>JAOXJJ010000263.1:13762069-13776546 GCA_025769935.1 Phoenix roebelenii | reverse complement strand
CCCCTTCCTCCATTCTCAACCGAAGTCCTCCCCTCTTCTTCTCCCTTCATCAGCCGAAGGCCCTCCTCATGGTGGCTCAGCCTCCCCCCCCCACCCGACGGCAACCCAAGCAAGCCCCCCTGACCGCCATCGTCGCCGCCGGTGGCCAACCCACGCGAGAGGAAGAGGAGGAAGGGACGGGATCACGAGGAAGAAGACCTCGGATCCACCTTCTCCCATCACCAACCAAAGCCCTAGAACCCTACTCTGACCTCCCACAGTCCCGATTCAACCCCCAATGCCATGGATCCCGGCCAACTGGCGGCCGGCGGTGGCCAAAATTCACAAGGAAGAGGCCGAAACAGGGGTACCCTGTTTCGGACTCTTCTCCGATGATTCTCTGTCCAAAACTCAATCCAACACCTCCCAAAATCCAGAATATGAAGCATAAGGAAGGGAACCCCACTTACCTCGGTCCGACGGCATGCTCCGACGATCTTTCCGACGAGAGATGGATGGAAGAATCCGTGAGCAACTCAGTTGAAACCCGCGGATCCGAGAGCTCTTCACTCGATTTGTAAGGAGTCTTCACCGAAGCGCGGCCGGCCGGATCCCCTCTCCGGCGCTTGTCTCCTCTCCGGTGTCCCCTCCGGCGATCAACCTTAGCGTCGCCGCCCCTCCTTCACCCCTCTTCTTCCACGATCGTGCCTAGGGCACGATCGTAATAAGGGGGATGGGCCCGGTCTTTTCGGGCCGGCCCATCCGCCTTTCCTTTTTTTTTTTTTTGGGTTTTTACAACTATGTTCAGCACCTATAGGTCCCAATACTACTACTTTAATGTCAGGTCTCAAGTCTCCCCCTCTCACAATCTCATTACATGGAACGTTGCTCCAATGGTCATCCAAGAAGACGACATTAGTCCGACAAAATCCCAGAGGTTCCCCTTCATTATCTCCATCCCTTAAACGTCCAATATGGAAAGTTACGTGCCCCTTGGATATTTCCCCAACCATTTGAAGAGAAGCCAAACGTGTGGCTATAGCTGAACATGCAGTTGTAGGATCCAGTGGTCCCTTCAACTGTGCCTTACCTTCTTCATCCGTCACGGTACAACACTCTTGATGACATGGGTTCTTGTCATTTCTCTGTCATTACACCATGCATGTAGGTATTACTCGCAAGTCAAGAGTAGATGATTGGTCGGTGAATGAATGTAATATTGAATTAAATCAAATATTTTAAAATTTTAAAAATTAAATTGGTCAACGGAAAGCATCCGCGCACAAGCAAGTGAGCAAACATGAAAAAAATTCCAAAGTAAACAAGTCATGACAAGTGTCATGCATCCAGCGCAAGAGCAAGCATACAAAAACCTCTCGAAGAATGAAGGAAACATGGACGGCCAAGATGCAATAATCCAAAAGATCAAAGGAGCACAAGAATAGATGTCATCAATCCGCGGGAGGGGAATCTGTTTCTTTTGACGTGCTTGAGCCTATATAAAGGGCTATAGAGATCATTTCAAATACAATGAAAAATTTCTCTTCTCCCTTTTCGAAGAGCCTATATAAAAAGTGCTATAGGAATCATTGAGGAGAAAAAAAATAAAGAAAAATTTTCTTCTCCTCATAATTTTTCTAAGTTTCTTTTGAGCTATCTGCAAGCGTGATGTGCTCTTCTTTCTTCCCTGGAAGCGCCCTGACGGGGAAGACATGGTTCTGTACTGGGTCGTCGTATCTTTAAGAGATCTGTGCCAGCAGATCCGTGCGTGGGGGGCATAAATTTTTGTGAGACAACGCGTTAGCGTGCTTCGATCCACATGCCATCTTCTCTCTCTTTCTTCATTTTATTATTCTATTGTCAAATTAATTATTTGTTAGTTTATTCTTCTTATTTACTATTTTTAAATATTAGAAATATGTAATTATTAATTTATCAATTATATTTGTCATCTAACCTAACATGTGACCCATTGAAACTCTCACGACACCGACGGTAGGTATGGCTGCGATCATAATTCAAGCTTTGATCCGGCCATAATTGTCTGTTGTGGCCACAAGAAAACCAATGGAGGATGTATGTTCGTTAGCTTTTCATGAATGTGCACATTTTGGATGTTGACTTAGATAAAGGTGGAGTGAATGTTATGGTTACCTAATGTTTTCAAGACCTAAAACTCATGGATAATGGAAGGCTATGAAACTTTCTAGAGATATACTGAACAGTAGAAGGCTATGAAACTTTTTAGAGATATACCGAACAGTATCTGTATCCATCGAACTGGCCGTCGAGGGGGCCATTATTGGTCATGCATTTAGATGTCCTCAAGTAGTCTTCTTGAGAAAATTGAATTACGTAGTCTTCATGCTTGGAAGATCTCACATTCAAGAATCAGTAGGTTGCGTAAACAAGATGAGATCCCCGTGTTACTTCAGACTGAATATCTTGTGCTAAAAGCATGAAAATTTTATAATGTTGATGATTTGGTGAACTCATTCCTGCTACAGTATCAGATAAATGCTAGGGAAATGGATTCTTTAGAAGGCCCATTTATAAGCTAAATGTTAGCCACAAAGAATGCTTTAGGTTCTCAGATAGCGTGCTTTCCGGCTCCAGGAATCAGAAAAAGGCCAGATGATTAGAAGTGTTCCAAAGTGCAGTTGTCAGTTGATAAAACTTTTATCATTCATTGAGGTCCAAACGCCCTTAACAGTTGGCCACATATGAAATTTTTGAGAAAGAATGAGCCCTCTTTTAAAAAACCTAACACAGGAAAAAGTTGACATTTTAATCTACCAAATTTGCTGAAAATCCTGTTGAAGGTTATCTGACCATATATTAAACACTGGAGACATACCTTCGAAATTCTGGTTTAGCAATAGCCAATCTTTTAAGTCTTCAGCTTGTCTAGCCTTCCTAGAGAAAAAAAGCAGAATCCAATGCACAAGCCATGAAAATCTGTAAATTCTTGGACAACATATTAGGACCCCTGATGTTATGTTACTTCCAATTAAGCTCAATAGTGGTAAAGTTTCAATTTGTAATTAACTTGATCATGATAGCAGAAGCTCAAGACATTCAGTTCATGAAAGCAGAAAATATTGGCATCAATTCTAATATTGGTCTGCAGGCCCATGTCACCTGAGATACTAGATAATAAAATCCATTTGCTCATAAAAGCAGACAGCTTTAGTGTCTATTATAAAGCTCTCTAGACTTCCCAAACCAGAGGCGACAAGTGTTAATTGATATATTCCTATAACAGTAGGAAACATTCAAGAAACTATAATTGAGAGTTTTCCTACAAAAATTACCTTTTCCTAGCCAAGCCATAACAGTCAGGTTCCAAAACAAGCTATTAGATTCACAATACCAGCTCAAGAAAGCAATGTTTTGCTTGGATTTCTTTGATTGTTTTCAAAGCCTTCCACATTCCATAGCCCATCAAGGACTGAAATGTCTCATGATCATTTACTGTAAAAGGAAACACTGAAACAACTTCGGCACGATGTACAAACCAGATATTCCATGCAAAGCTAACCCCTCCCTAACATTTGAATCCCTTGAGAGGTTCAGATACAAAAATTCAATGCCATTCCACTTTGATGTTTAAAGGTTACAGAATTTAAGGAGTTGAGGAAAATGTTGGATTAAATAGCCAAACAAGCATCTTGCATCTCTCACCCCATTCATCTGACTATACAATTGAGAACATTATCATCACTAAAGTACAAGACCCAAAACATACACAAAATTGGGGTCTTCAGTGAGATCTTCGAAAACATCAGTTCCCACATATTTCATTCTATAAATGGTCTAGCCAACTCGTGATGCTTTCTTGTGAACCAAACTGCAAGTCCTGCGCAACAAGATAGATAAAAGAACATTTTATTTGCAGATTTTATCACAACATTTTTTAAAGAAAAAAGGTCAAAGCAAGTAGCAAATCTTACAGCAAGCTGAAAATCTGGTGGTGTGTCGATTAATATGTTATCAAGATCAGAGAACCCACAAAGTGTATTGGCTTCTGTAGCTGGCATCTCATTCCCGTCACGTTCCAATTTTGGATAGCCAAAGGAATCTTCAATAGGAGGAAAAGAATCAAGCACTTCATGGCACAACAATGATTCATCCAAATTGTTTGGATCTGGTTCTTCGACACCTTGAGATTCACCAGCCCATGGCACAGGATTCTCACCTTCATCCCTTAATCGAACCACAGGTGAGGATGATGGGGTTACCTCAACTTCTGCACATTGTTCAATCTGTGTAATATTGAGCAAAAGTTAAAATAAAAGTTCATTATTGTGAAACAAGCATTTCAATTTTGAACTACTCTATGAAAAAGATGACACCAGAGATTTAATCATCTTCTCCTCAATCTTTTTCAAATTTGAGAGAGTAGAAATTATGTACAAGGAAGGAACTCAAAAGAAGGATAAACCAGAAGAAATCTGAAAAATTGTTTAGTAATAACAGGGCCCACTCTTCTTTCTTTTTTGAACTCCCGTTATCCCATCTCTCTCGGTGGACAACCAATATAAGTAAAGATGAAAGGATAAAGGAATTTTAGAAGAACCAAGATATCATGATATTTCTTCCTATATAAATCAAATTTTCAAATCCCATAGGATGGGGACATCTCGGCTTTCCCACAGAATGGGATGCCATGCATCCTGCACCATCCCGGTGGCCATCCTGGTTGAGCATCCCGAGATTTGCTCTGCGCATCCACTGTATATTTTTTGATTTTTTTTTAACATGTCTATTTAAGTTTTACATTTTTATTTGTTTTTTAAACATATTTAAACCTCAAAAGTAATTTTATAAAAAATCAGCCCTATTTAGTACACTCAAAAGTCTAAACAGATATGTAAATGGATACATAATTATTTGAATAATGCCTATTAGTATATCTTTGTTTTATGGTACATGATATTTAGGCTAAAGACCGAGACTGAAAAATCTGTTGATATACTAAAAACAATATTTCTATTTTTTTAGGCATTGATTTTAGTAAATAGCGAGAAAGAGCCAAAATAACATAGCAAAAAGGAGACAAAAGAAAAAACTCAATTCATAGATTGATATATTTGATATTGTATAGGCCAACATCTCAGAGAATATCAATTCACATTTAGCGAGATAACGAGAGAAGACATTCCAAATATATTGTATTGACGCATGCTAAATACATCAATATAAGCTGATGTCCGGGCTGAGACCTCGGCTTGGATGAGAGCCATACTTGTGATTCAGTGAAAATGTTAAAGAGAGAAAAATAAGTATATGCTAGAAAACAATTCATACTACAAGCATTTAAAGATATAAGAAAGATCACATTACTATCAGCAGATAAAAGCAAAAAGATTGACCACTTGAACCAAGAGTGTGTTCGACTTACATGGACTGGCAAGATCTGTAGATTATGCTCATCGGTATCGAACAGAGTATCATTTTTTGGCCGGGGTGGTTGTGGAGTATTTGACCTGGGGGTTCTAGGACTAACCCTGATGGCAAATATCTCAGACTCATTGACTGGATTAGTGTCACTCTTATCTATTTGCTTTGCTTGCTGTTGGAAGAAAATTTTTGAAACCACAAGGTCACCATCCCTTTCATCTTCTTCAGTACCAAGATGGTATTGATGCATCACCCAATTAGTTTTATCTGGTTTGCCGCCACCTTTCGAACTTTTGTATAGCACCATTATTTTCTTCCAGCCTTTTTGAACGCCATTCTCCAGCACAGGTTTAGTTTTCCCTGTCTTGTGCCATCTTATGCACTCCTCCGACTTATCACAGTTGCTATTGATTTTACGGCGCTTACGATGCCCACTTGCATATGCATTTGATGTTCTATGAAAGAAATGAACACTGCTTCCATCTTTCTTCGTACCTAATGCAAAGAATGACTTAGTGGCTACAATCTAGATCATGTAATTGTCAAGAAAAAAATGAAAATCTGGATACCAGGGAGATTTTCAGGATGAGTATAGCAGATTCCTTCATCCTCCTCCAAAGTTGGAATAAATTCATCAATAAACACATGGGGTTTCGAATTTCCTATCCCAACTTTTCCTGCTAAATGTTCTAATAGCTCTACGTCAGATGGATCAAACTTAACACCAGCAGGAAGTCCAGGCCATTCTAAAGTAACCTGCAAAATAAAGCGATAAAAATTAACTTTCTAACCTGACAAAGCAGCAAGGGATTTAAAGAAGCCACAATTTGTGAAAAACTATCATGACTATATATATGCAAAACAAATAGATAATAAAAGAAATGTCTAGCCATGATTATAATTAATCATAGAGGTTTATATTCATAAGAATTAGATTGATCCAGGCATTTATGCTTGGTAGATTGATCCAGGCATTTATGCTTGGAGCACTGGAGATACGGAGACAACAGAGAAAACTTCTAAGAGCATTTAGGCAATGTAGGTAAGTATTTCTGCATTCATACTTTTCTTACATCAAATAATCTTTGCTTTCTAGATTGCTGGTTGTTCCAAGGTAAAGTACCTTGATAGAGTCCAATACCGATTCTTGACTTGCCACCCAATTTTTAGGTTCACAGCAAGAGTACATCCTCTAACTAGAAACATGAACATAGTGGACATATTAAGACAGGCAAAGCAGGTGCCCAGATTGATACAGCAGTCCGGTGAAGTCAATCTCTGTTGGGGCAGCCTCAAGCAAACTGATTAAACTTATTTATGCATTACATCCTTTACACTTCAATAAGTAATCCATAAACAGTTCTGATGTGTTTTAACATTGGTTATTTTGCATCGTTCATGGACAACAAGAAACAATCCTATGGCATACAAGTTGGGTACTCCACAACAATGAAACAAATGAAACCAACTTTGCAAAACACCATAGAAATCATCATGCAAAGCCAAATGAATGATTTTGTAAAATATGACCCAAGTTGAGGTTTATCAGCCCATACAAACTATGAAATCAAGCCAGACATTTTCCAAAGTGTTGTTGTGTCACAGATTGACATGTCAAAAATCATGACATAGAATGTAGTAATATTTAGTTAGCAATGTTGATAAGAATTTTGAAAGTTCAATAGTTTGAAGCTGTGGCCATAACAAAAATTACAATGACTACTTTCAGATTGGTTTCATCCAAAGAAGTTCCAGAACTATCCCTTAATTAAAGGTTTCAGTATCTAATATGAAATCAGCCAACTACTTAGTAAGTTTCAGCCAAAACAAACCACACCAGTTTCATCTAGCAAGAAACCAACTACAAATCCCCTTCTATCCAATCCTGTCCATTTTTCTTTGATCTCCATGGTTTAATGTTGGGGCAAATCATTCATATCAGGCAATTGATTGGGAGTTCAGGAAGTTCATTAGCAAAATTAAATCCATGGTTCCAACTTTCTTGAAATTATTACAATGTAAGCAAGATGTTAATTGCATTTCATGAAATCCCCAAATTTTGGGATACGAAGATAAAAAAAATATGGGTATCATTGTCTCTTATAAATCTACTAATTGTCATTATCCAAACCCAAAGCCCAGTTATTTTGGATCAGTCCCCTGGATCCTTGCTTGCAAATTCTAACTGAAACAGAGTATTATCTAATCAAGTTTCTTCAAACCTAATGCTCAACTTCGATCCACATGGTCTTAGGCCTATTACAATTTACCCTACGACCTGCATTGGAATCCCTTTCCTTAAAGGTGCCTCCAAAAGTTACATCAGGTATGACTAAACAATATCAATCATATTCCAAAAGTGCATCATTTATCTAAATTTTGTGTATCATACAACGTCCACAATGGTACATTACTAACTTCAAAATTCCTAATTTTACATCATATCCACCATGCCATCCTCATCTTTGTATACAACATTTGAGATGTATTTTATTTCTCTCCCAAAAATTCGGTCATATACTACTAGCATTTTTCCACTTCATCCAACCTTTTCTAATCTTGCATCTCCTAAACAACACTTGTATATAATGGAGATAATGAAAGTCACTTTATGGTATTTCATCAGCAAAATATTGATATAATACTTGTATTTTTGATCTCCAAGTGAACTTGCAATCAATATATACCTTCTTGGTTCAACTAGTTTTAAATCCTTTTTCCTCTAGAAAAAATTTCCTTCATAACTCCAAGGAGTGAAAATTTTTTTCATAAGGCACAGGGACCATGACAAGGAGTGAAAAAAAAGAGGCTGAGAGTTGTCTCAATATGATGGAATGCGTGTCATACCATATCCGACCGAACTGTACTGAATCGATGGCGTACTAGTATGGTATCCACTATCAAGATTACAGACCATGCAAAATTGATTACCAACTTCGACATGGCAACAACAGAAATTGTTTTCCAACTACAATATGTCAGAAGTTAGAATGCCTTGAGATACCAGCTTCCACAATACTAGCAGTATAAGTGAAATGCCTATAATAGTTAACACTATGGTTCGTTGAACTATGCCGAACCGCCAATATGGGAAGTACCAAACTAAATCGATCGGTTAACGGCATATTTCATTCGTTCGATTTGGAACGGAAGCCTTACTGCGCCTACAGAGGGGGCGAGAGAGAGAGAGAACGAGAGAGAGGAAAAGAGAGGGGGAGAGAGAGGGAGAGGGAGGAAAGGCGAGAGAGGGAGAGGCAGCGGGAGGTGGAGAGAGAGAGAAAGGTCAAGAGAGAGAGACAAAGAGGGCTCGAAAGCCTTTATCCAAAGTTTAGAATAGAGGATCCCCTATTTTGTTTCGAAATAGGAGATCCCTAATTATTTTTGTTGATTCCGAATGAAATCGGGAAAAATAAATAGGCCTGACTCTTTTTGCCAATTTCAAATTGAAGTCGACAAATAGTTCGTCAACTTCAATTCGAAATTGGCAAAAAGGAAAAAGGCCCTATTGGTATATCTCGAAACATGCTAGTCGCCAACCAATACAGACCTCGGTACTAGTTCGATTAACCTTGTTAACATGTAACCATAGTTACATTCACAAATTTTTATAAAGGTTTTGTCAATATAGTAATACAATGTATACTGCCAATTTGAATGGCAAATGATCTAAAACCCTAAACAGCAACAGACATAGATATTAAAATGCTAAATTTATAGATACTGTTAAAACCAATGATTGAAACATGTTTATGAATAGTAAAGAATTAAATTTGGTCTTTGACAAGGAAAAAATTGAATAACATGTTCTACCTTAGAAAATAGGTTGTGAATAATCTTTTTACAAACTTGTATACATATTTTCTACCACATCCGGGCTCACGCTTTAATGAATACAGGAACTAGGGAAGGATTCTTACGCTTTAATGGATGGATGTAGGTAAAGAAATTGGTTCAAGTAAGTTGAATATATTTAGGCTTTAGCAACTTGAAATATAGGATCAATGTTAGGAAAATTAATAGAACTAATAGATAAGATACAATGTCTAGGAGGAGAATTAACATAGCTTGGATAGGAGAAAAAGCAAAGAAAGTTGGTCAAACGAGTTATAAACTTTGGTATACTAAGAAAGATGGGAATAAATATGAAGTAGGAATTATTATAGATTAAGAGTTTAGAAGATGGAGTTGTAAATACTAAGAGAGTAAATGATAGAATAATATTGATAAAATTATAATTACAAGAGGAGACTATTAATATCACTAGTGTTTATGCTCCTTAAATAGGATTAGATGATGCTACAAAACAACAATTTTAGGAGGACATGGATGGACTCATTAAACAGGTCCTAATAGAGAAAAGATATTTATCAGATGAGATTTGAAGGGGCAAGTGTGGAAATATAAAGTAAGTTTTAACAAAGAGTGCACAAGGGTTATGGTTTTGGACATTAAAATGAGGAAGAAAATGCCATTTTAGTGTTTGCAATGGCATAGGACCTAATATTAGCTGACACATGCTTTATAAAGAAGGACTCTCACTTAATGACTTTTAAAAGTGGGCATAGTAGTAGTTAAATAGATTTCTTCCTTACTAGAAAGATTGGTCGAGTTTTATGTAAAATTATATAGTTACACTGGGTAAGAGTCTAACCAATCAATATGGATTGGTAGTTTTGGATATGTGTATTAGGAAATAGAAAGAAGGACTAAAGAAATTAGGAATCTGAAGACTACATGATAAAATTTGCCATGATAGAAACAAATGACTTTTAAGAATAAAGTATTGAAGGAAGCAAAAAGGGGTCTAGATAGGGAAATCAATACCACACAGGAAAAGATGGCTAGCAGTATTAAGATAATGGCTACAGAGATATTAAAAGAATCAAACAAAAAAGGGCTACCCAATAAGAAAACTTAATGATGGAATGAGAAAATTCAGTTGACAGTTCAGGCTAAAAGAGAATGCTATAGAAGACTACCTAAATATAGAAATACAAAAACATATAAAAGCTATAAGATGGCTAAGAAGGAAGTTAAAAAGACGATACAAGAGGCTACAATAAAAGTATATAAAGAGTTATACCGCAAATTAGAATCTGAGAATGGAGAGAAATATATCTATAAAATTGCAAGACGAAGAGAAAGGAAAACTAAAGACTCAGGTTAAATGCATCAAAGATAGAAACTCAAGAAATTTTGATTAAGAAGGATGAGATTAAAAAAAGATGGAGGGGTTATTTTGATAAGCTATTCAATGAAAGTCATGTAAACAATTTAAGATGTTTACTAGTTCTATTATAGATAGAAATGTCAAGTATACACATAAAATTAGAGTATCTAAGGTAAAGAGGGCTATGAAAAAAGATGAAAATAAGAAAAACAGTAGGACCTGATAAATTCCCTATTGAGACTTGGCAGTATCTAAGTGACATGGAAGTAATTTGGTTAACTAATTTATTTAATAATATTTTAAAAACAAAGAAAAGACTTAATGAATAGAGAAAGAACATTATAGTACTAATTTATAAGAATAAAGGTGATTCAAAATTGGTCTAACTATCATGGTATTAAACTCATGAGCCACAATATGAAACCTTGGAATAGTGTAATTGAGCATTGATTGAGATGTGACACAAAAATATCAGAGAACTAATTTGATTTTATGCTAAAAAAGGTTGATTGTAAAAGCTATTTTTTCTCTTTTGGAGATTAGGGGAGCAATATAGAGAAAAGAGACAAGATCTCCATATAATTTTTATTAATTTAGAAAAGTATATGAAAAGAAGTCTTATGGTGGGTATTAGAAAAGAAAGGAATTCTTGTTAGTTATATTAATGTGATTAAGGACATGTATGATAGAGTGGTTCTTAATGTGAGAACTACCAATGGTAATACTAATAAATTTCCAATCAAAATAGATTTACACCAAAAACCTACTATAAGTCCTCATCTTGTGCTAGTTATGGATGAACTTACTAGACATATTTAGGATGATATTTCTTCGTGCATACTATTTGCAGATGATATAGTCTTAATAGATAAAACTAAGATTGGAGTTAGTCGTGAGCAAGGATTGCTGAACCAAGCCATACTAGCCGGTTCGGCCCAAACCGAGCCGATCCAGTCTCCGATCGGGTCGGTTCTCCAATAGAAAATAGTTCTAGCCTCCTAGGGATAGAAACCTGATTGGATGTGGCCCGAACTGATCGAAACTGAACAGTTCCAACCAGTTCAAATAGGTAACGAACCGTACCGGTCGCCGACCCGTACCGGTCTCATTACCGGTTCGATGAACCTTGGTCGTAAGTTAGAATTATGGAGGAGTGTGTTAGAATCTAAGGGTTTCAGGTTAAGTAGGACCAAGACAGAATACATAAAAATTAGTTTTAGTCAAATCAGAAATAAAGATGAATGTGGAGTAAAAATTAATGATCATGATATTCCTAATGAAGGGGAGATTGAAGAGGATCGTGAAGAGGATTCCTAAGGAAGACGATCATGATCATTTTCGATATTTAGGATCAATTATGCATAAGGAAGGGAAGATTGAAGAGGATGTTATCCACAAGATTAAGCACGGTGGTTAAAATGAAAGCAACTGGAATCTTATGTCAACGAGATATTTGGCAGGTTGAAGGAAAAATTTAATAGGACCACCATACAACTAGGTATTCTTTAGAGTGCAAAATAATGGATAGCTAGAAAACAATATATGCACAAGATGAGCATGGCCGAAATGAGAATGTTGAGATGGATGTGCAATAATACAAAAAAAGATATAAAAAAAACAAAATCATTTGTAAAAAGTAGAGGTAGCACCACCAATTGAGGACAAATTGAGAGGACTTAGATAGTTTGAAAATGTACAGCATAGATTGAAGGATGCACAAGTACAAAGGAGTGATTTGATATATGTAGAAGGAAAGTGTGGTACAAGTGGACCAAAAATCACATGGGATGAGGTGGTAAGGAGTGACATGACACCACCACATCTTTTAGAAAGTATATCTTTGAATATAGCAAAATGGAGGAAAAAAACTCATGTAACTAATCTCGATTAGTTTAGGATTAAGGCTTAGTTGAGTTGAGTGAGTTTGTGTGCCTCATAATGAAAATGTGTCGTGTCAACATGGTGTAGGACAGCAAGCATACCATGCAAATCTCTTATTAGCATATGCTTGTTTTAACAGTAATCATTAACAAAGTACTAAATACCTTGCATATAATCAATGCCTCCACGTGCATAATATTTTCCTTCTCTATTATATGCACAAAGCCAACCTTGTAATCCTTTTCCTTGAAAGTTGAAACTACATCTTGATTATGGTACAAGTAGTCATGGCATTAGACTTTTATCTCTAGGTCTCTAACCCCTACCCTTTTCTCCTAAACCTTTTGTCTAACTCTAAGAAACCAGAGAGAGTTAAAGATATTTTTTCAACTACTAAACAAGTAAACAAAAGTCAATAACCTTATTGTCCAAGATGTTACAAAAGGAATGAAGGTAACTTAAAATAATGAAAACTTGGAGGAAGATCAGGTAAGAATATTTTAAAGAAATGAAGATCTTACATATAGGATTATATGGGTTAACATAACAGCAAAAAAGATTTAAGTTTTTTTTGCAGCAAAACTATTACAAACTAAATAAAATCATCAAAGAGGCTTTCTACATAAGGCCATATCAAATGAGTTAATGCATGGCAAGAATGTCAGAATTTCAAATTTGATATTTTCCACCAAGAAGTTGTGCTGGTTGAAAATTGTCTCAAAATTTTACTACATAGTGCATATATTGATTGTAATAGTGACCTTTACATGCTTAGCACCTGAGTTGCTGAAAAATTCTCTAGTTAACCCCAATTTTTCATCAAAAATTCTCCCAAGTCGATATTGTCTTTATGGAGAACTAATGGTTTTTATGGATAATTTGTATTTTTAATGAATCATGATTCACTTTTTAAAGAACATGAATATCTCCTACTCACTAGGATGTTTCAGTTTTTTAATCATTTTTTTTCAAACCTGTACTTTGAGCATTCAATATGTTTATATATTTCTCATATGTTTACCAAGTTACTAGTTTGCTCTTGGCAAGTAAAATTGTCATGATTCCAATTTCTTTCAGTATGCAAGTCAGTCTCTCAGTGTTACTCATGGAAAAAAAATGAAAAGGTGAACATTATATCTAGCATCCTATTTCAACCATTAATTGTTTCTTTACATCATAATTATAGGATATCAAATAAAATAATATCTGAGAATTGGATGAACCACTCAACGGTTCTGAGGAAACAATTCTGGAAATGATAAGTTGTTTCCCTTAAAAACAGAAATGTAACTGGAAAGATGAAAGGAAACACCAGATAGTTACCTCAATTTAATATCAAAAGTTGAGATCTACCAGTAAATCAGCAAAAGACCACTATATACTAGTTTTCCAGTACATCCCACTGTTTCGTATTGGTTCTATGGTTTTACGTGTGTTATGACACCATTCTCCTCATCCAGCTCTTAGGATTTTGCCTTACCACCAAGTCTTGTTTCAAGCTTCTCACCTACATATAGCTTCCACTATTTTTAATTTTTGGTACAAATATAGATTCCGACATTATTCCCCCTTGTAGTTACTAAGCTTATGTACTAAAAAACAACTAACTCCAATCATTTTAAAATATTATCATTTTCAACATAAATTAGTTTGCTGTCACAATTAAATGTTTAAAATATGATATGTGGACACCCTTAACAACTTATATAAAGTGATTAACTTTAAGTCCTCTTTGAACAAACTAATCTATACATATAATTTTAACTATCTTTTTTACTTATCAAGCTTTTTCTAGATTCTAATGACAGCTTTTCCTTTCTCAAAATCACATTTACGAATTCATGAAATGCAAATGAAATGGTGATGCTTCTACTCACAGTTGAAGTTATGGATTAGCAATATTTTCCATAGAAGTCTAAAATTTATCTAGGCAGATGATATTTAAATAATAAATCCAATATTAGATGTGGTACGGGCATATGTTTTAAGCAAAATAATAAAGAAGGTCGCAATTAGAAACCTAGGAAAAAATATAGTCAAACTG
>JAOXJJ010000263.1:13747621-13761969 GCA_025769935.1 Phoenix roebelenii | reverse complement strand
GGGGGGGGTGTGGACAGAGAGATGGGAAGAGGTTTCAGCTAATGATTAAAACATCAGCTTTGGCATATTTGGTCAAAGAATAGCATGAATATTCTAACGTATGTCGGTCTCAAATAGTTTCAACAATCACTACAACTTTCATTATGAATGATTAGTCTCCACTATTTATCATGGGTTGGCAGCCTTATCAGATTACACAAGTACACCACTATTGAAAATGCATGACCGATTTTACATCAGGGGAACAACTTTCAGTACCTTCAGTTATGAAGATTTAATTTACATGGCATATCAATAATGCAGCAGTTTATTAAACTGCTTTTAAGGTTCCTACATCCTGATATAAGTGTTTAGAATAGCTTCATGGAGCCAAATGGAAGGATAGAGGCAACTTTTGGAACAACTAAGCCTCATTTTGGCATAGACAATTTATGCAAATATAAAAATTATCCAACATAGAAGGTGAACATCAGAAAGAAAATACGTCCAACAGAAGACTTCAAATCTAGAGGATTGGCTAGACCCTGTATCATAATCATATTTCTATATTAAATAGTAAAATGGATACTGAAATATACAAGAACTTACATCACTGTTATCAATAAGGTGTTTGCAATTGGGACATTCCCGACTTGCTTCTGCTCCCAGGTCATTGATTTGATAGTTGGAAAAGCGGGCAGCATTTTTTACTTTCTTTGCAATTCCCCTACTGTTAACAAGCCATGCCCTATAGGAACATAAAGTAAGCCAAATAATGAGCTCTAGAAAAAATAAAATGTGTCTGATAAGGAATATGTAAACCCTACAACAATTACTGAGAATTAAAAGGAAGATAGGCAAGCATTAGACATTAGAGTGGGAGCTAAATCATGGCCACAATCAGTAATATGTAAATGTACCATATTACAAGATAGGAGCAACATATATCTGATCAATTAGATTATATCAAGTCAATATATAAAGTGCGAAACAAAATAATGCATGGCATCCAAAAGGGTATGTTAACAGTGATGTGACCATAGAAGAGAAGAGCACTAAAAGAGGATTCTATCATTTATGTTATACACTGGTCATAAAGAAGGAAATTAATCAAATACACCAGATGGTACTTATTTAAAATCTGCGGCTCGAGAACTATTTTTTCCATAATTTCTAAGTCATTAACTTTAGCTTTTCCACTTTCTTCATGGTATATCACAGAGTAGCATCATGGTACAAAGATCAAAAATTTACTGAGGATGTCTTCAAATTATTTTGAGGGATTTCAATCCTCAAGATAGTTCAGATGTCAAGTAAGGTTAGCACCAGGATTACCAACCTGAGCTTCCTTATGTAGTCTTAGTTAATCATGTTGGTACACCTAGCCATAATGTCCTCCTTTTCAAAACTCAATTTTCACAGAGCATGATTCTCAGCCAATTTTAAACTTTCAGAGAACTTCCATTGGCAGCCCTTTCTTCATTTTCTCCTAAGACCCTGTTGTTCCCCATGCTTTTTCTTTTGTTTATCACAGATCACAATTTTTCTAGCTCTCAGATACCTTCTCTAATTCACGCATTCATGTCGTCGATGTTCCACACAAAGTCCACTGCAATGATTAGAAATGTGGTGCCTACTAGAGCAGAAAACCATAATTCCAGTGGTTGCTGAAAAATTAAACTCACGCAAACTCTAAACCCGGCAACCATTATAAGCATCCTTCTCATCATCTGTAGACATCCTATTCATCATGCCAACCAAGAACTGGCAAGATGAAACACGAAACATTTGCCAATATACTAAATTTGGTATTCTTCTGTCCAGTTTCATCAAACACAAACAAGAAAGAGGGGAAATCATAGAAAAACAAAGGCATTAACAGCTAGTGCCAACAAAATCAAGAAAAAGCTTCTATTAAGAACCAATCAAACAAATGTGACATCAAATTCGGTAACTCTGTAGTTCTTGAAAACCCTTAATTCTTGAGTACCAACTCCCAAACCTACCCATATGTACATATAAAATTAAGAACCCACGCCCCCAAGTCATTCACCCACCAAGGCATTCTTAATCCACCCTCTCTTTTAGTTTTCTATTTTAGCTTCGTGCTCCAAATTGAAAACAAAACAAAGGAACAAAAAACAGAAACAAATAACCCTTGAATGTATCATATTTCATCCTAAAGAATATCCAGAAATAATATCAAAGAAGTGCTAAAAGTCAACAACAAAAAAATTCACAATATGCGCAAAATAACTCAAAAATAGCATCACAAAAAAGTTCTATTACTCATGGCTTTCTCTCCATAGCTGATTTCTAGCAGTAATCTTACGCTTACCTTGCCATCCCTCCAGTAGTGCTTCAGCAGAGTGAGAAGGTCCGCAGAGAGGGGGTCATAGAAGGGGGTCTAAAGTCCGCATTTCTTTCTCCACTATATGAAGTAATCGTGGGCGGGAAAATTCCGGTTAGGAGCTGAGGTGCGGGTGGGGCCCGGCGCTGAGGCGAATCCGATGGCCAGGTGGCCCGAGCCTTAGGCTCGGTGTACGGCCGCGGTGTGTTCTCTTGGGATGGGCCCATGTCGCTGGCGGCCCGCGCTATGGCTTTCTTCCTCCCCAAGCTAAAGGTGCGCGGTTTTAGACGTCGCTGTTTCTGGGAAACCCTTCGTTCCTTGCCCAAGAGACCAGAGGACGCAGCCGAATCGAGCAACTCGTGGGCTGTTCACATAGGTTCAGATCCAAACTCGATTTGTTTGGTTCAATTATTATTAGGCTCAAATCAAATTCAAGTAGCTTGAATAATTTTTCAAATAGAGTTTGAGCAGCAAAAGACTCAATTCAAAGTTCACAAGCCCAATCAAATATATATTTTAATAAAATTATATTTTATTTTATAATATATTTTAAAATATAATATTATGTTACGTTATATTATATTTTTGTAATCATATTTTTTTAAATTATGATTAAAATTTAATTTTGAACTCGAACTCAAGCGGAATATGGCTCAATTGGTATTTGAGTCGAGTTAAATTGATCTCAAGTATTGTTTTTGTTTAATCGAATTAAGATCGAGCTTGGATATTAAGACTTTGATTGATTTGGAGTCGAGTTTAAAATCAAAGTATTTTGAATCGAGTCGAGCTCCAGTTTTTAACTACTCAACTCGGCCCAGCTTAATTGTACAGCTTGGTAAAACTTTTCAAGCTAATACCTAATGGCAAATTTGGGTAGCTGTCCCAAATGACTCTATCGACTATGAACTACACCAATTACAACCTATATGAAGCCTACCCTATTTGCAATCTGAGTTTCGAATAGAGTTGGAATTAAATATAATCAAAGTCACTAAGTGTAATATACGTGAGGGCATGAAGATAATTATAAAAGAGCAATTGATGGCCCTGATCTTTTGATATTGTTTCCTTATCAATTGACAATTGATCCCCTGTCATTTACCTCGGTTTGGAGACAAAGCAAAAAAGAATGTCGGCAAAGTAGCAAGTGCAATTGTGATGTCCTGGGAAGCCAACTCGTGGCCCAATTGGACCCAATTAGTATTTTAAATAAGCTGGGCCAACATTAGCATGGTCACTTATTTTTAACCTAAGAATTGCGTTGGACTTAAGTTAGCAGTCTGCGATCTCAATATCTGAACCCAAAACTTATATAATATCTCTATGTATATTAGATTTTTATGTTACATACAGTATAGCATCAAATTTACCTATAATGCAAGCAAGAATTAGCATTTTCTTGGGTTTATTCCTATAACTACAAGCTACAATAAAACATTCTAGAAATTTTGGAACTGTGCAATTGAGATTGAAGAAGTAAGTTCTTCATATACATCTTTGATATGTGACTAGAGAGGCCTCAAGACTAAATTGAACTAACTCTATTTCAGCTCACATTGCTTGTAACACATAGCTGCACTAGTTAGATAGAGCTGTAGATTGGATTGATCATGATGCTTCGTAAAATAGGCTGGGCGTACAATGCTATAATTTTAAACTAGGAAAGTCAATTCACTTGGATTTCCATTAATGCTAGTGGATTGACAACTTTGATGAGATTAACTCATGAGTCGATTACGAATATAATAAAATAATATAATAAATTGCCAAGATATCATAAGAATGGAGCCAAATCTAGTTGGACTTTATGGGTGGTGGCTAGAAAATCAAACTTTAGCCCCTTAAATTAGTCTTTCATCTTGGACTTATGGGAGGTATCCAATCTCCAACTTAGTCTAGCTCTACTAGTGGTCAACTCGACAACTAAAGGTGGCAATGAAGTAGGCCGCTGGAAACAACTAGGTGAATCAAATAAACTCTTCTATCCTCTTTTCCCTCTACTCTTTTACGCTCTACTTTTATCTATTTTAATATAGAAATAAGAAAATCTCTTTAATTCATTTTTCTTTTTGAAACTTTAGCCAATGTATTTACAAAACTAAGAAAAATAAAACTTCAATATCAAAGATCTTCCTAAAGAAAGGATTTAAAGAGATTGATCTGAATTGGTACACACATGCAGGTCATAATATTGCTCAGGGAATTTACATGCATAATGCTTCCAAATTTATAAATAACTGAACAAATGATCTAGGGGTTGGATACAATTTTGGAAGCTCAAATTGGGACCAAGAATTTAAACATTCCTATGACATTTACATTGGAAGATGAATGCCAATAAAATGAGTGTTTAAATCATATTCATTTTACTTGTGATCCAACTTGTGTGTTTTGTCATTAGTTTTATAATCCTTATATGAATGAAAATTCAAGGAAAATAGTTTCCTGTAGCCTTGAAAAACTTTTGTTAATTGTCCTCCAATAAGGAACCTTAGTCACAAGATCATAAAAGATCTATCGATCATTTAATCAGTTTATCGCAAACACATGAATATGAAGTAATAACAATTTAACCTTCCATAATTTTGAATATCAAAAAGAACAAAAACCTAATAAATGCAATAGAAAATATTTCCATAAAAATTGACATGTATATTCAATTATACATAGCATGTCTATGAAGCAATAATACATTGGCTCAAAGATGCTCTATCACAACCTAAGACCTCACCCAAAAAGACTAGTCGGAAGGTATCTTTTGAGTTCTTTAGTCTTATATAAGTATCCAAGATCTCTTCAATAAATAGCCGATGTGAAACTAAACACATGCCCACACGGATCATCATATACTCTTCCCATTCAAGCCTTAACGTCCTCGTCAGGCTAAGAGTTCAAAACTAATAAAATCTAATCACAATGACTATGATCGGCTCATGGTTAGCCTCTACGAACCCATGTTGTAGTGTTCCTTAGTCTACATAAGCTATGGGCCAAGCTCATTCTGATACCATTTGTCACAGCCCAGAACTTTACCCAAAAAGACTAGTTGGAAGGTATGTTTTGGATTCTTTAGTCCTATATAAGTATCTAAGATCTCCTCGGCGAATAATCGATATGGGATTAACCACATGCCCACATAGTTTCTCACAAGCTCTTTTATAACTAATGAAAACTATCACAACTTCCACATTCTATGTAGCTTTTTTTGGCTTGGTTTTAGCGATAGATGTAAAGAAGCTTTATAAGGACTAGGCATTAGATATTGTATATCTCTCTTTTAGTGAGATCAATCCCCTTAGATGTTACATATCTTTCAAGGTAATAAGTCAACTTCTATTTTTCCAAAATTTATCCTTATCTTGCACTCCAGATATATCTTATCTAAGATTTTTAAAATTTGATGGTGTATACTTTTTGGGTATTGTCATTTTATTTTTAAAAAGAAGCTTTAAGAGGCCTAGTTGCCATGGAGACCAAGTTAAATTTGAGCCAATTGAAGTTGCTTTGGACATTGAATATAAGAAAAGTTTGGTTGCATGAATTAGATTTGTGAGGCACAAGCCTTAGGTGACCAATAAATATTGATATAAATTGGTAGTGACTCTGTCTCGTAGAAACTCTATTTCTCATGATTATGTTTAAAATACTTTAAAGTGTTCAAGTTGATTCCTATAAATAACTTTTATAATTTCATATGCTTAGATGTTACCATACATTGTCGTTGCTTTCTTGAATAATTTGTAAATTTTTTATAGATTTTTAATTCTTTAATATGTGCTTGATATTGAGTTATGCTTGTTGATGGCTACATTGTTAATTTGTTATTGTAATCTTAATTTTGAATGTTTGACTAAAGTATAGTTTTTATTGAAAGGATTGTCACTCAAGAAAGGGTTATATATTGCTTTTAAATTCATGTTGGTTATATTAATGCTTCATGCTTTGTCAAGCAAAGTAAAGAAGAAAAGAGTGGTTAAATTATTTTGTACTTGTTTGATGTTATAAGTTGATATATATTGTTGTTCATTCTTTTTACTTATTTCCAATGATCACAAAAACCTAGTTTCTGTGACGAACCAAAAGGAAGCAGTAATTTGTAGCATACATTGCATGGGAAAATTTAGTGCTTTACAAAACCATGTTGGAAAAATTTATTGTTTTATGAAGTAGCTTATATCTTATTGCTAAAAAAATTATGCATACTTAGAGTGGATTTCCCAATATATTTTCGCAATCAAAAACTAAAAGTGGATTAGTTAATGTATTTTTTAGTTGAGGTGTAAGTTCACTATATATTGTTTTCAATAAAATGGAACTATGGTTCAATAAATATTTTTAAATAACAGTTATGTTCCTCCTATGTAAGTTTTTTTGGCTCTGCCCATATTTGGAAAGATAGGAACTGATTGCTATTGTAGGGAGTTCTACTCCTACCGCCCAAATATAATGGAAACTTGGACATGGGTCAGGATTATTTAACCAATCTAGCATCTAACCCTCAAAGAGCTGCAGCTCAAATTAGTTAGGTGGGAACATCCTCATTAACCTTTCATCAAGTTTAATTGATGGCTGGCACAGGATAGGTTTGCAGGAGCTAGTATGGTTTTAGGAGTCAGTTGGGCAATTCTTTCTCCTTAAAGCTCAAACTATCTCTGTTTCTCTCCCTCTCTATAATATATTGGAGGCGTAGGAAATTCAAGATGCATTAAAGTTGGCTCAGTAGATTTGATAACATCACATCATTATAGAGTGATCTTCACCAAGCTCTTGTAACTCTACTAAATAAGAGAAAAAAGGGATCTTCTGCAAAATTCTACTTTTGGAAGATTACTATAAGCTAATGAACAAAGAGTTTACTACATCAAGGATACAACTTGTTCTAAGAGTAGCTAATGTGATATGTGCATTTTTTTATAGTAAGAAACTGAGGAAAGAAATGGTGTAGGGATTGATGAGATAAAAGATGTAATTATTGACCTTTTTTATTTTGATATTTCAAACATTTATCATGAGCACATAAGCTGAATTAATGTTGTTTATCTAATTAACCTGATTGCGATAGGTCAAGGAATCATAAATGGGTCCATCATAAATGGTCAGGGAATCTGATTGTTAGATGTCCAAACAATATTGTCAACAAATATGATGGGTTCATCATAAATAATTTTAAATTTCATACTAAATAGCATAAGAAATTTATGGTCGAGTGTGCTATTGAAAGATAACCCATTCATTTTTTTATTTCAAGCTCAACAAGTATTTTTTGTACAAAACTCAAAGATAAAAATTGGTCTATTATCATTAAGACTAAATCTAATGACTTATATGATATGAAAAAAGGGTTAGAAGAAGAGAATAATGAGATTTATACTCAGTGTATGCCTTATTATGTTGTGCCAACTGATGAACTAAATGCTACAACGAGTTTAGTTAGGACAGATGTTGAACGAGAGAGTAATAATCTTGATTCTTAACAATAAGAAATATTTACGATGTATACATTGTATAAATTATTGTCTTCTCTTATCATCTTTAGTTAATATATATTGTTTCTTATTAAAAATTTATTTAGTATTAAATTATCATTTAACTGATATTGATTCTTATTTATGCATACTAGATAACAATATGTATCGAGAAAAATGATTCAGATATATGAAATTTCAGCAGTCTCAGGTTGGATCATCTTCTGATCAGTTCCTGCAATCCCAATCGCCCTAGCAGCCCCAACAGCACGAGCCCCAGTCTCATCATGAGCCCTAATCCCAGTACGAGCCTCCCGCTGATTACCCAGGCAAGGAGGTATTATGGATGACTTACGGATCCAAGATAATTTAATTAAAATATCATATATTAATTGCTATATGATCTAAATATTTTAATTATTTGCCCTCAATTTTTTAATGCATATTTTATTACAATTTCATAGATGAACAGGGGAAAGTGAGGACAAGATGGAGATCCACTTGAGTAAGGGATATGTGGCAGCTTCGTAAGGGTAAGAAGATTGTTATCCGATACAATGAACTAGGGCAGCCCATCAAGAGGGCTAGAAGCATTTTAGTAAGTTTTCTAGGATCGGTTACATAGAAAGGTCAGTTGTATCTGCTCAACTATACTAAATGGAATGATATGCTTTCTTCGTATAAGGTTGAGCTTTTTAGAGTTGTACAGGTAAAGAATTAAATTCAATATTGTATGTTAATTTGCTTACTATCATAATTATAATTTTTGATTCAACATTGTTATGGCATTTTTTACTTTGGTGTAGAGTAAGTTTGTGCTCACTCCAAAGAACCATAACTAGGTGCTAAAGTCTCTTAATGACAAATAGAAAGAATATAAGAAAAAGTTGAAGACGGACTACAAGGATGAGGGTATGATAGAGGAGGCTGCTCGTAATTATCCTTCTGATGTATCCTCATTAATGAAGGGAGCTTGTTCTCTACTGATTTTTCGAGAGAGGACATGTTATGTATACTCTTTCAATACTTTATATCAAATTTATTATTAATATAGATTGTCAATATATACATCGAATATATCACATTATTTACTTTTTTTGGCAGACAAATTCTGATATTGGTAGAGCTGCACGAGCATCTCAGGCGGTTCCTCACATATCAGTCTCTAAGAGTTATACGAGGCATAAAGATGAATTTGTATATTTTTTTGAAACTCTTTGTCATATTTTAAACTACTCAAACTATGTATGAATTCATATTTCAAACTACGTATCAAGTATCGTGTACCATGTATCATGATACTTATGAGCCGTATTAAAACTTTTTGACTTCTTTAACTCAAATTGAGACTTTAATCTTCATATTGAACTATGTACTATGTATCATGTATCATATATCATGTATCATATAATGTGTATCATGAATCATATAATATATATCATGAACTGTGTATCTTCTATCATATATCACGTATCATGGGAGAGCACACCCACCGTGTATCTTCTATCATGTATCATGGAAGAGCACAGGAGGGAGCCAGGTGAGGTAGAGTTCTACATGACTCATACGCACCGAGATGGCAGCCTTGTTCGAAAAGAGTCGAGAGAGATAGTTGTATGTATTGATAATCGATTTATGCAATGATTTACAGTTTTATTTTTTCAAACATTAATATGTGATATTTTTCTAAAATATAGGATAGGTCTACATCCCTTATTGTAGAACATGTTGGAGAATCATTATCATATGGTAAGACCAGTCGCATCGAAACTCAGGTGTTCGCCGAATTGATAAGATCGAAGCATTATAGTCAAGTAAGAGGTTATGGTGTTAGAGTTATCCCCACTCAGTTATTTGCAGTGAGCAGATATACCTAGGATGCCAGACATAGTAGTAGCACTATAGAAATTTATAGTATGAAGGCAGCGATGAAGAAGATGAGATAAAGCCATCAGACAGAGATGGAGAAGATGAGGCAGAGCCATCAAATAGAGGTACAATCTTTAAGGGCTTAACTTGACCAGATTGCATCTTTATTGCATAGGTTTGTCTCTCCTCAGATAAATAACTAAATTTATTTGAATATTTTATATAATTATCATATATTTTTCTATGGGCTTAATGATTTTCATATTCTTAACTTCTAAAGATTTTATCTTTTTCTTGTAGGTTTTTGATACCTTCATTACTCCAAAAGTTGAGAATGACGATGTCATCAATCTCTGATAGCTCTTAGATTATTTTTTGGAAGTTTTATGTGTATACATATTATATTTTTCAAAGCACATTGTAAATGCAAATTGACAATGTAAATATAATCATATTTAACAATATGAATATTTCCTATTTCTATTTATATTACATGTGATATGACTTATGTTGTGTATGTGTTTGGTGTATATATTTGTATATAGAGTTTTTTAAAAAAAAATTAAGTCTTTTTTTAAAAAAATTAACTCTTATGATGCTTTAAAGTGTCGTTAAAATATATATTAGTGATGCTTATTTACGTCATTAATTAGAGATGCTTATAAGTGTAGCTAATATAAGGCGCTTCATCACCGTCGCTTTTAAAAGCATCGGCATTTAGCGACACTTGTAAGCATCAGGTATTTTATAACTCATGACGTGAACAAAAAGCATCGTAAAGTTGGTTTTCGGTGGTAGCATAGCCAACGCTTTTGCGAT
The DNA here is from genome assembly GCA_025769935.1 of Phoenix roebelenii. NCBI lineage: Eukaryota > Viridiplantae > Streptophyta > Magnoliopsida > Arecales > Arecaceae > Phoenix > Phoenix roebelenii. The sequence goes on along the minus strand of JAOXJJ010000263.1, from coordinate 13,751,484 downwards.
GCTTTTTTTGCATCGATATATGTATTAAAAAGCATCGGCAATGCCTAATTTTTTTATAGTAAAGCATGAGATTAATCCTTTCTTCCAGTGACTTCTATTTCAATGCAACATGTATTTTTGATCATTTTCTGTTGAATAAAACATTGATAGTTCAACAAAAATAAATTTCTTTGACAAATTTGTGAACTTCAGAAAGTGTTGTCATTTTTTTCCTCAAATTAAAATGCTTCGAGGGTAGGAGAATCTAAATGAAATTATATATGAGACTAGAAGCATGTATACATTTAGTAATCTATGCCTAAGGACTGCAGTCTGTATATCTTGAATTATGATACCATTTAGGGTCTATTTAGATGAAAAAGAGAGAATGGGTGATCAGAGATGAGTGCCTAGAGCGACTGGATTGCGATTGCTTCAATCTTCATACATTGATTGGGCCCTTTCCTTGAACACTTGGGGACCAAGGGAGACGGGTGATGGGAGCATTAGAACAACGAAGGATATAGTGGCAGACAAGGCTTGTCAGGCGTGATCGACCAAGGATCGTCTGGTACCGAGGACTGACGGCTCCCAAGAGTGGTCGAAACCACTCCCTCATGGTTGACAGTGGCACAGGATCCACCCCACAATCGGCGTGGACCAATCACCGAATTTCAGAGCAGGAGCTCGAGATCCTCCAACGCCACTTCACAAAGGTGCTTGAGTTGCCCTTGAAATGGGTGGAGAAGTCCAAGAGGGCATGGCTAATGACTGCTGTGTTCGACGGCGAGTCCCGGTAGAGTGGGTGGGCCGGGAGTTGCGGCTTAAGGACAAGCTGGACTATGAGGTGGAGGCATTCCCAATGGAAAAGGAGCACCATATGCTTCGCTTCAAGAGCAAAGGTCATCGGGATTCGGCGCTAGTGAATGGGTCGTGGCCGGTGGCCGACCAGTTACTGGCCATGGAGAAGTGGATGTCGGATTTTGTTCTAGGCATCAACTCAGTGAATCGGGAGGTGGTGTGGATCCAGCTCTCGTGTCTCCCTTTGGAGTATTGGGAGCGGGACTCCATTCTTGACATTGCGGCAGCGGCTGGCCACCCATTGGCCTTGGATGGCTTCATCGACCAGCTTTGAAAGCTGGGCTACACCAGGGTCAAGGTGGAGATCAATGGCCTCAAACCCCTCAAGCTTTGCATCTTCATCAAGGCGCAGACATAGAGGTTCTGCCAGGCCTTCATCTACGAGAAGTTGCCAGCTTTTTGCTTCATTTGTGCCCGGATCGGCCATGTAGAGAGTGAGTGCTGGCACTCCCCCCATGTAGGCTTCAAAGCAGGGAACGGAATCTGGGATTTCTTCGATGCCTATGGTCGTGGAGACCCCCATGGAGACATCAAGTCAACCGAAGACAGAAGGGGCAGAATGGGACCGCCACCCAGTCTTTGTTCCCTGACTGGCCACCAACTGTATACGGCAGCTGAGGGCTGCCGACGCTGGGGTCAAACCGAGGAAGATGACTACTTCCACCCTTAAGTCGGCCTCGGGGCTGGTCTCCTCCCAATCGAGGCCGACCTCCCCTAGGAACAAACTGAGCTCGCTTGAGTCGCCACCAAACTCTGACGGATGGCAGAAGCCAACTAAGGTTGCTTGAAGAAGATCGCCAGAGAAGGGGGTCCTGGCTGGTGACACAAGGACCTTAGTTGATCAGGTGAGTCAGCTCCACCCAGACTTTGAGTCTAGTCCGAGTCATCCAAGTCTGGCAAGGGGAGATCTTGCTAGGTCGGGCTGACGAGAGATGGGCCGTCATGGCTGAGGCTGGGTCTGGACTCAACCCATTAAAGAGGGCTAGGAGCCTACCTAAGAGCCGAATGGAGAGCGGGTTGGCAGAGTTTGGGTCGGGCCTTCAGCAGCCTATGTCCCTCGTTTCGGGCGACGTGTGTCGAGCTGATAGGGGCGACTTAATCGCCAGCGGAGTTGAAGCCCCCCTCCCTCTCCTCATGTGGCGGTGGCCCAGACCATCATGACTAAGGCAGTGGATAGCGGCGAGGCCAAGCAAGGCAAGGCCAGCGCTCTGCCCCACGACCACTAGAGGCTGGTCCAGCCACGGTGCATGAGTGACGTCTCTCAACTCTTATTGCCGGCATGAAAGGCCCGACAACGCCTGCTCTAGGCTGGGAAGGGGTGGATAGGGAGGTTTTCGACCTTGGGGAGGAGTCGGAAGTCGGGATAGCTTTGATAGAACGAGAGGGAAAGAATGAGGGCACAGTACTCTTCCAAAATGGATTAGGCCCAAATCAATCAGACCATGGGCAGGTGGTCCATCAGTTGAAGCGGGCATTGTAGGGGCCAAATCGGAGGTGTAGTTGGAAGATGGAGTGGCTGAGGATATGGTGGGGGCAAGGCCTGAGGGAGAGGGCCAGTGTCCCCTACAACCTGCTGAATGAAGTTCCAACTATGAAATTGTCGGAAGGCCAAAAAGCTTTCCTTTAGCCCGGCCTTCCGCAGGCTGGTGCATTTGCATGACCTAAAGGTTTGTGTGTTGTTTGAAACCCAGCTGTCGGAAAGGAATCTCCAGCATGCGGGGCAGTCCTTACCTAGCTCCTGGGGGTTTTATGTAGTGGAATCTCAAAGATTGTTAGGCATAATTATGGTGATTTGGAGACTATGGAGTTGTAATTTTGTCATTTTCTACAAGTGTAACCAATAGGTTTTTATGGTGATTTCAGAAGGAAAAGGATGGTGCTATGGTCCTATGGACTTCCATGGGTCTTATCTACAGTCTATGCTAGCATCGACTACAGAAAAAGGATGGTGCTATGGTGCAAGGTAGCCAATCTAATTCAGCAGGGATATCCAACAGTGGTCGCAGGAGATTTCAATTGTATTGATGGCCCTCAGGAGAAGTGAGGGGGAAAGGCCCTCATCAACAAAATTGAAGTCAAAAAATTTTAGGATTTCATCATGGCCAATGTCTTGGTTGACCTTGGGTTCATGGGGCAGAGATTTGTTTAGTGCAACAACAGGTTGGGTCGAGCAAGAGTATAAGAGAGGATTGTTAGAGTATTTGCCACGGCCGGCTAGATTTAGATATGCTTAGACTATCAGGTGAGCCACTTGCTCTGGATAGCATCGGATTATTGTCCTATCCTGATCAATACCTCCACCTTTACCCCTTACCATTGTCCGTTTCTATTTAAGAAGATTTGGCTTTCATATCCTCGGTCGTGGGATATTGTGCAGGAGGTATGGAGGATGTTAGTGCGGGGGGATGCAATGTACATGGTGACCAGCAGACCAAGTGTCGGCTGCGTAGGTGGAATCAGAAAGAGGTGGGAAACATATTTAGAAGGGTGGAGGAGGCAGAAGCCTCTATAGCCAACCTCCAATCTTGAGAGGAGTAGAGAGGGGCCTGACGAAAGGAGAACAAGAGGAGCTCAGGGCACAGTTACCTATCCATCACTCGCTCCTCCGCTAGCAAGAGATCCTATGGAGACAGAAATCGAGGATATAGTGAATTTTGGAGAGAGATTGGAATATCAAATTCTTCCACTAGTCGACAATCATCTGGAGATAGAGAAATAGAATCAACAACATCAAAAATAGCGGTGGGCAAACGACAGATGACTCTGATACCATCAGAAGGGTGCTGGACCAGTTCTTCAGATCTAGGTGGAGAGATCAGTCGGGCAGAAGGGGGCTACCTAATGAGCCTACACCATCAATGAGGGTCTCGGAGGAGGAAAATGAAGCCCTGGATAGGTTGATCTTAACCAAGAAAGTCCAAGAGGCTCTTTAGTCTCTAGTCGAGGATAAGGCTCTAGGGTCAAATGGTTTTCCTCTAGTCTTCTTTAGGAGGTATTGGCATATCATCAGGTAGGTGTGATCG
>JAOXJJ010000263.1:13659950-13680080 GCA_025769935.1 Phoenix roebelenii | reverse complement strand
AAAAAATACTTTATTGATTTGTCAATTCATTTAATCATCAACATGCTGACGATTGACATTTAGGATACAATTCCCAATAGAAGGATCAATTAAGATTGAATTGCATCTTTGTAAATGACGTTCGTGGTGCCATTCCATATGTAGGATCACCCCCTAGTTTGTCTCCTCGTTATAATCTCATTACACATTTTTCTTATTGACACAACAAATAGTGGACTTTTCTTTAATTGGACTGAAAAAACCTACACCCAACTCAAATGCATTGGGTTGGAGGTCATGCTTGAATCTAGATCCCATCCGGCCCCAATGACTTGATAGGTCTCAAATATTATTTATGGACTTACTCTAGTTTAACCAGGTTAGTCAATAGACCGGGTCGGAAGCTAAATTCATGACCCAAAAGAGAATCAGGTTAAGTATGAATCTGAAGTCTGAACTATATGTGAAGAGAATATTGTCAAATTGGGAGCTAGATTGGGATCATAAAGACGACAAAATTGTATCAAGTCCAACTTTAGTTCAACAGAAGTACATGCTCTTAAACTTGACCCGAGAGGACAAAAAAATCATACCATATGAGCTTGCTATAGAGAGCATTACAGTTCTGTAATGTTTGTGTGATCTGTATGGAAAATTTTTTGTCCTGCTAGCACCGATTTTTTGCACCTCTTAGTCCAGGCTAAGCCGCTAAGGTAACTCACAAATTTTAGAAAAAAGATAAACCCAAGGGAGATTTGAAATTGTAGATTGGGGTAGATGGGAAAGGATGTCCTAAGAGGAGTACGTGTATCTTTGCTTTTTAAGAAGTCACTCTTCAAAAAAGAAAAACAATCAATTTCAAAAATTATATTCATTTGTGTTTTTAAACAAAAGATTTATTTGGTATAATTGTTTCTTAGTGATTATTTGTTGTAAAATTATTTTTTATGGATGAGCTTATTATATTTAAAGATAAGGAGCAATCTCAAAGTGAGAAGCTAGGGTATAACTTCTATTGTTTTAAAAGTTCTTCGTATAAAAGAAGCCAAAAGTGTATAACCTCTATGGGTTTAAAGTAACATGCAAACATGGTGGGATAGATGAGAGGAGATGGGAGAGAGATGTCATAAGCATATGATAGTATTCATTTATTAAAAATTCACTCTACATAGGTTGCGTATAAACCCAATATCTTGGTACTTGATTGAAAGTTGATACTATCACGCCTCATATCTAGAGCATGACATGGTTGTGCTACCGAGGGGTACAACCCACAATATCACGAAGCCAAACATTACATCTTAGCTTCTAAATCCATCACAAATAAAATAAAATAAATAGGAGTCCAATTTCATTATCCATTAAATGAAACTAATACTGGTTCAGAGCCCCTAAATTCAAACATAAATACCAAATTCATAATTCTCAATATTCAAAAAATCGTTAACTACAAATTTATAGTTTATTTAAAATACTAAAATTCTTCTACAAAATCGTTAAGCTTGCTAGCACAAACTCCAAGCCAAGGCCATCCTTCGTTCCTATCGATCCTATTCGTCTAAAAAAAGAAAAATAAAAAATAAAGATATATGAGCGACAGAACTCAGTAAGTAAATTTTACTCTATCTTATCAGATCAAGCATAAGTTTTTTCATACTAATACATCATTTAAAAAAATAATAAATATTACAAAATAAAGTATTTCATAGTGTAATATATTAAAACAAGTCCTAAAACAATTATGCATGCATAAATTATCCATCTTTCATAAACATAGTTCTAAGTTTAGTAAATCATTCTTAATGTCATTTAACCCTTTCATGAATCAAAATATTATCCATAGATATTCGTGCCATGATCACTTTATATCCGTGATAGGGTCGAATCAACCGATGTCACAGTTTGCCAACTACTATACCCGCTGGCGGGGCCATACATAGCTATCTAAGAGCCTTTCAAATATTTTTTTAAACTATACACAAAAATAGATGAAAAATACTAATGCCATGATCAGATTCATATTTCATAATAAAGTTATTTTATTTAAGCATTCATAAAACTATTTTTTATAATAAAGTATGATTTTCATAACATATATGTTGATCTCTAATTTTAAAAAAAATGATATTTTCACAAGCGAATTGTATGCAGAAAAAATGTGATAATTTGAAAAATAATAAAGATCGCAAGATCTACTTACATTTTTGTTTTAGAATATTAAACTTCGCTAGACTTTCACTGGGCAACTCTGCTAGACCAATCTAAAATATTAATAGCAAAATTAATTTCTAATTGATGACTTTAATAAAATAATATGAAAAGACTTGATCAGATGTACGGTGGTTTCGCGTGGATTAGGTCTAGACGATTCGCTCAATAAATCGAACTCAATCAGGGCTAAGATTAATCAACATGGTTCATCAATAAAAGTTTCAGGAATATTCAATAAGGCCAGGGTGATTGATCCAATAGGCAACTCAGGTACTAAAGTATTTCAAGGCCTTTTTTAGGGGTCAACTCAGATTCGTAGGTTTCTTGGAGAGAGAAAGTAGAGAGAGAAGAGAAAGAGAGAGAAAATAGAGAATAAGGAAGAATTTTTCTTCCCATCTCTCTTCTTCCTTCCCCCTTGCCGGTAATAGGTGGTAGCATGGCCAGCTGCCCACTCGACGACGGCCTCAATTGGTCACAACCTCGACAAAACCTAATGGTCGGTGGTCAGAAAAGGGAGAAGGTGATCAAAAATAGGGTCAGAACGGGGCATTCTTAGATCGGTGGATTCGTGTCCCAGCCCACTCACTACCAGCTATGGCTCCAGCCCACTCACCAAAGGACGATGTAGGGGAGAGGCCGGGAGCTGCGGCGGCAAGGACCGACGGTGGACATGGCCAGATAAAGAGAGAGAAGAAAAAATCAAAGGCGGAATGGGGAAGGAGTTTCATGGTGATTTTCAATCGATTCCTTGGTGAAATCCGACCGGCAATGGATCAATAGAGAAAGGAAAGGTTGGAGAAGGAGGATTCGGGGTTCTTACTAAGTTCGAAGATCGTTGCAACCTCGATTTTCTGCAAACACGAAGATGGGCAACCGTGAGTTTAAGGAGAACAAAGAGAGAGGAGGAAGCTCAATGATTGTAGGTGGAGGACCCAAAGAGGTTGGGAGATGTTTATATAAAGGAGCCCTAGGACTCCGATGGTCCTCGGTCTCCGACTCCTAGTCGGAGTCGCTAAAAAGAAAGAAGACTCCTAGAGAAAGCGATGGATTGGGCCGATCAAGTGGATCGTGTCCGGACTAGGCCTTCATAGATACCCTTTCAATACCTTTTATCTAACTTTCACAAGGTGATCTTTTTGAAGACATACTACTACTCAATTTATACCGGATTGCAATTTAAAACCTATTGTCGATTGCTCTAAAGATCAGAACCATCGGATGTGGTTAAACACCCTATATTTATTCGAATAAGGTCATAGTTAAAAAGAGAACAAGAGATCACTTGCAGGAGGGAGAGAGAACTTTAATCTATATTATACTAAGAACGCAACCATGGCTTGTAATGTAGAGGCTGATCCAATAATAGCTCTAACCCTATGTTTGGATGGGTTCATCAAAGAGAGGATGGATAGGATTGGAAGGAAGGATGGATGACCCCTATCCAATATTTGGTCCAGAAAATCCAAGGAAGAGTGAACATAAAGGAAGGATTGCCTATTCATCCTAACCCACCAATTTGCATTCTCCCAATTTGGAAGGAAGATAGGAGGATAGAAGAAAGAATGGGAGAAGCATGTGAAAGTTGGGTTTCTATTGTGACAAAATTACCTCTCATTAATTTTTTTGACAAAACTCTAACACTTCACTCTTTTACCAGATAATAGACCCATGCCCCAACTTTTTCAAAATGTGGTTTAGTAAAAATATCATATAAATATCATCCATCTTTCTTTTCATTCCTCCCATACTAAATAGAGGAGGAAATCATTTTTATTCATCCTTCCATATTTCATCCAACACATGAAAGAATGTATAGGTCTTCCATCCATCCTCTCCCCTATCCATGCTTTGTACTAAACAAAGGGTAATTACTAGTTGCTGCTAATAATGCCCTCTTTAATAGCTAGCATGCCCGTAAAGTCCAAGTCAAAATGATTAAAATAACAAGAACATGCTTCCCCAGTAACATAGCATGGTTTGCAAGGAATCACACATGACTAACTAAGCCAAACATGCGTACATGTATGTGCGCGAGCAACACAAAGGGCCGTATATCCAACTAAAGCTTGTTTATTGGATAAGTATTAAATGCAACTCTACTTGCATTAATTTTTTCCAGTGTGGGGCTAAAATTATTGAACCAGTAAAGATATTCAAATATTTAGCTATTATCTAACAAATTCAAGTTTGAATCAAGATTGATTAAAAATTAAAATATATTCTAGTTTCATTTTGGATTATGAAGATGATCAAAGAAGTTCATGTGTGGCTTGGTTCAACATTAAACTCAAAATAATTTGGATTTAGATAAATGAATCTTGATTTTAAATTTTAGGAGGTCAAGCCAAACTTACCTAAATAGTATGGGATAAGGCGCTTGTGAAAGTATCTTTTGAACTAATAAACAATATGGTTCACTTTAATTCAGAAGGAGATGAGAGATAAAAGAAAGTTCATCTATTGGGCAAGGTTTGTGGATGATAAAATCAAAAGAGAATGGGAACATTGTGTTCTCTTGGCTTTGCATGTGAAGGAAATTCTATAAACAAGATGAGGGAGCATGGAGAAGTTGGGTGAGAAATTTTCCAAAATCTCTTAAAATTTATTTGGAAAAAAACTATGCACTTTATTTCATAAACCAAAAGATATATAGATTTAACTTTATTATGTGAGTTTTTTGTATTTTATCATCTAGTTAAATTGAATTTAATTAAAGGGATTCCAACATCCACATGTCATAATTAAAGTCAAAATATATATTTTAATAATCAACAATGTATTTTTAATAACCAACTCTATTCTTGTTGAGCTAGATTTGTTAGCACTAACTAATTTCCAACTACGGGCCTTAATCCATGAGTAAGGGTAGCAATCTATAACCTGAGCCATCAATCCAACCTGCAAGTGGCCCACTTTAAGCAGGTTTGGGTTTGGTACAAATAGTATAGATCATAAATGGGTTTATGTGCTTGGACTTGCTTATATAAATGGGTGTGGTTTATGTTTAGACCTTTGACCCATTTAAGCCATTTTGGATCATTTAATAATTAGGTTGGATCATCATCCTACCTGTTTAACCTATTCAAGACTTGTTTTAATCGGTTTAAAACCTACTTAACCCATTGCAGACCCATTTAGTCGATCCCTCTTAACATGTTTGACCCATTTAAACCAATTTAAATCATTAAAAGCTTGCTTATTCCTTTTAACAGGTTTAACTCGATTCGACCTAAAGTTACCTATTTACTTAAAAGGTTAAGTTTGAATTTGGATTTTTTGAAATGTTCTAATAAATAAGTTATGTTCGGGTTGAAAAATTTTTGAATCGACTCTATTCATTTTGACTTTGTATTTGAGCCGTCCTAACCTGATTGCTACTTCTATTTGTAGCAAACAAGCCAACGAGTCAACAATTTTGAGCTTAGAATAATCAAAAGCTCAATCAAGCTCAGCCTGCTTACAAGCAGTTGGTTTTGGTGTGAACTGCAGATAGGAGTAGCAATCAGGTTGGGCCAAGTCAAATATAGATCAGGTTAAAAAATTGTTCATCGAATCCAACCTATTTATTAAATAGGTCACAAATTCAAATATGAACCAAACCTATTCATTAAATAGGTAACCCAATCCAACCCGCATAACCTATTTACTAAACAATTCGAATTCAGTTAAAAGGGTTAAACAAGTTAAAAGAGTGTTTAACGGATAACAGGATTTAAATAGGTTAAATAGGTTAAGCGAGTCGGATTAAATAGAATAAAAATGGATTAAGCAAGTTTAAAATAGGATAAATGGATGAGGTAATAATCTGACCCAATTATTAAATAGATCAAAGTAGATTAGATAGATAAAAAAATCTAAATCTGAATCTAACGTATTTAAGTTTTCTATTATAATCTGAATTCATTTTTATCAAATCCTAACATGCTTAAAGCAATGGTTATAAATTGCCATTCTTCACTGCAGACCATGTGAACTGCCTTCTATATAAAAAAATATACGCTAATCATAGTCGTTCATTCATCATTCATCAAGCTTTCGTCCTGGTACACCGCCGCACGACAAGCGGCGGTGATTATCTTCGTGCACGGCATGTGGGGTATAATTTCCCCTTTCGTATCATCAAGTCTCTTTTTTAACTCCCGCTCAGTTCAAATGGTCTTAGCGCTCGGTTGGATCGAGGGAATCGAAATTTCGAGTACCGCCCAATCTAGGGTTTCCATCATCTTGGCTCCCACCTTCTCTCCTTCCCTTCACCCAATCCTCTCGCCCAGCTTCCTTCGAATCGCCCGATTGCGCTTAGGAGTGGAGGAGAATGATCTCACCGATGGAAGTTTCTCTCCAGAATCCCTCCGACATTGGAGAGGTCTCCAGGCCGGAGGGCGTCTCCGACTCCAACTCCACTCCGATCCCGGCGGCAGATGATAAAGTTCTGGTTTCAGGTGAAAAGAGCTCGAACTTTCCTCTTCTTTTCGATTCTATCCCATCTCCCGTTCTCTGACTTCTGATCTCTTGGGTCTTCATTCTTGTAGTTGAGGTCTGCTTGAATCCCTCCAGCACGGCTCGCATTGAAGACGTTCGGGCTGCTGTAGAAAGGTCTCTCTCTCTCTCTCACATGCACAGACAGATACACGCTTCGCGCATTTATTTTTTTTGTTTTATATTTGTAAAACTGCTGGAGGAGTGTTTTTGAGAAAATTAGGAGTTCTGGATGTGTAAAAAATGTAATTTTTGGTAATTATAAGAAGAAGAAATGACTGCAGTGCCTGATCTAGTTCTCTTAACCCACATTCCAATTCCAGCCACTTGGAGCTGTGATAGGAATGATGTGGTGGTGAATGAGATATCTAGTGAGTTAGGGCAAAAAAAAGGCATGCGCATGTCGTTGATAAATTCCATTTTCTGTACTGTATTCTGAAGATAAGTAAGCATGGATACATTTGTACACAGATACTCATTTTCTCTAGCACATCCCTGAGATAAAACTATTCTGGGATCATAAATTTCTTAGATTTTTCCAAGGCAGTGGTTAGCATGAAGAATAGGAAACAAACTTTTGTGTTCAAAATGGCCTTTCAATGTGAAGTTTGATCATCATAGAAAAACGGAGTAACTGAATTGAAATACTAGGATAGAAAACTCTATGAAGCATGGACATGGACATAGGATTCAGATACATCCATAAAGCATAGCCAGTCATTAGAATAGTGTAGTCCATATTTTAGATGGTAGTAGGGGTAGCATTGCCTTTCATAAGCTCATCATTTAGTCATCAATTCATTCCACATACCCTAATCCATACTTCAAATTTAAAATTAATCTCATAGATTAAAAATTAACCATTTATCATTAAAAGATCAGCACTAAAACAGCAAGAAAACACCCTCACCCTCATATTTGGAGACATCAAAAAAGTATCTTGAGTGTATCAGGAAAATAATTGGGATTTTTTTCTAACTTTTGAAAAAATGGGCTATTTTATACAAGCATCAGATATATATCTGAGAAGTATCTCATGAATATTGGTATCTAACACATGTCTGATATGGACATAGCATGTAACTTTAAGTATTTGTGCATCTAGAGACAAGTATTCACATATGCAAAGAAGCAAGCTAGTGCATAAAGATAGACATAGAAGAGGCATATGAATAGAGCATGGAAGCAGTATAGTGCATGCAAGGAAAAGGCACAGCCATATAAAGATGAGCAACAATGCATGGGAGGGTGATAAAGACAAATCTTTCACTATGGTGCATAGAGGCATCATCTTGAGTTTGCAGGTGAGTTGTACACAGGGAAGAAATATAAGGCAAGCTTGTAGGTGATATGCATAGGGGACAAAGAAAACCTGCTGCAAGATTATACTCATGTGCATGATTTGCATAGGCATATTGACATAAACTACGGTTTCATGAGTTGCAGAGGCGTAACCTCTGTGTGTCTATCTAAATCTTATTGGATAGTATGTATTTATATATATGTTACTGGTTAACTTTTTTGATGCCGATTCATTCGTGCATGTATTTGTAACAATTGTTGCTTTTGTAGGCATCCTATATATGTTCACATAATTCCAAAGGAAATATTATACATATGTATATTACAAATGTCCAATCATATTGGCTTTCATCTGAAGAAAATATGGATATTAGATATTACTTATATCTGTCTTTATCTGTTTTCTTTTAACCTAAACATATAGTTTGATATTTGTTTGGTGTTTGTCAATGTTTTGTAACTTGTGGATAGGGTTAGATTGAATTAGATTGTGGATCAAATGGAGGCCTATGAGATTCTACTTGTTTACTTCAAAAAAATTTAAAACATGAGAGTAGTGAGTATACGTCGAGGAAAAGAGAAATTGTAAAGAAGAGGAAAAAACACTCACATAAAGACATTAGAATCCCAGATTCCACAATCATAATCCTAAATATAGCATGAGTAAACTAAACATTGTTCCAAGTTACTAGAGATATTTATGCAGGTCACTCCATATACATATGTGCACTCGCATTGTGTGCATAGATTCAAAACTTTTTGATGTAAAATATTTTAGAGTAAAAAAGAATCAGATTTTGACATATGGTTTAAATAATGTGATTATTTACCTTTTCTTTTAATACCATGAACTCGCAACTTTAATTTTTCTTTTCTATCTAGAAGTAAAAATTCTTAATGGCATTTTTTTATTTTAAAATGTTATCAAGGCTAATTAGTGATAAATAAATAATTCTAAATGACAACAAATTAAATAATGTTTACAATGGACCTTCCACCTGGTTTAACAAATAACATGACCAAATTGGATCTTATGATCTAAGAGACTGTATGACTCATGATAAGAATCTGGGTCCTATGATTCTCTCGATCCAAGGATGAGATCCAGGTTGTTCGGGACCATTTATGTGAATGATTAGATTGTTGATTATAAGATATTAACAGCAATTTATTTTGGGTGTCATTCAAAGGATTTTTTTTGGGGTTCGGGGCAGCCCAATTTTTGGCCCAAACAGGTAATTCGGGTTGGGCTCGGGCCGGAGTTTTCCGAATTTTTTCAGGCCTAAGCCCAGCTCGAAGCTTGGAAAAAATTTCGGGCTGGGCTTGGGTAGAGGTGCGGCCCGGCCCAACCCTGCATGTTTCCAGCCCTAACAACAAGTCCCATTCAACTTCTGTGTTATGTTCTGTTCAATTAGCTTTAGATAACTTTCCACAGCAGTTCAACCAATATGAATGTTCATTTTTTGATTTTCCACTGTAATCTGCTCTTTCTACATTTCATCTGATAGCTATACCGCTTTTCCTTTCCTATTTCTTTAATCTCTTGCATATATATCCAGTATCTATATGCATATAATTTTATTTACTTTGTTTTTTTTTTTTTTTTATTAAATTTGTATAGGATGCTTGAGAAGAGGAGTTTAAGCTATATCGACGGTCCTGTTCCAGTGCCTGTTGATGATACTTTTCTTCTCGAAAATGTAAAAAAAATCTTAATCTGTGACACAGGTTTAGTAACTTACTGGAACTGACCCACCTTTCTTGGAGATTTCTGACTTACTTTCCCGAATTTAAGTTTTCCTGGTCTTGATGGTAACTAATGTTCTCCTGCAGATGAGTGGGTGGACAACCATAAAGTCCTTTTGTTCTGGCAAGTCAGGCCTGTTGTGCATGTGTTTCAGGTATATATAGCTTATGGTGTAACTTTGACATTATTGAGCTACTTTTATTTCTGGGTTTTTTGTTACAGATCATTGGCTAAAAATAACATCTTAATGTTTCATCTTTGCATGCAATTAGATTTTACCTGCCTCATCTATGTCTTATTGACTTTCAGTATACAGGATATCCTTTTGTCAATCATTACTGTAATGATGAATTTGTTATTATCTGGTCTTTTGACTCAGCATTTTAGTGGTCAATGAAATACTTGCATATGATTGTTTCAAGTTCAGTCATCTAACATGTGTTATCCGAGAACATTGCAATTCTGTAAAATCAAATATCTCGTTGTTATTGGATTTATTTGGTCAAATAAAAGAGGTATTATTTTCAATTTTTGTTTATTCCGCATTGCAGTAAAATTGGCGCAAAAATTACATTCAAGTGTTCAGTCTTTCTCTTGGACATCCATGTTTCTATCATTTAAATGAAATCATATAGCTTGTGCTTGACTTGCACTTCCAATATTTGTTGAACATTACAGGTGCTTCTCTAGAGCTTCTATGGTCATTCAGTTGACCTGTAGACGAGAATTCTTTGCCTTCTGATGTCAATTTTTTCTATACTTCAATTTGTGGAAGAATGAAATTTGACAGTGTTTGTAGATTTATAATTTCTCATGTATGACAGCTTAGTGAAGAGGGTCCAGGTGAGGAACTGAGTGGAGATGATATGCTTTCAATCTTCAATGAGTGGGTTCTACCTGCTAAAGAATTTGATGGATTGTGGGAAAGGTTCGTATTAATAATCAGTTTCTTCTTGATTACTGAAAACTGGCATTAGGTATTGTTTAGTATTTAATAGTTACTTCTGCAGCTTAATTTATGAAACTGGTCTCAAGCAACGGTTGCTGCGGTATGCTGCTAGTGCTCTGTTGTTTACAGAGAGGGGTGTAGATCCTTGTCTTGTTTCATGGAACCGGTAAGGAACTTTCTATATGAAACATATATCTACCTTATAGGTGCATTTTTTTCTTGTTAAAGCTTTGGTTAGGTTCTTGTATCATGTATTACTTTTCTGTTGGCACAAGATTGTTGTGGAAATTTAAAGTTTGTAACACTAGCAAGCTTTGAAGGTCAATGTCATCAAGATGTAACCTTTTGATGCACCAAGACATCCCTACACTTCTGTAGAGAGAAACTGTACCAAGCTTTCAATTTCCTTTTCTTGTTAGACCTTATGTTATCAACCACTTCATTCTAGGGTAGTAAGTGGTTGATTGCTTGTTCAAAGTTAAAATATTAGTATTAGTTAGCTTTGGACTAATGTCTTGGAACTTAGAGTTTTACTATATTTATTAACTAAAAGTTCCATTTTGCTTCCTAATAACATTCAATTGGTGTTGGGGTGGGGGTTTTAATCCCAGTAGTGGGTATGGTTTTATATTATCTTCATTGGTAATAAATACCTATAAATGCATTTTGAAATTGGGCTTTCTCTCTTAACAAAACTTCATAGTCTGTTACTTGCGAGGTCAATTCTAGTAGGTCATGGAATTCAGTTCCTTCAATTTTCCCCCCCTAAGCTCCACATTCAGGCCAGTTTGGACTGATTTCACAAATTCATTCTTGGGGTGGTTAGGTTGCACCTATTCCTAGCCCTTTTGAAGCAAGTAATGAATTGCTCAATTGACTCACATGGCTTTTAGCATAGCTTCAACAAATCAGCCAGACAGCCACTATGACCTAAAGGTCCATTCGAAAAACTTGGGTATGGAAGTTTTGTTCTAGAATGCCAAGTATTTATTGAATTAGGTGAAGAATGATATACCACGAGAAGGCCATTTTGGTCAATGAGTGGGGGAGCAACCTAAGTTTGTAAAAAGTCATTACTGGCCATTTCACCACATTGAATGATAAAGGAGCCGATGTTCTTGATAAAGGTTTGATTTTCTTCTCAAGGGAGAGGGGTGAAGTCTGGGATTTTATACCTTGTCAGGAAATTGTGCACATGTTTGATCTAGTTAGGGTAAGACCTGTTACATCTACTGTAGTTTGCCCTCCCTATTTTGTCTCCATGGTGTTTCTGAATCATATCATTTTTTAATATTTGTTCAACTACCCTTTTCAATAATTTCATCGACTCATTTGCTTAGTTCCCCAATAATTAAATAGGTAGGTATTCTTACCTTTATTCTTATAAGTAGGTATTCCAAGACTTTCAATTTAATCCATTGACATTTTCTTAGTTCTTATAATTTCATTAAATAGGTTAGCAAGCCAATTTAATCCAATATCTCCCATAATTTTTTTAAAACTTAATAGGTATTTCATTTGGCTGTAATGCCATATCTTTTGAATTCTTTTAAAACTATCTTTTGAATTCCTTTCAAAACTATCTCTACTTCGCTTTTATGGATTGTACGAATAGAACTATGACTTCTCCCTGACTGTACTTTGTTTGTGAAGACTTATTTAGTACAATCCTCAGTTAACAATATTTCAAAATATGCCTCCATCTTTCTTTATTTTCCTCATCTTTTATTGGTGTCCTACTATCAGTATTCTTAGTTTTCCTTTCTTTTACTTTAACTATTTGATAAAATTTTATTTTTCATCTTCTTTTGAAATAACCTATCATATAAATTATTAAATGCTTCATATTTAGCCTTACTGTCCTTTTTGCATCTTTCTTAGCTTCCTTAAATTTTATGAAATCTTTGACGTTTTTTAATTTTTTGCTATTGTTTAAAGCAAATTGGCTTTGTTTTAATTTCTCCCTATATCTCATTATTCGACACCAAACTTTTCTGTGTATAGCTTTTCTCAATACTGCTGGCCATTTGGTCCCATAGTTTGTTCGATTCAGTTCTTAAATTTTAATTTGTCGCCATTAATAATTTATCCTTAAAAGCTATAACATTTCCCCCTTAAATTCCACCATCTTATCTTTGAACAATAATTAATTTCCTTTCCTTCTTCCACTTAGTATACACCTAAAACTAGTATGCTATGTTGGGCGAACTTTCTTTTGGTATCGCCTTACGATCCTTACATGCTGATCTTTCTCATCTCTTAATGAAAAAGTAAACTATTTGTGATAAGTTTGCTTTGCTTCTTAAAGGTTATTAAGTTCTCTATCTCTCTTTTTAAAATATCTATTTACAATTGCTAAATCATGAGCTACTATATATTCAAGGATCGAATCTTCCATTAAATTCCTATCTCAAAAACTGAACCCCCATGCATTCTCTCGTCTCTTATATTATTCTTCCCTACATGTCCATTTAGATCACCACCTATAATTGTCTTTCCTCCTTCAGGAATACTTGCATTAATCCATCCATTTCTCCCTAAAATTGTTTCTTAATCCTCTCTTCTAAGCCTACTTGTGGTGCACAAGCAGCAATTACATTAATAATCTCCTCATCTATAACTATTTAACAGCTATTTATCTATCACTTATCCTATTTACTTATACAACGCTTTCTGTCATTTCTTTATCCACTACTATTCCTTTTCCATTTCTGTTATCATCCTAAAGGTGACCATCGAACTTAAAATTTTAAAAAGAATAATTTATTAAGATGACGAATGACTCCCTATCTTACCTAGTAAAATAAATGGTGCAATTTGAATTAATTATATTCTACATGTGGGTCTTCTTTTATACCTTTTTTGTTTCGTTCTTCCTTTAATCGGTTCCTTCAGTATATATTCTTGTTCTTTGGTAGGCACAGTTACTATTACAAAACCAAAAGGTGACTAAGATATTGAAGACAATAATTGTAGGTTACATGGATCAAATTAATTGAAGACAATAATTACGTCATCAAAATGATAGACAATCACATTCATACTTAGTGACTAAGATATTGGAAAGCCTTATCTTTCTTCCTTCCATCCCTTGTCTGCTATTCTTCTTTTCAAATCCAAATAGAACAAAAGTTTAAGGAGATACAAAACCCCCCCAAAAGGAAAAAGACAACATCATCTACCCTTGTGACCAGTGTTTGCTGGCATCCATTGTTTGAAAATAAAACAGATCACTCTTCCTAGCTCGGGCCTGCTTAAACTAGTAGTTGTTGGTTGTTTTGCTGTGTTAGTTGGTTCTAACTGGTACAACTGCTTTTCGACCACATTAGGCAGCTCTTCCCATGAATTGGCCAAATACTGGTTCATGGGAAAATTGCAGTTATGGTATATATTAGTTGATATGAATTGACGCGGATTGACTTTAGCTCTAAAATCCACATCTATCAAGAGATGAAATTTCTTAAGAAGGGGGTTTCTTAAGAGTTTGTTTCATTGTGATATATGCTATCCTA
The DNA here is from genome assembly GCA_025769935.1 of Phoenix roebelenii. Classification (NCBI taxonomy): domain Eukaryota; kingdom Viridiplantae; phylum Streptophyta; class Magnoliopsida; order Arecales; family Arecaceae; genus Phoenix; species Phoenix roebelenii. The sequence continues at coordinate 13,665,904 of JAOXJJ010000263.1, read as the reverse complement.
AGGGCATGTTTGGTGTTACTTCTTCTTAAAAGGTCATTTTCAAAAGTAGGTTCATTTAACTTCTTACTTGAAATGTACTTTTGATATTTTCATTGTTGGGTAATCACATTTATAAAATCACCTTTTATGGATGGGCTTACCATATTTGAAAGATATGGATCATTCTCATAAAGGAAGAAGCGAGAAGTTAGTTTTTCTAGCTTCTCCTAAAGGCTCTTTTTTGACTTCTCACAGAAGCACTTCTCATATAATACTACCAGGCACTTAATTTTTCTAGAAAGTACCTTTCTTACTTTAAAAAGTTGCAAAAGGACCTTTTGAATTAACACTAAATGTGCACTAAGTTTTTGTCTCCTTGTCTGTAAGATTCTTATCTCCTACTTTGGTCCATAACATCCAAGGTTCTAAAACTTGTTTTTGGTTTTGGTTTGGGCTTGTGATGGAAAAAGAAGGGGGAATGTGAAAGAGAAAAAGGAAAAGATATACCTGGCACAACTGGTGGGTGCTGCTGTCACCTCCATTTTCACCATTGTTAGTGGCTCCACCATTGCCTAATCCTTCTCCAATGGCCACTTGGTTGGTGGATGCAGTAGGGAAACAAAAAGACATACAATATACAACCTAACAAGGGAAAATGTGCAACACGAAATTGAGAAAGGTGTGGAACACTAAGTGGCTGTGGCTTGGGCCTAGGCAATCCGGCCAATTAATGCAGCTAGGTGCCGCCTAGGCACCAAAGCATGCACTTTTAACAACATTGAGCACTTTATGAGAACTAATATGAACAATTAAAAACAAGACATTTCAAAGAATGAAAGAAATAATATATTAATACAAAATGAATATAATAATTCAATATTATTTATGAGTCTTCTGAAAATTAAAGAAGAATTGAATTTACTCAACACTAAAATGCTTCAAAATTTCTAAAATTTAATGGATTTTCGAACAATGAAAGTTCAAGAACTAAATGAGACATACATATATATATATACTTGTTCAAAATAATATATATATATATATATATATATATGTATATTCAACTCGACATATATGCAATATTAAATTTGGTCTAAAATTGTTGAAACTACCCAATTAAAGAACCCATATAACACAAAATACTCTAAAATACTATCTAACAACTTGTATTGGCTTGTTTATTGTCCTTCTATTTCTTTATCTAGATAGTTGGTCATGTAAGAGAAGGGACTGATGCAATTAGAAGGGGAGAGCTTGGTGAAGATTATAAATAGTGTTAAATGTAATATAGTGTCAGGTTATTGATTCAAATCCTGATCCACCTATATGACTCCTTATGTTACCATGGTGTCATAAAAAATGATACAATGTTATTAATAAGATGAAAGCTAGTCTAAAAGCTACAATAGAAACATGGGTAAAGTTAGGGTTTCCAATCAACATAATTAAACATGGTTAAGGAATTCAATTAAGTGGACATAGAGATGTAAATGAGGCCTAAATCAAGATTTTATCGTTAAGAAATACCTTGATGTGGATATTTTTGTTATCTTCCATAAATGAATGAAAGGAAAGTTGAGATAATTACACGTAAGCTTTCTGTATAAGTTTCCCATGGTGCAAGCAGTGTCTGGATAACACCTAAAATGTGATATTTAATTACATGTCCTCTTGTAGGAATTGTGGTATTATTCTGTTGCTAATGTGTAAGCTTATTGTGTAGTGTTAGTTTGGCTCACGGATCAACTAAAATTGATATTTGAAGCAAAATTATTTAATGCCAGCTAAACATACTAAAATATTTAGTGTGTGCAGCATACAGACTAAATGATATTTGAAAGAAATATTTAATTTCAGCTAAACATTATATTGTTTTCTATAAACATGTCTATCACTACTAGCAGTTGAACTTGGATGAGAAATCTTAAATAAAGCCTTTGATATTCTAATGCTATTTGCAAATCTTTGCTTCTAAGTTTTAGGCAGTGTCTTGGTATGCATATAAAGCTAGCTCTTACTGGCATGGACATGATAAATGATAATTCGTTCGTGTTTTTTTTCATAGTATTATAGTAAGAATCTTTATTATTATATAGTTTTTAAGCTTACATTGAACTACTTCAATTTTTTTTGATATAGCCAAATATTGTTTTTGTTTTCTTCTCCTTCAATGTTTAAGTGACACAAATAAATTATCTAAAATCTAATTTACATGAACCAATTGAAGAAAAGAAAGTGTAGACTAGTAAGAATTTTTCTTAGGTTACACTCAATGTGTTTTACAGGATTATCCTTTTGCATGGACCTCCAGGAACTGGAAAGACATCTTTGTGTAAAGCGTTGGCTCAAAAACTTTCTATACGCTTGAAGTCAAGGTAAGCAATGGATCAAAATTTCTTGGTATTAGTATTAACTATAACATTCATGATAACATTATTTATGGGTGTTGGCATCTCTAATGGATTTCACTAGGTATTCACAATGCCAATTGGTGGAAGTTAATGCTCATTCCCTATTTAGCAAATGGTTTTCTGAAAGTGGCAAATTGGTATGCTATTTTAATTCATAGTTGTGTGTCTTCTGATATTCCAATAATGATATATTCTTTCTCTAGATGAACAGTTTACATTTCTCTAGTGTGATTTGACTTTCTCTTTTTCTGGTAGAACTTATGTTACTTTCTTGATTGTTATACCATGTTATTTATCAAGAAGTTAGCATGTCATGAGAGGTTAAAGCACCTTTTTTGTGATAATATGGGATTTAAGGCCATGTGAAACTTGACCTTTCAAATTAAAGTAATATTTATTTTGAAAAAAAGGCTAACTATGCCTCACCATCTGTATTATCTTCTCTTTTCTGATCTTGTTGGCCGCACTCACGCCCGACGTGTGCAGCTGCCATTGTACTAAAAAAAAATGGCTAACCTTGATGATGCACGCATATGCATGATTCAAGTGTCAATAGGAAGTCATGATTTATTTTGTCATATGTCATTATTTTATTTTTATTAACTTGATCTTATATCTTTATGCCATATTATTTTATCTTCCTTTCAGCTGGTCGATTTGTTCATTTTTTTTATGTAGTTGTGTCTCGAGTACATCTTCTATCCATCCATCTTGTTCTGTCACTCTTTCGATTTTGATATATAATCTGTAGTACTAGTCACCTTTCTGGGGAAAACCTTACAACTGTAGATTAGGATAGCAATTGGTTATTTTTGGGTCCTCAACCATGTTCTCCTCTTATATTAACAAGTAGAAGCTTGAATACACAACTCAAATCTATCAGTGGTGTGGTGCAACCAACCACAAATATGCTAGCTAGTTAAACCTTATGGCCCGAAGTATAAGTGGGATAAACTCTGTGGAATAAAGCTGTTGAAACTATTGATCATGTGCCAATTTACGTGGAAAACATCCTATAAAATATTTTTTAAAGCACGCCTTATTCTTAGGGATGGAATACAATGGTTAGCTTCTTGGCAATGCTGGATGGGCTCCGATAATTCTCAAACTTTGATGGAGTTTGTTGAGGACCTATAATTGTCATTGGGATTAGATATGAGCATTTGTTGAGCTACATCAAAGCCTGAATTCATGACAAAAATACCTAACCCAATGGAAATAACATAAAACATTACGGCTGCACATGCATGCAACTAAACACACACACACAAATACATGCACGCTTGAACATATACGAACATATGTGACACAATGTGTCAATATTTTTGCATATACTCTTCCTAATTGGGCTATATTACATATTTACACTCCGAAAATCGTTATTTGCACAGATACCCCTCAAATCATCTTGTTTTGCATGGATGCGACTCCCATTATATTTTTGTCTAATGGTGTTAATAAATGACCATTTTGAAAATCATTTGACTCTATTATCTTTTTATATAATTACCCTAGAAAATTGAGCATTCAGTTTGTAATGAAAAGAGCGATATTTTTACATAAGTTTTCAAGGATATTAATGTAAAAGGGTAATAAAGTTATTTTACACTTAAAACAATTGCTTGTTAGCACCGTTAGCCCAAATAAACCAAAGAAGTGCCCATGCAAAAATCGGATGATTTGAGAGCTATATATGCAAATAGTTATTTTTAGAGGAAAAATATGCAATGAGCTATATTTGTAAGGGTTATATAGGGCTGAAACATAAAAATGGAGTGCCCCGTTTATGCTAAACAAGCTTTCACTTCATTTGTTATAGGGATCACTTGACATTCCAATTTTTTCTTTTATTTTAAAAAAGTTATTTCTTCTAATATCACAACATCTGTATGCCTGCTAATTTTTTATTTTCTTTTAGAAATCTAGACTAGCTACTGATTTGAAGGATCAGGCATGATGTCAGCCATGCAGCCTAATCCTAATTGAGGTTCCTGCTCAGATCTTTAATAATTTCTTCAGGAAGTCCTAGTTGGATGCTATGTTCAACTTGCCACCTCCGACTTTCAAAAAAGGAAAAAAAATGGTTTTCCTTTCCCTACACATCCCTGTATGGTGTTTAAACTCCCATTTGAATTAATAAATTGTATGTTTTCTTTAGTAATGTTAGTAAATCCAGTAACATTTGATCTAATTCAGTATGCAAATCTAATACTAGGTAAATATGAAGATAGCTAATGTATCCACTTGATCTTCAGATGCTAATCCAGGTATATTTATAAATTCACTGGATTTGTAAGTCTGAGACAGCAAGTTTCGACAAGCATTTCCCTCTTCCATATACTATGTTACCCTTTTCCTTTTAACAAAGTAAAACTACTATCTTAACCGATCAAACTTTGAGGTTTAGATACTTGTAAGGATCACTTACCACCATATTTGAGCTTGGTGGCATTTTGTGTACTTTGGTTAATAGCCTGGAGATGATTATAATATGCTAAAATTTCATTGACAAGGTGAGCAAGTCATTGCATTTTATGTGCGCTGTCAAAAATGATGCCATAGTTTTTAAGTACCTTGCTCTTTTCATTTGACATTATTTTTATTTTAATTAAAAAACTATTGCTGGTTTCTCCCTTTTCATGGAATGTCTGAAAAGTATTTTCTTACAACATGTGCAAATCACATTTATTACCAGTATTTATTTTGCTCGGGTCCTTTGGAGGCTTTCACACCAAATGCTTAAGTAGAGTTAAATGGTTGATAACAGTGGCAAGTGTTCAACAAATAACATACAAACCTTTCTTCACATGACTTGTCAATTTCAAATTTGACATCCTTTGCATTCAGTTAGTTTAACATCTCTAGTTCAGGTTGCGAAACTTTTCCAGAAAATCCAGGAGATGGTGGAGGAAGAAAATAACCTTGTATTTGTTTTGATTGGTGAGATTTATTTTCTCTTCTGTTTTGTTCCTTTTGATTCTCCTTGCACATGTTTCTAATTTCTGATTGATCAGATTCAACATTATGCTTTGTCGTTGAGTCAATTTACATCGATTTATTCTTACATTTAGATGTATCTGATGATAGTCACTCCTTAGATTGTCCAAACTTTATGTTGATATGTCAATTTAATTTTTTTTACTGTGACTTTCTCAAACTTAAAAAAACTTGGTCGAACAAATTAATGAAGAACATTTATACTAAAATATTCTTTCTTTATGAAGATCGATGCCACTATATTAATGTCAAATTGAAAAAGCTAATCCTCAAACTTCTAGTCTGTCAAGACATCTTAATATATTGATCATGATAAATTCAATATCTTACTTTCGTTAATTTATAGGTTGTTACAAAGTCATTGTTTATGGTACCTTTTTACCTATTTCTACAAAAACCAAAATATTTTTACTGTCCATGAGTTCAGAAGAAAACTGTAGGTGTTATTGGATTCCATTCGTAAATTTTTGGATCATGCTGAGTTGGCTCCAATCAAGGTCCGCCGTACCGGTACCGGTCGGCGTACCGGTGGCCGGCCGGACCGGTACGGTACCGGTCGGTACCGGT
>JAOXJJ010000263.1:13618120-13632801 GCA_025769935.1 Phoenix roebelenii | reverse complement strand
TCAAAACAAGAAAATCTGAATTTTCAATCAAAATTTCTGAATTTGGCACATACTCCTCATGCCTCGATACATAACCTAAAATTCTTGCTTTATCTCAAATTTTTGAAGTTTCATCTTTAATAAAATACAAAAGAAAGGGGGAGAAAATTAAAAGTTCAAATTGACAATATTTGGATAAAAGAGGGGAAGCTTTCACTTTCAAATTTGAAAAGCTGAAATTCAGCAACTTAAGCTCTTTCTAAATCAAAACTTCTAATTTTAATATAAGTGTCAATATGCTCATGTTCAATGTTTGTAATCATCAAAAAGGAGGAGATTGAGGATGATAGTGTTATTTCGTTGATTAATACAACCATTGAGGGAATATCAAATTAATAATTCAGTTTAACGTGATACATCACTAATGAATACGACACCCTCGATACATTCATGATATATTAAAAGAATGAGATCAAGACGTCTTCCAATGATCAACAACGAGATAAAATTTGTAGTAGAAAGGTGATAGAGAGCTCTTAATTTTAATTCAGCAAAGTTTCAAGTAAAATATACTCTTAAGGGCAAAACAGTAATTTTCATTGTTAAGGGTATGTAGCTCTATCGTGGCATACATTCAAAATTGCTTGAAATATGTTTCATTGATTATATGAATTAGTCTAACCTTAAGATGCAGGAAAGTATGGATTGAGTCGACCCCAGCTTAAGTGGAGTCGATCCTGGCACACCTTGGAACCATCTGGCACACCCTTGCAAAAATGGCACAGATAAACAGTAAGTGGAGTCGACCCCATGTATCTTTGAGTCGACCTCAGGAGAGAAGCCGACCCCAAAGAACCTTAAGTCGACCCCAGCCTCAAGTTTCCTTGAGCCGACCCCAGATGGAGCCGACCCCAAGAACACTTGAGCCGACCGCAACTGCCCATGAGCCGACCGCAACTGCCCATGAGCCGACCCCAAGGATATGTGCTCAAAAACCACGTCTCTGGAATTCCTAAGAGGGTCGACCCCAATGGAGCTTGAGTCGACCCCACTGTAGTATGGGTTGATCCTAAGAAAGGTTGAGTCGATCCTAGTGAAAACAACCGAAAATGCAAGGTTATGTGGTTCCTGAAAAGGTCGATCCCACTGTAGCAGGGGTCGACCCTAGTGAAGTTTGAGTCGACCCCAGAGTGAGTTGGGTCGACCCCAAGTCTAATGAACAGCTTGTTGAGTCGATCCCATAAAAGTTTGGGTCGACCCCAGCACAGGAAAGGGCATAACGGCTAATTCTGCAAAAGTGCTTTTTGACCTCTCAACGGCTAGTTTTTTAAATTTAACCAATGAGGAGTGACCAATAGAGGTGGGAAAGTATTTAAAGTGACACTATTCATCAGAGGAAGTATCTTTTGCCAAGAAATCAATAGTTCATTCAAGTCAAAGCAAGCCCTAGCATCCTTCATCAAGGTTCTCCATTTAAGTCTCAAAAAGAAGGTGGTTGAGCAATCTGAGCGTACATTCAACAGCTCCACCAAACCATTGTGAAGTGAAGTAACCTTGGCAAAGAAGAAGAGCATCCTCAAAGCGATAACTATTTCTTCATCTCTTCTATTAGTGTAAAATTGTTATATTTGCTCTTCTAAGAGTTTCAAACTTTCTTCTCAATTACTTTGTAAGATTTGTTGGTGAGCCCGCAAAACCAACGATGTAGGTTGTTAGTGAGTCCGCAAAACCAACATAGATTTTTGGTGATCCCGAAAAACTAAAGTGTAAAGGTTTTTGGATTGTGAGCCCGGAAAACAATCCAACTGTAATCCGCGGGATTATAGTGAATTTCCAAGGGGACGCTTGGGAAGTGGACGTAAGTGCTTAGAAGAGCACCGAACCACTATATTTCTTGTGTGTTTGTATTGTGTATTGTTCTAACTTCACTATACGCACTCAATTAATATTAACTAAACCATTTACTCATCAATTGATTTAATTAAGGGATTGAAAAATTTAGAAAAACCAATTCACCCCCCCTCCTTTTGGCTTGTCACCTTAGGCAACAGACTAAGAAAGTACACTGCAGAACTTTGGTGAAACATGAAATTTCTATGAAACAAAATAATTATAAAATTTAAATTCAAAAAATTAAATGGCAAAAAGAAGCTAAACTCAAGCCCACCTCCCGCAGGGGGGTGCACGTGATGATTGAGCACGACGCGCCCGGTTAAACATTTCCGGATAGGATTCGCCAATTTTGCCTTGGACCTCCATTGGGCTCGTGCCTGCGTGGGCTACTTACTTTCTTTGCTTCACCAAGTTAAAAGGTTGAATATTACATAAAGATCTTTTGAGTTTTTGAACTAAGGGTTTTAGTCTGGATTGGGCTTGGCTATAACCACATTTAGGCCTAAACTATATTTGCTAGATCCAAACCCAACCTAAATGCAAATAAAATTCTATACCCATGCCTAATATTGGACCGAAAGAAGGTCAGGTATTGTTGGATTTTGGATAGAAATCAAGCATCTAACAAGTTATTTTGTTTAATTTTTGGACTATTTTTCAAATTATTTAATACTAATAAAGGATATCTATTCAATTATTACCATACATTTCCTCCAACTATAACTTCTAAATCATCCACACCGACAATCCATCCATCTCCCCCTAAAAGGAGATTTTAATAAATAACCAAATATATTGCTCTATCTGAGCATTTACGCAATCAAATCACATGAAGATTGAAAATGATTCTACAATATTAAGCTTAGTTTAAGTATTAAATCACAATGGATATAATATGAAGAAAATAGTACAGATGACATGGATAGGAATTTGGTATAAAAGATGGGTTATTATGTAATAGAATCCTAGAATTTGCTCTAAACTTTCCTCACTTACCATGTTTACTTGGTTAACTTGGGCAGCTACTGTCGTGGATTGATTTATGAAATTTGTCTAGCTTGACTTATGTTTTTTTTGATTTTGTACATTTTCTGAATTTGCACATATGATGTATGTATATATATATATATATATATATATACACACCTATTCACTATTCTCAATAAAATTAGACCATTTTAATCAACTTTTCTCCATGGTGTCAGAGTAATAGAAGTTCTTAGGTCTCATCCATATTAAACATATTTGCTCTTTGTTCTACCATACGGCCACATCCATATCAAATAATAAAATCTCTACCTCTTCTCCATACTATCTACACCTATCTGATAATCCAGGTGAAGTTTTAGTATCTTGTTTTCTTGATGGTGATAATTATTTTACATGAAAAGAACCATTAGAAATGCACTCTTTGTCAAAAATAAATATTGCTTTGTTAACGGAGCTTTGTGAAAACCATCATTCCATCTCTTAGATATCCAAGCTTGAGAAAATTGTAATTCCATGGTCATTTCATGGATTTTCAACTCTTTGTCAAGAGATCTCCACAATAGTGTTGCCTATCTTGACATAGATCAAGAAATGTGGAAGGATCATGAAGAACAGTTCTTTCAATGAAATGAGAGCATTTATCAACTATGCCATGATATTGCCTCGCATGAACAAAGGCAACAATGCGTCATGGAATACTTCACCACTGTTAAATGTTATTAGGATGAGCTTGGAGCCTACACAATAATCCTAACCTACAAGTGTGGAGCATCAAAGCAGCTTGACACTATGATCGGGTGTAAAAAAGCTCATCATTTTTTGATGGGATTGAATGATAATTTTGCCACCATTTGTACACAAATATTAGCAATGGATTCTTTTCTTAATGTTAACAAAGCCTATTCTTTGGCATGTCAAGGAGAAAAACAAGAAGCATTGGCTTATTTTAACATACCTCATGTTGAAACAGCGGCATTCACCACCAAAGGAGGCTGACCTGACGGTGAGAAGAATATGAGCAAAGGCAAAAAGAAGCTTTTTTGTACCTATTGTGGGCTGTCCGATCACACTAGAGAAACTAGCTACAAGCTTGTTGGCTATTATCCAAATTACGCACCACAAAATCGTATTCAAACAAAGCTGGGCAAAAGATTAAGCACCAAAAAAATGAGCATGCTACTCAGGTGTCTTGCCCATATGCTGTTGTTTTCACTAATAATGTTCCCTACATTGCTAGTGAGGATGTTGAAGCCTCTTCTATGCCCAGGTAAACTTTTAGCTAATACAAACAACTCATAAGTCTTCTCAACTAAGAAAAACAATAAGCCAATCTTGCTGGTAAGTGATATTGTAACCATTTTCCTTGAATTCGGTAATTGGTAATAGATAGTGGGGCTTCAGACCATATGATATCTAATCTCTCTAATACGACAAATGTTAGTGCTCAGACACCAAGCATGTTAAACTACTTGATGACACTTGCATCCAATCTATCACATTGGCATTGTTCACTTATCACCTTAGATACTTCTATGTGATGTTTTGTACACTCCATTTTTTTTACTTCAAGTTATTATTAATGAGCAAATTAACCAATGTCTTAAGTTGTATTGTTTTGTTTTTTCCAACCTTTTGTGCAATTCATGACTTTACCTCGAAGAAGCCGATTGGGAAGGGAGAGATGCATGATGATGTGTATCACTTTATCGAGCCATTTACTTTAAAAGCGTCATCAGCATCGTGTTATCATTCTTTGGTGTGGCACTTATAGCTTGGTCTAGTCCATTTACCTTTTCTTTCTTGTAGTCTTTCCAATTTTTTCTTTGATTGCAATTTCTATTGTGAGACTTGTCATTTAGTGCCATTTAGTGCAACATAATTTACATTCTAGTCTATAGTAGTAGGAAACCTTTGTTTAGTGTCGCACTTGCTGCTTTAGAATCTTCTTGAAAACCCACTCCTATGCTTGTTAAGTATGTTTTGTTTTGATTTTTCTTTGTGAGATCTATTTTTTGCATCCACATGCCCATATGGATCCTCGCTAAAAAATAATCTTTCTAATCAATAACCAATGTGGGACTAAACACATGCCTATATAGATCCTCATGACAATTGATCCATGGTCAGCCCTAATGAGTCCGTGCTTTAGTGTCCTCTAATCTACATAGGCCATAAGCCAAGTCTGCTCTAATACTTTTTGTAACAACCCAATATCTCTTCCAAAAAGGCTAGCAAGAAGATATTTTTTGGGTTGCTTAATCCTATATAAATATTCAAGATCTCTTCGATGAATAATCAATATGGAACTAAACACATGCCTATATGGATCCTCGCATATTCATATATAAAATACTATTTTGAAATTAAAAATAGAATAATTAAATCTATATCTACCAATTTTTGGTCTTATTATTGGGAAATTGTGATGGCAAATCAGCAAAATAATTTATTTTGTAGCATTATATACTCACTATTATAATAACGAAGTTTTGTTTGTCAAATACTAAGACTTAAGTTCATTTAATCAAGTAACTTCTAAACTAACTATCAATCAAAACATATTTTTTAAAAGAAAATTCAATCAAATGTTGGAAAAGTCAGAAAATGAGATCTTCTTTTCATATTCATAGCATCAAAACAGTATGTCTCTAATGGAGATTAGTAAAGGAGTTCAGCAACTCACTTGTCATATATTAGATTTGAAAAACCAAAAACATGCATATGAATGAAATAGTAACGGCATCAGTTTCCAATTAATGTTGATATTGGCAACAAAGTGTGTAGTGCCAAACAAGCCAGTGGTGAGATGCTAGGAAATATAAAGCATGTAAAATGCGTTTGAAATTTATTAATTTTTAATCCTATTGAAACTCGTATCAAATGTTTGAAAAAGAAAAAGACATTGAAATGGATAGCCGATTCCTTGGCAATAGAAGAGAAGTTAAGGGAACTCGACTGACGGGCAATAGGGCAAGATGAAGATAGGGATCAAGAATTGAAGGAGATAGAAGACAATCCACTGTAATAGAGAGCAGCATATTCATGGGAGGAAAGAGAGAAGCAAATTGACTTTCTTTTTTATTTTCTTTCTTTCTAAGAAACAATTATCTGTTGCTATGAAAAGAGCGTAGGGTAAGAAAGAATGGAGAGTATGCGAGGGAATGGTGGAATGCAAGGGAGTGGCGGAGCTATCAAGGTGCCTCTCTAATGGGATGATGATTTGATTTCTTTCATTACTTGTCTCTTCTGTGACTTTTTAATGATTTGATTTAGTGAAAAAAATCTAGGAACCGTTGGATCTATCCTAAGGTGCTATAGATGAGGGATGTAACATAATTTTCATTACTTAGTTTGCAATGAAGAGGATTTGAACTAAGGGTATTAATCCGGATTGGTTTTGGCTATAACTATATTCAGACCTAAACTATATTTGCGAGATCCAAACCCAAACGTGAATGCAATTAAAATTCTATACACATGCCCAATATTGGACCAAAAAAAAGGTCAGGTATTGTTGGATTTTGGATAGAAATCAAGTATCTAGCAAGTTATTTTGTTTAATTTTTCAACTATTTTTTCAAATTATTTAATACTAATAAAGGATATCTATTCAATTATTACCATACGTTTTCTCCAATTATAACTTGGAAATCTTCAGCACTAACAATACATCCATCTCCCCTAAAAGGAGATTTTAATACATAATCAAATACAACACTCTATCTAAGCATTTACACAATCAAATGACATGAACATTGAAAATGATTCTCCAACATCAATCTTAGTTTCGGCATTAAATCACAATGTATGTGCAGTATTAAAGGAGCTTCACACCATGATCGAGCGTAAAAAAGTTCATCAATTTTTGATGGGCTTGAATGATAATTTTGCCACCATTCACACACAAATATTAGTAATCGGTTCTTTTTCTAGTGTTAACAAGGCCTATTCTTTGACCTGTTGAGGAGAAAAACAAGAAGCCTTGGATTATTTTAACATACCTCGTGTTGAAGCAGTAGCATTCACCACGAAAGAAGGCTGATCCAACAGTGAGAAGAATATAAGCAAAGGCAAAAAGAAACTTTCTTGTACTTATTGTGGGCTTTCCGATTACACTAGAGAAACTAGCTACAAGTTTGTTGGCTATCCTCAAAATTGGGCACCACAAAATCGTATTCAAACAAAGCATGGAAGAACACCAAACACCAAGAAAATGAGCCTGTTACTCACGTGTCTTGCCCTTATGCTATTGTTTTCACTAATAACGTTCCCTACATTGCTAGTGAGGATGATGAAGCCTCTCATATGCCCAAGAAAACTGCTAGCTAATACAAACAACTCATAGGTCTCTTCAACTAAGACAAACAATTAGCCAACCTTGTTGGTAAGCGATATAGCAACTATATTTTTCTTGAATTTGACAATTGGGTAATAGATAGTGGGGCTTGGCTTCATACTACATGACATCTAATCTCTCAACTATATTCCCAACTATAAATGAAGCAGAAATTTCAATTTTTGAATACTAGAAACCATAAATAAGATGAGATCTTTTCGACTCTCGCAACGGCGAAGAAATAAAGAAAATCCAACTATAGAGTGGGAAAATTCAAAATTGTACCCAGATCTCGAGAAGATGGTTCAGATGCAAGATTTTCGGCGCCGAGAGAAACCGTTTCGATGCGATCCAATTCAAATACCAGCGGACACAGTGCACAAGAGTTTCCGAAATCCAAGGAAATTTAACGTTATAGATGTGGCACGTGAAGCTCATCAATACGGACAGCATTATTCTCCACAATTTATGCAGCCAATTGGTCCCACCTACGACCACTTCCTCTCATAACATTTGCCCCAATTTTTCCATTGCCATCACTCTCCAGTCTCCGCGCTGATGGCTTCTTATCCCATCTTTTCTCTCATCATCTTGGCACTCAGCACTCTGCTCCCATCACTCTCGATCTCCATCTCGCCCTGTGACTTCCCGGCCATCTTCAACTTCGGAGACTCCAACTCCGACACCGGCGGGTTATCGGCGGCTTTCGGTCCTGCTCCCCCGCCCAACGGCGAGACCTTCTTCGGGATGCCGGCGGGGAGATACTCCGATGGACGCCTAATTATCGACTTCATTGGTGCGTATTCATGCCAATTACACTTCCTAGTTCATGATTCCAAGTAACTCTTCCTCTTAATTTATTAGTTCTTTTATATTTTCTGGAAAAACTTAATGAGTAGTAAGTATTTATCTCCAACCCCTTACTGTGTGATCATTGGTGGAAGAAAGGCTAAGATAGATTGAAAGATGCAAACACAAGGGAACAAGAAAAGATGAGGTGTTTTATGAGGAGAGGGCAATGAGCAAGGTTGGGTTCAAAAGGAGACGGCTTCCGACCCACACACGGAAAGCGCCCATGTGACTCTAAGGTTAATCTATGGCCGGTCCCACAAGATGCTGCAATTATTCTTCACTAACAACCGACACTAAGGAAAGCATATCTAGTAGACATCATGTCAATGTTTTGCACCGTGCAAATACAAACGTGATTGAAAACTTGCTCTCGTGAACCACTTCTTATCTCTTTTCATCTTTACAACCTATCTTTTCAAATTATTTATTGTTTCCGTATAATAGTATAGTGGGACCAATGTTACTCAAGAGTTTTTATTTATTTATTTATTTATTTTCATGAGCATCCTTTTAAATATCAAATTTTATATGAATATACTTCTAAAATTAATATTTATATGTATACCCTTATTTTGTTATTCTATTTTTTTTTGTACGCTTGTTTTTGCATATGTATCCAAGCCATCTAACGCCGTTAAAAAATTAACGATTTCAAATTAAAATAATTAAAATATTTTTAATGGATAGATGTATAACAGAAAACTTTTACAAGATGATCGCGATGAAGAACAAAAAAATAATTTCAAATTTTTATTTTATTTTTATTTAAAATAAATATGATTTTTATTAATGGTGTTAGAAGAATTAAATAGTATTTTATGAGGGTACAGAATTAAATATGAATTTTAAGAGAGTATTCACATAAATTTAAAGTTTTAGAAGGATATTTATGCAAAAAATTCTATTTTATTTTACCAAAATTTTGAGTGCTAAGCACAGGGGAGTGATCACCAGGCTTTAAATAGTTGTCCGGTAACATGCACATTTAGTTGTGAGTGATTTTAAGTTGTTTTGGCACTGTGTATTGACCACCTAACTGGTTCTACCATTTATGTTGTGGGTCTTCAGCCCAAAGCCTGGGACTTCCTTATCTAAATGCATACCTTGATTCTGTCGGGACTAATTTCTCCCATGGAGCCAATTTTGCGACGGCAGGATCAACGATCAGACGGCAGAATAAAACATTATTTCAGGGTGGTTTTAGTCCCTTCTCCTTAGATGTGCAATCCTGGCAGTTCTCTCAGTTCAAATCTAGATCCCAGTTGGCTTACAAACGAGGTAATTCCATTGGTTACTATTAGCTTGCAGTTGATTTCCATTAATTTTGGGATGGAAATGTGTTTTGCTGAAGGGATTAAAACACTTATGGATTTGCTTGGCTTCATGCAGGAGGAGTTTTCAAGGATTTATTACCCACTGAAGATTGCTTCTCTCGGGCTCTGTATACTTTTGACATAGGTCAAAATGACCTCACTTCGGGCTATTTTGATAACATGACAACTGAGGAAGTTAAAGCATATGTCCCGGATGTTCTCAACAAGTTCACTATAGTTGTAAAGGTATGATCAAGCTGGATGCTATGGTTTCATTTATTTATGTATTGGTAAAAGAATGCCAATGTCAGCTCCATCCAATAAGACATACACCAATCCAGATAGCTCAGTTACATTAATAACTAGTATGGCCTTTAAATTGAGTTTATTTTCCTGGATGGTCATGATGGACAAAGATAGTTCGGTTACATTAACAACAAGCAGGAGCCATTAATTGAGTATTTTTTCTAGATGGTGGTCACACTAGACATCCATACTGATCATCTAAATTGTTGGATGTGGTCTATTATTTTTAAACTACTTGTTATTAAAAAATTATATAAGTTGAAGATCTGGTATATCCAATAAGCAAAAACATGCATTAATTGTCTAAAATTTTTGACTGCTCAATACATAGAATAAGGATTTCTAAATTACATAATTTTTTGATACTAAGTAATTTAGATATGTTACACCTAACAACTTGGTTCATATATGTTGGATCCTCGATCATCGTCCACTCAAGACCAGCCTCACTAGTGCTATTTTGTGGATGCCTACACTAGCTCTACCCTCTGTCTCTCTATATATAGAGCTAATGAAAAAATAGTCACTGTTATAATAAGTTATTTAGTATTATAATTATCTACTAATATAACATTCAATGATCATTATTTGGTACTTGTATTTTTTTGTAAAATAATACTTTATTTTGAAAATTTATTTTATAACTAATCATAATTTGTTCAATAACTCCATTATTTCCTATTATTATCTATTATAATATCATTATAACGGCTGATGGTTAGTTTTAATATAAAATAGCTTCAAAGAACAAAGGATTGGTCAGCTAATGGCAATTATAACTAGTATACCCATCAATATCAATTTCGAAGAGAATCGGCTACAGTGAGATAACTCCATTATCATAACCTAGCTTGGATGCGATGATTCTGAGGCCTACACATACATGCATACATGTATAATAAACATCTGAAAATTGTCATTATCATGCAATGAAAATTGCAACCATTGTTTGAAAATTTTAACGATGTTTATCAATATGAAATATTACATTCGAAATTGAAACTCCAAGTCAGTTGGAATGGTTCTTTTGTTTAATATTATCAAATAACACTCCCTTTTTTTTAAAAAAAACTTATGTTAGTTTCCATTACAATGATTAATAATTGGAACTAACTTCTCAACGTTACAATTTCTGTTTCACAACTCTCTCTTTAACTACAACATGGCATGGGTACAGAATATATATGGGCAAGGTGGGAGGTTCTTTTGGATCCACAACACTGGTCCCTTCGGCTGCCTCCCATATGTTTTAGATCGTCTTCTCCTCACGGCAGCTCAGGTGGACCGGGTTGGCTGCGGAGCTCCTTTCAACGAGGTGGCCAAGCTCTTCAACGCAAAGCTCAAGAAGACCGTAAACCAGCTAAGAAAGGACCTGCCTTTAGCCGTCTTCACCTACGTGGATGTCTACTCCGTTAAGTACAAGCTCATAAGCCAAGCCAACAAGCATGGTAAGTCCCAAAAGAGTATCATCTTATTAGCAATTCTATACTATGACTGAATCTTACTGTTGTTTAAGAGTTGAGGAAATTTAGAGACATTGAAGCAGGCAACATCTAACACGGGAAGCAAAACAGGAGACTAATGTGTGATGATGGACTGATATTACTTGCAGGATTTGAGCATCCTCTCGTGACTTGCTGTGGGCATGGTGGCAAGTACAATTATAATGCTCATTTGGGTTGTGGAGGGAAGATTACTGTGAACAACACCGAGATTTTGGTCGGAAAATCGTGCGAGGATCCTTCGAAGAGGACATGCTGGGACGGAGTTCATTACACTGAAGCTGCTAACAAGTGGGTGTTTGATCAGATAGTAGAGGGTGCTTTCTCGGACCCTCCAATCCCACTAAGAATGGCATGCAAGAAGCAGCAATGAAAGCATTAGCAGTGTCTGGCCTTTTACTCTCTCTCTCGTTGGTGCTAATAATGTGCATTATAGCTGAATAAGCTGCCTTTGAAAACTTAAAATGCTTCTAATGGGGAAGCAAATAAATTTATGATTTGAATTATGTGAACCGTATGGGATTGTTGGAGGGGACTCATGATTTTTTTGAGTAAAATTCTCCAATTAATTTAAATTAAGATAGTGTTTCTCGGCTGTTGAAGAAAACCATAGCCATGCACATTTATGGCTAAACATAAAATTCGTAAAGTAATTTGGCATGGTCTTTGACCAACAAAAGGATGCTAAATGGACACCCCCGAAAAAAAAAGATGTAGATGGACTAATCAAGAGGTTAAATTTTATATTTGGATTGGTTGTCCATCCTGCCCTATGTAGAAAAAATTGGGTATCTTCACATCGGACCTGGTCTATTTGCTCATCTTCCATTTATAAAAAGCTTCATTGTATCCTTCCATTTGCGACTTGGAGCAGGGTACGGTGATTGGTGGGTTGGTGCATGAGACCTGTCTATCACTTAAGTGACCTCCATGTACCAATCCAATTGCTGCAGGGTCGCCGTCGGGAGAGGAGTGGTGTTGTCAAACTAGTGGACTAGGTCAAGTCCACTTGACCGGCCCAGCCACATTTGGGTCACTGCATGTGCGATGCATGTGAGGGTAGCAGGAGGAAGATTCCGACTAAAGTCTTCTTTCTCCCTCGATCGCGATGAGATAGGAAGTTCATTACGATCCGGAGACTGACCGGATAAGATCGACATCGGCTGTTTAATATCCCCTCCTTTCTCCTTCAAGTTCACTCGAGTTTGAGTCACTAATCTTGAACTTCTCCGATCGTCTTCTTTAATTTATCATCGAAAGGAGCCGTCGAACCACCTTCCCAGACTGAGGTAGGCTTCTTCTTGTTCTTCTCTCTCTCTCTCCTGGCCTTTTGGCCATAAACCACCCTAATTTGGGCCAGCAAATTGCCGGAAAACCATCTGAAATAGGGAGCACTGTTTTGCCCCCTTTTCTTCAGGGTTTCGCCGCCTCCAACCACTGTTGTCGGCGATGACTGTGGTTGAGAGCCGTTATGATCACCTTTGCTTGGAGCTGAGCCACCATCGACTGCCCCTAGATTTGACAGAAGAGGAGAGATGACTCTCCCCTATTTGGGGGAAGAAGAGGAGAGTCCCTCTCTTCTTTCTCTCTTCTCTCTCTCTTTCTCTTTCCTCTCTTCCTCTCTCTTATTTCTCTCTCTATAGACTTTTTCTCTGTACTTGAACTTTCTCTCTCTACTCTCTCGAGGATAGTTGGATCTAGTAGGGACTCTACATAGTGATTTTAAATTAACCCTCATTATGGGTCTTGATCCAGGATCGCCGGACGGTATGTCAGCCTCCACCCTAGCCCTTGTTAAATATTGTTATATTTGATCACCCCCAATCTCTATTGAGTCATCTGTACTCTAGTCCGAGCATGATTCGATGAAATTACCTTAATCGGACCGATTGGGATGCTGGGCACTCCTACTTGGTTAGCCTATGGGGATGTTGGAATTCTAATTCTCATCTTCTATGCAGACAATAGAATGGGAGAATTAAAATTTTAGGTTAGAGATCATGTATTTTTAAAAGTATCTCCAACTAAAGGGGTATTGCAATTTGGAGTTCGTGGAAAACTCAGTCCGCATTATGTGGGACCTTTTGAAATTCTAAAAAGAGTTGGAGTCGTTGCATACAGATTTGCACTGTCTGGAGTTCATAATGTATTTCATGTTTCAATATTAAGAAAGTTTTTTTTAGATGCAGGCTATGTGGTAGAAATGGCTTCTTTGCAGCTTAGAAAAGACTTGATATATGATGCGCAGCCTATACGTGTGGTTGATAGAAATGAAGAAATATAAAAAAGGCACACTATTTCTTATGTCAAGATTCAGCGGAGCAACTACTCAGAACGTGAGGCTACTTGAAAACTAGAGGACGAGATGAAGCAAAAAAATATCCGGACCTTTTTGTAAGCTAAGATATATTAAATTTTGAAGACGCAAATTTTTTTAGAAGGGGAGGATGTGAGAATAGGCCCATGGCCGAAGGGAGATAAGGGACAGATGATTGCTATTGCGATCCTCTTCCCCATCTTCGTCGGTGTGATAGGGGCGGAGCTCCGGGGCTGCCGTTCGCGGTGAACTGCCGCGAGAATCGCGATGGTAAACGAGCCACGATCCCCTTCAATGCCCTATAAAAAGCCCTCATCCCTCTAAGAACTCCGCCACCCTAAATCTTCTCTCTTCTCCCTCTTCCTCATGCTTCTCCGGTGGTCGACGTGCCACCCCGGCTCAGCACCACTGCTTGAGGCTCTTCCTCTCTCTCTCTCTCTCTCTCTCTCTCTCTCTTTCTCTCTGTGCTTCGAGATCCCTTCTCTTTGTCGGATGCACTGCTGCCACTGGTCGCCATTGGTTGAGTAGCCACGACCGAGATCATTCCCCTTCGTCGACGCGCCTGTGAGCCTCCCTTCTCTCTGTTTTTCTATTTCTGGTTAAACCGAAGCCAATCTCCTTCCTCTGTTTCGGGCTAAACCGCCACAGTTGCCGCTGGCTGCAACTGTTGTCGACAGCTGGCCGTCAACCACCCAGGCCCCACCGCCAGACATTTCGGCCTCTCCTCCCTCTCTTCCTTCTCTTCCCCCTTCCTCCTCCTTGTTTCTTAGTTCAACGGGATGAAATAACACCATTTTGGGTCGTGATTGGGTCATGTTCAGTCATTTTGGCCCCATCCATCTATTGTGGGCCATCTTCATTTTGAACCGTGTTCATTTATTTTGGACTCTATTTATCCATTGTAGGCCGTGTTTTGGGCTATATTGTGGACTGTGTTTATTTTGGGCCATGTTCATTTATTTGGAGTCATGTTTATCTATTGTGGGTTGTGTTCATCTTTATTTTGGGCTAAGAAATAAAATATTTCCTAGCTCTCCTTTAATCGAGTAGATCTAAATCGTTCTCCTAATCATCCACCCGAACCACTCGAACTAGGCCCATGATCAAGATTAGACCAAAACTTAGGCCGAGATTCTCTCTCTAAGCCTCTTTCTCTCTCTAGGCTAGACTTAGGAATCTTAGTTCAAAGCCTT
>JAOXJJ010000263.1:13597500-13618020 GCA_025769935.1 Phoenix roebelenii | reverse complement strand
AAAACTTAGGCCGAGATTCTCTCTCTAAGCCTCTTTCTCTCTCTAGGCTAGACTTAGGAATCTTAGTTCAAAGCCTTAACTTTCTTTTGCTTAGATCCAAGTTAACTCCTAGGTGGAGGCCCTGATTGACCGGCTTATTACCTCAGCCATAGTTAGACCTTTTAAAAATTTGGTTACTTTGACCTTCACCTGATCGAAGTTGAACTCTCCTTGCTCAGACCATCTTAAGCGGTCGAGCACAATCACTTAATCGACCTAATCTGGGGGTAGGACGTCGTTTTCCAATAGTGTTTAATTTTAAGTTTGTTTGATTTCTAGAATGATGTTAAAATTAATATTATTTTAATGATATCAAATAGGTGCACCTGACCTGTATGTCTGAATTAGGATTTAAAGTGAGAAGAGATAATCTAATGCTTCAAAGTATATTTTCTAAATTTTTTATAAAATAATAATTAGTTGATTAAATTCTGATATTTACTTTGTACTTAGCAAAACGGACAGGTATATTAATAATCATTTTAGAATTATATTATATATTATGAAATCTGAAAAATGTGACTAGACAAATTATGAAAAATCTATTTTGTATGTATGTATTCTCAGTATGGCTATGATCTGGCTCCGCCAACGAAGATTATTCGTTAGCCCTATCGACTTGTTACTACAATATCGCATAGAGTTTGAATTTTAGAGATCATGACACCCCCATTGAATAGAGGCTGTTTGATTCTACTACCACGGAACTATAAAATTCCTCTTAAGTGGCCAAGTGGGAGATATTTCATTTGAAAGGAGAATGTAAAGATCACCATGCAAGAATTCTCCGCTACCTGAGAATGGTAAGCCTTTTCTCTCACTCCCTCATGGCCTCTCTCTCCCTCTCTCCCTCCTCCGTTTCCTCGGAGTTTCTCTAGATGCAGAGGAGCCCTGTTTTTTAGAAACAAATCATAGGACCTCACGTGATTTGTGGTATCCTTGGTGCCAGGGCTCCATTCTAAACAATTGATACTCATAGCATTTTTACCGTACAACTTTATGTTAATATGCGATGGACACAAGCTACCAGATGAGTGATAGGACTACTTTGAAACACTTTGAGAACATTAAAAGTCATTTTGAAAATTTTTAAAGACGAAGAGGTGTGCCTGAAAATTACTTAAAACTTGAGGGGTGAAACTATAATTTTTTCTATTTTTTACTTTCACTTATTAATATTTTTTAGATCGGTCATTCAAATTTTATTTGTAATTTTCAATTTGTTTGGATTTATTTGTTATAATTTAGTACCAAAACTTGAGCTCCAGTTCCTGCTATTGGACAAAATCAAGACCGAAGAGACAAAAAAAATAAACAATACGGTCATAATTCGGATGATGCCAAGCTTGTTACATTTGCATCACCAAAAAAAAACATTAAATCATACGATGAACACCATCCCAAAAAAATAATAAAGATAACACCTGCAGTACATTTAATATAAAAAATCAACAAAGTGAAGCACATAACTGACCCTTCTGATTATGTTGGAAAAGTAGTGCATTTCAGTCCATTCATCATAAGATGACCTAGGAGAAGGATGGAAATGGGTATATGTTCATTAATCCCTCTCAACACAGAAATTGGAGATTTAAGCTCTCTTTAGACCCTCATGGACTATATACTGACCAAAATCTATGCTTTGTTTACTAGTTCAGGCTGATAAAATTTTCAACTCAGCTAGTCAGGCATGACCTCGCTCGAAAAAAGTCTCGAAGAACACATTATTGCTCACTATTGCCATGCAGCCAAAATTTATCCAATAATAAAATTGTTTTGAGAGGAAATCATAGCACTAGATTGCAGCATAAAATCTATCCATTGTCCAAACCCAGTAAGCAAACTAATCAAAAGTGTAGCTAGCACTCACTAGGATAAACATACTGGCTGTTCTTTGTAGAACACATCCTCACACTCTCACACCTTGAAGGCTATGGAGCTCCTCCTGCCGTCTCATCGCCAACGCCACTCACTCCTTCAGCGGCTAGCCCACCACCTATCATTGTAACCTGTGAAGGATTGGTTTCCCTCCAGCAAAACTCTCACCAGTGGATGCATTCAATCCCTCTCCATCTACTTCACTGGTTACTTGAGCCTGAGTCATTGCATACACTTCAGGACAACTGGAAGAACCTCCATGGCCAAGACTAGCACCTGGATTGCCTGCATAGCCATAAAAGCAATCTACATGCCCACCACCTTGGCCATTTCTACATTCTTTATCACTCTGTCCTGATAGTGCTTGAATAGGATCTGGGCTTCCATATATGCCTCCATGTGGATTTGGTGCTATATAAAAAAATAGAAGGCAGTAAAATTAGAGTAGTTTAAGAACAAGGAGACAATCAGATGAAGCTGCCAAGAGTGCACAAAAATTCTTTTCTTACCATTCGCCAACTCAGTTCGTAGCTTCGCAGCTTCACTAGCCATGGATATCAGGTACCCCTCCATTGCATTCATCTGCTTGACTTTTTCAGCATTCAAGCTCCTTTCAGACCCAAAAGCGGCACTGACCGAACGATGAAGTGAAATTAGTGATATCATCACAAATATAAGAAAGTAAAGCAATCAGAAACTGATGAAGGGCTTACCATATTCTTTGATAATCCTGTCTTAACCCATCTGTCTCAGCATGCATCTCAGGCAGCTTTCTGATGTCTGTGTAGGCTTTCTGTAGTTCTTCTGTCACACGCTGGATTTTGATGATCAGTTCCTGTTTTTCAGCTACCAGGCTGTGTCTCTCCAAGTATGCCTTCCGTAGTTCCCTCTTCACTATTTCACCATCACTGACATCAGCTTCCATTTTTCTAATCTTTTCCAGTAGTCCTCTGATCTGCATATTTCTTTCGGTCTGCACACGAGCAACATAAACTTGCAGCCTCTGCATTTCCTGCTGAGTATAAAGAATCTCCTGTCTCAAGGTCGCATTGCTTGCTATCAGTCCTTGATTTTTACCTACAAGACTTTCTATCTCAGCTGCCTGAGCTGCGATATTTTCTTCGCCCCACCCAGGATAAGAGCGATCATACTGCAACCCAGGAGCCTCGATACGCCGTCTTTCGGATTCTGATGGTTTATGCCCGCTGCTTGCCATGGTTTTCTTGATATATGCTCTTAGACTTCAGGCTGACAGCAATTACCAACTATTCTGCAAGCTATAACAACCGGCTTCCGGCACGGCAGCAACAACTAAAAAAATTTAAGCATATGTTATCATTGTCTGCTGCTTATTTATGAAAGCATGAAGAGAGATATATAAGATTTTATATAACCTCAATGCAGATGTTTCTTCTATAATTTCTAGTTTGCATGGCAATTATGCTGTCATGATGCTGAACCTAATGTATGTTACGTGGTAGCACAGATATTTTGCAGATTGTAGTTTGTTTTGATGAGTTTTGGAGGGTTGACCTTGAGATGCTTGGGCTTTTCTCAAACTACTACCTTTCAGGATTACTTTGAGCATTCTTTAAGGTCAATATTTGTAGTATTAGGTGCAGGTTCTTACATAAGCTATATGGGGAGGCATGATCTGTATATTTTAGTAACAAAGTTAATTGAATAAATTTCTTTCGATCAAAAACTGGTTCTATGGCCGATTGACATAACCGATCTGGGAGTGCTGAAGAAGGAAAATGAAGACTCCGATTCAGAAGTAGGGAATGCCTTTTTCTTTCCGAGCCATGCTTTTGGTAAATTTGGGCATGCTCGTAGGCCTTCATCATCCTGAGTTTTTTTTTGTGCTAATAAAGCTAGAAGCTTTTCACTATCGGTTAAGATCTTGTCAATCTGTAGACTATACACTAGGTTTTCAGTAGGAGGATCGGAATGGTACGCTACACCAAACAAATGGCTGTTGGAGCTTTTTCAGACAGCTTGAGGACATCCCTTTTGGCATGAACTCTGTATCTTGATCACATTACTCTCTCTCAACAGGATGGAATAAAGATTAACTTGAAATAAAAAACCAATAGGCAATAGCCCAATAACTCATTCGCAAAACACACACACTCCCTCCCCACCCTGACCAAAGCCTACTGTCACTTTGTCCCCTCCAATCATATTCTAGCAAGGCTGCAAATTGCTCAGGTCGACCCATAATCCAACCCGATCTGATCCGCTTAGACCGACCCGATCTATTTTGGAAGACCTGTGGAGCTGAGTCGGATCATAAAATTGGATCCGTTCTATTTTCTGGATCAAGTCTGGGTTTGCTGAATTCGGACCCAACCCGATCCATTTGAAATTTGAGTAATTTTGGGTTAATCCTACGATCCACTCCGATCCGACCCGACGCGAATCTGTAAAATTATTTGGGCCCACAGGCCACAGTTCGAGGAGATGCAACAAGTTCTGAAGCCATGGATAGGTTGACCCGACTCAGATCCAAATTAGATCCGAATTTTTTGGATTGGGTCCGATATATATAGACCCAACCCGACTAGAATAACCCGTTAGGTCAAAAATTGTAGCAATGGCCCGATCCGATCCGATCTTCTATTGGACTGGGTCTGAGTCCAAAGTTAGAACCTAAATAAAAAATCAGATTGGGTCGAGATCATTCATGACCCAATCGACCCATTTGCACCTCAAGATTCTAGTGCTATTCCTAACACGGGTCCTCGCCAACGCCCATGCTCTGTGTCACAGAGAAAACTAAGGTTTTAAATAACGGTGTCATGAGCATTATGATGGCTACCATAGCAATTTCAGCCTTCCCCATTACTTTATATATAATAATAGATAGGGAATATAATAACCATTATAATATATAATTTACTATTATATGTCCATTATAACATAAATAATGACCGTTATTTTTGCTTCTACCTTTCTCCAAATAAAATACTATTTTTTCAAAATTTCAATATTTTTGCATAAAAGTTTCCTCCAAAAGTAATTGTATGGTCAAAAAAGTAATACATTTTATTCATTGTAAAGTGAAGGGAAAGAAAACATCACCTTTCTATAATTGTCTGCTATTTCTCGTTACGACATTAGTTACAACAACTGCACAATAATGGTTATTGTTTCAATATTGCAACTTAAAATGCTGCCCAGAATTTATTAAAAGAAACTAGAAAGAGAAATAGGCCGAGGTTACAGGGTTACAGACATGGAAGGAAGCCCAAGTACAAGAAGTAGGAAACCAAGTTTAATTAGAAATGCATGGAATAAAAACTTCTAAGGATTTTTCTATTGCCCAAGCTTGACCACAAGAGAAAGAGGTCTTCAGCCTGCCTGCACACCTCCCTCGGATCGTCATTTTTTTTTTTTGGTACAACGGGACTCATACACTACGTGTGTGGGTGTAGCCCATTAGATTAGAAAAAAGTACAGAGTGCAAGAGAGAAGGGACAATCACATAGTTTTCCTAAATAAAACCTCCAAAGTGATGAGCCACATTAGATGCACCCAATCCTCAGCATTGTTCGTCTTCTTATAGACGTGTGCAGCCCCAAAGGAGGCGCACTTGCTCAGAATACGACAGATGTCGTGAAGTAGCCGTATCCTACTAGCCGCTTGCCCTCGGCCCTGAATCCACTCAATCACTATGGCCGAGTATCCCTCAAGGAGAATGTCGTCCACATCCAACACCTGTCTCGCATAGGTGAATCCCTCCCATGCTGCTTTGAGCTCAGCACTTACGACAAACTGATCAAATATCCTACTGACCCTCAGCCGCCATGAATCAAGCCTCTTAGTCTCGGATGACAAACCCCGCACCCTGCTACTCCCATCCGTGTCAATGCGTCGATCGAGTTCACCTTAAGAAAGCCAGGAAGTGGGGGCTCTCAGGAGACAAACATTGTCCTAGGCACTACGAGAGATGAATGCGAGCCCTAGATTTTTCAGGCCGCCCCAAGGGACGACGATGTGGTGCTACCAATAACCTTCGCCGCATGAAGCAGAGTTCAGTCTACCACCACTCTCAATTGTGCTGCTCTATCCTCAAAGATTCGGGCATTCCTATCAAGGCAGTAATGATAAGCGGATAGACCACCATAATTTCCAGCTCCTCGAAGTCGGGCCTTCGTGAGGCATCCCTCAGGAAGAATAAAAAATCCTCAGTCGACGACCACCCCTGCTGCAACCCCAAGGAAGCCGAGGCGAGCCCCCAGATCTGAACCGTCCGAGTAGGCCCAATAGCCTAGGGGAATGCGCACCCCACGTTGAGCCAGCATTCCCCTAGTAGGCAAGCAGCCCTATGCCACCTTTCAGACAAACATGGCCACTCGGGGGGAAGGGGGGGTGTGGATTCTCAATTGTTTAACAAATAGACATTGAGGTGAACCCAAGTCTCCACTATTCGGCTTTATGTCTCTTCCTTCACATAGGTTTTCAAGTAGTTGGCTATGAGGTAATGTTCAATTTTTGAAAGGAAAAAATGCTATCCAAATTTTGAACCAATACTGCAGAAAGAAGCAGTTGCTGGTAGCATCCTTTTTTTTAATTGTACTAGAATTTTTTTTTAGAAAACGAGGTTCAAATTGTCTTTTTTAACTTCTATAAAATTACATATTTTTTTAATTGAACAATTACATATCTACTTCGCTGACCTAAACTATTAAAATATAATTTACTATCTGCAAATAGACTGTATACTAAAAATCATATTTAGAGACTCCTAACCTATGCATCAAATAATCAAAAATTAGAAAGATTAAATAATATTAAAAAATTGGCTACTTGATATATAGGCTAAAGGTTTCTAAATCACATAATTTTTAATATATAAGAAGTTCAAATATAGAAGATCATATCTAATAGCTCAGATCATCAATATGGCACTCCTATCATCTAATTCAAAAAAAGATGTAACTTTATACAAGTCATATCAAGTGTAACTTGATGTTGACCTATATATGTGTCTACGCACGCGCGCATGCATATATGTATATGCATGCAACCATATAAACACAACTGAAAATGGCATTTCTCAACTCTAAAATCAATGATTGAGAAGCCAAATCAAAAATTCACATTATGAATCATGATTTATGCTATTAAAAATATATAAAAAACAAAGTTCATGTATTTTGATGGTCTCCAACCTATGCATTAAATAAATGCAAAAATGTACAATTAAAATGATACGAGAGCATATTTTTACTATGATTTAAAAGTTACAATACTTTTTTTAATCTATATATATTATGATTATTAAAATATGTATTTTTTAATATTTAGATATTTTTAGGAGTGTAGATCTTGATCAATAGTGTAGATATCAATTTTTAAGAGGAGTAGATACCTTCTCTCGAGAGGAGCATAATCCATCTCTTTCTCTATATATGTTTATCATATCAAAAATATTAGTTTTGAACCCTGAGAATATTCCTTCCAATTTTCATCTATCAATTTTCAATCTCAATTTTATCCTCTCTCTTCATCTCAAGTATCCCACTAAATCCTAAAATATAGAAAATATCCTACTGTAGTCAGAAAAGAAACTATCCAAATAAAAACTAGTAATATATAGAAAATAACCTACAGTGATCAAATAATTATGGCGAGTAAAAAACAGCCAAGTAAAGAAAATTCAAAAAAAAAGGAAATTGAAAATAAGTGAGTATAAAGATCCAAATGAAAAATTTGAAATAATTTCAAATTCAACTTAGTAGTAGATAATTTTAAATAAAAAATTAGTGTAGTAAGTAAAGAAAATTTGTAATTTTTCAAATTCCTAAATAAGATTTTTAAAAAAAAATCTCCAATAAAAAATTGAAATCACTTCAATTTAATTGACTATAATATTAACTAGATCAATATTTTCAAATTACTATTGTCAGATAAGTATGGCGAGTAGAAAATTTCCAAATTACAACCAAATATTTTTCATCCATTTGTACAACAATGATTCTGTTCAATCCCATTTCAAAGAAAGAAGATGACATTAGATCCTCATACTAAAATCTAGCTTTTCATATAAGTATTGTGTAAAAGTTGATAATCATTTATTTAACGAATCATACATTCGTTAGGTTAATTAAGGATGATGATAGAGGAAAATCAGTTATGATCTACCATAAATCTAAAAACATTGCAAGTCCTTCAACTCTAATAGAAAGATCAATACAAATTCGGATAAAGGAACTACTAGAATTACAACATAAGGCATGCCGCAAGTTCAAAATTCTACATATAAAGTTTCCAAAAGTTTTCATTTCGTATTCCTTATATATTGTCATGATGAATTTAATTTCTTCTTTTTTTCTATTCGAAGCTCGGAGGCCTACTCCAACCAGAATCAAACTCTTACCTCCTTGCCCAAGCACTAGGGCAAGTGTTTAACCATCTTAGCATGTGCTCGGTGATAATGAATTTAATTTATATTTTATAGTAAATGCATATTTCCATGTGATTGCAATCATATAACAAGTATTCATATTGGTATCTTTTGTGTGTTGCTTGTAAGAAGTAAGAGGAAAATAGTGGAAGAAATTGTATATGCATCAAGTGTGGTGGTGATTATCCCTTAGGCTCATTAAGGTATGAACAATGTGCTCTATAGATTTGATAATATTTACAAAAACTTAAAATAATTTTTTATTTGTACATGAGAAACCAATGGATTGTAAAATAATTTTACAAAAATGTATGCAAAAGCTGTTTTAGAATATACTGCAATTGAGCTACAAGAATTGCATTTACTGGTTACATAAGCTGTGTGAAGGTTTTTTCTTAATTACTATATTTACTTTGGATATGTATATACTAATTCTTGTAAAAATAACCATACCTTCTTATTTTTAGGAAAATAGGGACTAACTGTGAGAGAGGCAAATCCAAAGTATCAATAGACATGTCAAGTCTTCCATATCAACTTGGCAATAGATTCAAGAAGAACATTTGGAAAAATTCCTTAGAGAACATAGAAGTCCATAATATTGGTGGATCTCACAAGAGTCGAGAGCTATTAAAGGAAATTGAAAAAAATCCTTGAAAATTTAGCTTAATTTAGTGTTCAAATTAATATTGGATGTATTGTTTTGTATTGAAAGATTTCTCATGATGAATTGATTTAGCACATGGTACATTTCTGTGAGAGTTTGTATATGTTGTTTTCAGCATTCTATTTAATTTACTTGTTGTTTTGTTCAAATGTAAGATTAACAATAGTATTCCATCCAAAATTATTTTTTTAAAAAAATTTATAGCTTGCATTATATGTGCCTAGTATGCTTTTTACATATATATACATACATTTATGCATACATGTACACACACACATAGTTATATGTATGTATGTATGAATGTATATATGTATGTGTATATTGGTGAACAAGAATCTGGTGGACCATATTTAGGTCAGACATAGTCAATCCTGGTCTGCGGCTGATGGAGGTCCCATGCTGAATGTGACCTATTGTCTGAAAACTACTTATTCACTAAAACTCATGTAATTTGGAATTCCCTAGCCTATAAATTGATGGGTTCAAAAAAAATAAAATAAAATAAAATAAAATTATATATATATATATATTGGTTTAAAATATCCATCTGAGTGCATGATGATAAATATTAATTATAGTTCCACCCTAGTTTGTTTCCCTTAATCTGCTAATGATGCTTGCCATCCAAGTGTGCACCTATCCCAGTTTATATTTGACTAGTGGATATTATAGAGAAACAAAACTAGCTATGCTTCCCAAAATTGGGATTTGAGTTGCAATTGGTTTTGATCTTGTAAGAGCATACCATTATGGATTGAGCATAGAAAATGTTCAAATCAACAGATTAAACATAAAGCTATTCCCTTACCTGCTTGAATTGAGATCACAAAACCAAACCAAAACTAGAAACTTGAAAGAATTGTGATACAAAACTTCAGCCACTTATAACTAAAAATCAAATGCAAAATATAAGTAACATACCTTAGAGTTTGATGCTTTCCATACAATCCATTTCAAAAGGTGGTTCGCCAAAATGGATTGAGACTCACGAACAAAATCACTCAAGGGTAGAAGACGATACAACTTATGGTACTAGTTACTATTGAAAACTATGGAACATAGTAATAGAAAACATGCATAGCTAAGTATAGGAGGAGAGGTTATTTTATAGAGAAGCAATTCAAGAGCGACAAAAAATGTTTATAGTGTATAGGATGTAGGCAATGAGTGCTATCCTCTTAAAGGTGATGGTTAGTTGTAGAAATAAATTTAGTAACGCATGGATACTTATATTATACTTATGTCATAGGGTCTAATAAAACATAAAACAAACATATTTTAGTAAAAAAATAAACAACATAAATATTCAAGTCAGGAGAACTTGTTGTGACAAAACCAAATCACATATTTACAACATGGGTAATAGACCTGACTAAGATGGTGATAAATATATTCTAGATTTGAACCAGCCTTATTTAAAACTTCTGTATATATATTTTGATATTTATACTTGACACTTTATTAGGAAACACCCATTCTCGTCTTTTATAACTTTGCTTATGTGATTTATTCCCAATTCCCCTTGGTCATGCTTCCACTACAACTCACCATACTAGGTCATGTTACTAGACTTCTAATACTTTCCTCTAAGAGCACCTAACCACTAAACCACAATGTTGCTAGGGATTAATATAGGTGGTCTTTTTCACTTATTGAAAGCATTCAGTCATTAAATAACCATTTCATGTATATTGCAATATGCCATATTTTAATCATTATTTGTTTATAAAAAATAAACCTTTGTCTTTGATAAACGTGAAAATTTAATTATAGATACTTTCAAAATTTTATTGCTAAAAATATTTAGAAATATTAGTAACTTGTATGTATTACTACATTTAAATATAATTTTTCTTATGATATCTCTAAAAACAGATAATTCATGATCATTTTTATTTATGCTATAATTAAAGAGTAATGATAATATTTGATACAAAAATTATTAACAATTTTTATATTATCTTTTTAATAATTTTAATTTTAAGATTTTAGTACCTTAGTCAAATCAGTAACTTGGACTTTTGACTAGGCCAGTCTCCATGTAGGTTTAATAACCATGCCTTAAATCTTGAGTTATCTTGCATCTCATGCAATTTGTATAGTGAATTATGTTACTATTCTTTATAAGTAATATTAGTTTTCATCATTGAGTTCTGCTGAAAATTCAATTTATATTCAAATATTATCTGACTCAAACCAATATTTGGATAGAAAAAATATGGATATAACTAACATCTGACTTATATCCATATCTGCTCTGGAAAAATATAGATATGCTTTGTATTTGTATCTATATTCATATTTGTTGAAAAGTATAGATAAAAATATGGACGTACCAATATCTATTTTTTGGAGTTCTACTTTGCTCCCTAATGTAATCTCAAGAATATAGGAGGCTTGGAACAAATATAGATATACTTAAAATTTGATTTGTATCCATATCTATATTCATATTTATTATAAAATATAGGTAAAATTATGGATATGCAGGTATCTAATCTATAATCGATCTGTTTTTAGTCCTACTTTCCTCCCTAATATAATCTCAAGAATATGGGAGGTTCAAATGATAACCTTATCAACATGGAAATACCATAAAAAAGTATTTAGAATGAAATATCGTCCATCTTTAATTGGACGATAATATATAACCATAAACCTAACCCATATTTGTCTGAAAAATAAATCTAATATTATGAAACAGGAAGTTTATTTCTCCCATAATTAAAGTAGGGATATACCTGCAATCCCATCAAACTAGCCCAGTCTGCTAATAACCTTAGCCATTAACAACCTTAAGCATTTTAACTTTTATCATATGTTTTCTAAAACATATACTAGATCTTATAGTTTGCATAACTCACAGGAACTGATTTGCACATGAAGTGTCATCATACAAGAAAAATTAAGCTAAGCATATTTAAGGAATCTGTTGGATTAACTATGAGCATATTTTTTGAGATAAACTCATGTGAGAGTTATGGTAACTTGTTGGTATAGTTTAGGCCTTGTAAACATATTTCCACTGATTTTAATAGTCGATACACAATCACTTTAGAGTGGACCTTCAAGTTGCTTTATTTGCATCATGAACCATAGCAATTTCAAAATAATTAGGAAATATGTCCAAGAAGCATATGAAAATGGGAATGGCTTGACTTGCATTATTATGAATAGCTTTACTTAATTGTCATTTAGAGATAAGGATTTTCTAAAGATAAGCATATTATTGGCTGTAATAGACACTTCGAATCTTTGATGCACCATCATGTCAGCTTGCTGTGGTGGAGGATTAATGATCCCCTGTTCACAACATCTCTTCTCAACCGCTCAAGCTTATTTATCTTCAATTGGCTTTCTACTCGTTGGAAAATTTTTACAGCTAACAATCTGAAAAAGAGAGGATGGAATGCACAATATTCACATAATATTAGCTATATTAGTCCAAATCTCATTGATATTTTCTTTATTAGACACATAATTAGGCTATATATTGTGATGTATATTGTTGTAAAGAAATAAATAAAAAATACAGATATTTTATCTTCTTCTTCCGTTGTTTTTCTTCTCTTAACATCACCCATAGTTCTTATGACTCAGCTCCTTTATCTGTAAAACTGATAAAGGTATTACATTATCATTATTCCATGTGGATAACATGACTATAACCGAGGATGATCCCACTAGCATTCTTGATCTCAAACAGTATCTTAGTCAAGAAATTAAAATGGAAACATGGAAGCATTGAGTTACTTCTTAGGACTTAAGGTTATATCTAACTCTAATAGACATTATTTATATCATTGGCCAATAATGCATCTATCTCATTTCTATAGCCAGATTAGTAGATAGCAAGATTATTTCCGCACCTCTTGAAACTCATTCCAAATTAACATTTGTCAATAGAACTCCTTTTTCTTAAGCTATGCATTGCTAATAATTAGTTGGTGGTCTTGTATATCTCACAGTTACTCGCCCTCGCCCTAATATAGCTTATACTATTTATATCATTTGTTAGTTTATGGCAGCTCCTAGATCAAGGGTACTTTGTTTCATGGCTTATATTTTACTACCAATTCCTCCTTGTACCTAAGTGCTTATTCTGATGCTAATTTGGTTAGTGATTCTACTAACAAATACTTTGCTACAGGCTATTGTTTCTTATTGGGCAACTCTCTTATCTCTTGATGTAGCAAGAAGTAAACTATTATTTCTAGTTTAGCATTGAGATTGAATATAGGGTTGTCGTTGATACCATTGATGAACTCATTTGACTCAGGTGGTTGTTAGAGGATATAAGAGTCGTTCATCATGGTGCTATCACTTTTTATTGTGATAATCAAAGTGCCATTCAGATTGGTCATAGTAATGTTTTTTATGAACATATTAAATATCTTGAAACTGACTATCACTTCATTCGCCAACAAATTCGCCATAATATCATACAGCTTCAATTGATTTCCTCCACTGACTAGATTGTAGATATTTTCACTATGGCATATCTACCCGGTCCTTTTCGAGACTTAGTTTCCAAACTCAAGTTGGTTTTGACCATACTATCTTGAGTTTGAGGGGTGCTAACGTGACATTAGCTATATTAGCCCAAATCTAATTGATATTTCCTTTATTAGACGCATAAGCTATATTAGTCTAGATTTGATTGATATTTTCTTTAATAGACACATAATTAGACTATATATTATGATGTACATATTGTTGTAAAGAAATTAATCAGAAATATAGAGATTTTATCTTCTTCTTTTTCCTTTATTTTCCTTCTCTTACAAATCTTGACTACTGCCCTAGTCCTTCATCAAACTTCTCTTGCCACAAAACCCACGCCCTTCTTCTATTTCTCAGCTATGGGAAGAATGGTTAAAAACAATCCGCTTCCGTCGGAGTATGAAGCAAGGATGGATTGCAGTAGCTCAATGCATTCTATAGGTCATTTGGTTTAGAGAGAGATAATAGTCTTCAACAACAAGCAGTGCAGCACCTTCCAAGTAACTTGTTCAAATAGAATGCTTTTCCTTATGGGACTTCAGCTTTGGGTGTCAAGCAGTTGAGGAAAATCAGACCAGTTTGTTCAGAAGATCACAGATACGCAGATCACCTTCTTCTAACTTCTCTTTAATTTCTTATTCCTTTCATTGTCACCTATTTCTGTAAATTTTCCTCTTCTTGTATATTATCCTCGATTTCATATCTCAATGAAATCAAGGGAAAAAAAAAAAACAACGTTATATTTTGGAGAATGGCAATTGCAACAAGTAGGTCTGAAAGCATAAGTAATCTAGTGTTTTGTAGCTTCACTAGTATATGTTAGAACCTCCACATGCTACAAAAGGAAAATAAGAATAATAAGCACACACTCTAGCTGAGCTCGCAAAACATATTATCTCAGAAAATATAGAAGATAAAACGTGGATGGATAAAAAATACCTCACCAATGGGCGTCCCGAGAGATAGCAGTGCATATTAATAATATTGACATTGTTACGTTTGAACCTCCTAACTTACCAAACCTTAACTCCTCATGTTGATTGGAAACCAATCATTTTACATGAAAGAGCGTTGAGGTGGACTGGATTAGAAAAGAGTTTTGTATTATCTACCTTTTGAATGGTCTTATATTATTTACTTCTTAACTTTTTTTCAAGTTCACATAGAAGAGGTTCAAAGAAAATGGGCTGCCTACACAACAGTGGATATGATGCATATTTATGAGCCATATGTTTGCGATTACTTTGTAGCCTTCAGAATGAGGGATGCAAATGATTAGCTGTGATCCATCTAAATTTCAAAATTTTAGAGAAAAGAGGGAAGATCGAAAGACTGGGTTTTGTAGGTTGGATGCAGGTGTTTTGAGCGTTCATTTACAAGATAATATAGAGTCATGGTCCATTGGTGATCCAATATAAAGGCACAAGCACTCATGCATGTACTCTCACTCTATTGGCCTCCCCCAGCCTCCCACATACCAGAATTGAAGTCACAGGCTCCCCTTGTTGAAGAGATCAATACAACAAAAAAGATAACAGAAGAAACAATAATTTGGATGATGGAAGGATTGTTAGATTTACATCGTCATTGAATCAATACACATCAATTACTAGCCAAAATAGAGCTTCCCTCGCTCGACTTTGTCCTGCTGGCATTCAAGGGTCCTGAGTGATCTCCCATATCACTCACCATATATATATAAGAACACGTATTCACCATATCACATATTGCTATCCCCCATTTAAGTCCTACTTCATTTCCTGAAAGAACTGGTAAAAAGAAATGGGACCTGTGGCGTAGGATTCAGATTCCCCCCACCAGGAGCCATCATCTCTTAAGCAACGAACAATTCCCCTAGACTTCATATCAGACGGCAATATATCCACACAGATCGGATCTCTTACAGATTATAATCTATAGTTTATTTGAGTCCATTGAGGGATAGATCATAACAAGCAGAGCTAGACTTGTAAATGGAAAGCATCTGTTGACGTTTCTGAACGCAGAATCTGGAGACTCAAAAACATGTTTAGGCTATTTTACGACAGTCATGGTCCAAATATTATACTACAAGCACTTCAGCTTGACATGGATTACTGAACAGAGGATATGCTTAATATACTCGTTTCAGCTGATGAAACTTTTCAATTCAGCCAATCTGACATGAACTAAATCATCATGCTAGTTTACAACCTCATTAAAATAATAAAATAAAATATGTCAATAAATTACATTAAAAGGGCATTTCCTTTTTTTATTATACCACCTGATGAAGATCGCCAATTCATCATTAAATGGGAACTAATCCACCAAATTGGTGAATTACAGCATAAAGTATAACTGATTGCCCAAACCCAGTAAGTAAATGTTTGGAGTAGCACCGGCTAGGACAAATATACCAGGTATTCTCTACAGGCTGATGCTCAAGCTTTACCTTTGAGTAGATGTCATGCCTCCTCTAGCAGCATCATAACCAATTGCGGTAACACGATCAAAGGAATTCGTTCCCACTCCGGCTACCGTCCCAACAGTCATTGGGATCTGCATGCTCCTGTAACCATCTGAATTCCCATCACCACTCACACCACCGTATGCATCATATAGCTCTCCTGCTGCCCCACCAGTGATTGGAGCCTGAGTTCTTCCATAGGGTCCAGAATAGTTGGCAGGACCGCCATGGCCAATGCCAGCATTTGGATAGCCACCACCATGGCTGTAAACAGTGTCTGCATAGCCGCCACCTTGCCTATAACCACATTCTGGGAAGACACTACCCTGCCCTGCAGATGGATTGACAGGATGTGGGCTACCATATCTTCCTCCATACGAGTCTGGTGCTGCATAAAGCAGAAAGTGGTACAATTAGAAGAGTTTCAGAAGGAGGGTCGATTTTGCAGGGAAAAAAAATAAGAAGAAAAGCCACAAAGTAAAGCCATTGGGAGTGGATAAAACAGAAGCAATCACAACGACCGCTACCATGTGCTCTTTTCTCAGCATTTAGCACCTCAGCTTGTAGCTTCTCAACTTCTCGAGCCATTGATATCAGGTTCTTGTCCATTGCAAGCATCTTCTCAACTTGCTCCATATTTGCACCTTTTTCAAACTCAAAAGCACCACTTACCCCAAAAGATGAAAGGAAAAATTAGTGATATCACTAGAACTATTAGAAGAGAAGGCAAATGTAGGGTGAAGAAAAATTACTGAAGGAAAAATCAGCCATGAACCACTTTGCTTACCGTAATTTCTGATGTTCCTGTCTTAGCCCATCCAGCTCAGCATGCATCTCAGGCAACTTTTTGATGTCTGGGGAGGCTTTCTGGAGTTCTTCTGTGGTATGCTGGATTTTGATGATTAGTTCTTGTCTTGCAACAATTAGGCTCTGTAACTCCAAGTGTGCTTGTTGCAATTCGTTCTTTACCATCTCACCAGCACGGATATCAGCTTCCAGTTTCCCAATCTTTTCCAACAATCCTTTGACCTGGATATCACTTTCAGTTTGGAAACTACCAATATGAACCTGCACTCTCTGCAATCCTTGCTGAGTGGCAAGCAGCTGCTCTCTCAAGGTCACATTGCTTGCTGCCAGTCTTTGGTTTTCCCTTACAAGCCTTTCCATTTCAGCTGCTTGAGCTGCAATCTTATTTTCCAGGAGCTCCGGTCGGGGTAGTGGCTCTAAAGGGTGGTGAACAGCAGGAGTGGGCCCATGAAAAGGGCCATTGCGCAACAACCCAGGAGCCTGGACACGCTGTCTTTCAAATGCTGATGGTACATGCCCATGCAAATCCATCTTTTGGCAGAGTAAATGTATTCTCCTAAACTTGGATTTTGACAATAGCTTACTTTTCTGCAAGCAACAAGCAGTCATGTCAACAACTCAATTAAAAATAAAAAAATAAATCTATCATTACAAATTTCTATTTATGAAAACATGACGAGCTGCATATAATGAATTATATCTTGTCTCATCTGAATGTAAAGTTTCTCCATTAACTGGGCCTTGAATATCAAAATTCTGTCACCATAACAAACAAAATGCACAACATTATAAAGTGGCACAGGGATTCTGCAGATCATAGTTCGTTTTAATTGTTTTTCGAAGTTTCAGTGTTTGTTCAAGTTTCCTTAAGAAGTTTGGGTCTGTCTAGAATTCCTAATGTTATTATCAACTGTTAACAATAAATTTATAATTAAACAAACTGTTAAGCATTACTTTGAGCACATTTCAGTTTCCTTAATATCAGCAACAGTATTAGGTTTATGTAAGCTTCACAAACAGACATGATCTATAGATTGCAGCAAAGTCAATTGATTCAAAGTATAATTTTTATCATGTTGAATCTCCAAGCAGGCATTTTTTAGCTCCAGAATGGGGTGTTTTTGAAGCCACATAGAACTAGCCAAAAGAGAATGAAAAAGGGCAGAGACATAAAATAAAAATGGTCCATGTGGATTCCTAGTCAAACTAGTAATAAACGGAAAAACCCAAATAACAAAGTAACTCATGCAGGAAAACACAGACTATGTAAGGCAACCACCGTCCCAATTAAAGAGTAACAAAGTTCTTAGACCATCAATAGATTTATACCATACTAATAAAGTACCAATAAATTTCTGTCCAAAAGAAATCATGTCCTCTAGTTCTTTTTTTTTTAAGCTAATCTTGGACATTGAAGTCACAACGATAGTCACCCAAGTTAAATGGACTTTGCTCATACCAGATTTTTATTTTTCTTCTTTGTAAGACATACCAGAATACCTATTTTAAAATACAATATCAGTTTTAATTTAATCAATCAGAACCAGTGTTTAAAAAAAATGAATGATTTTGGACACGAGTCGCATGATGCAGATCAGATTGTAAGAAATCTGATCAGAAGTCACTTCTGAGATTCGGTGACCCAACATTCTTTCAATCACAGCATGATCCATGGCTCCAAAATTTCAAAAAGAATCAGATCAAGCTTAAGCTCTCATGTAACATTCTTGGGTTCATCTCCAAAAAAAAAAAAAAAAAAGAAGCAAAGAAAAGAAGAAAAGGCAATATTTTGGGCAGTTTGGATCCTTGCAGTTAGTTCCTCTCCCCACCCCCCTCCTCCCAGTTCTGCATTTGTTTCTCTCCTTTTCTCCTCCTCCAGGGGATAGCAACCTAATCTTTCTTTCGGTCTCTTAATAGTTTATTTCTTCTTTTCCTCCTCAAACAACAGCAAACAGCCCTTACCCTATTTTCTTCTCCTCTTTTTTCGCATTAAAAGAAAGAACCACATGTTCAAATGTTTCTTGTTTATCCCTTCTCAATGGGACTATTCACCTAGTTCTTTTTATATTTTGAACATCAAATTTTCTTTAGGATTAAAAATGGGTACTAGTTGTTGGATGATTGAAGAATCACTATTAACATCAGTGATGATTTGAAATGTTTTTATTTATTATATTGATGATTGGATAATTTTTTCATTTTATAATTCAGCTCTAGTTTTATTAGTGTTTCAAAAAAAATCATCTATAATTTAACTTTTGAGTATTTTTATTTATGTTTAATGTTTTATAATTTATTTTAGTTTTTATATTTTAAAATATTATTTCCATATTCTCTTTTCTTTTCCTTTTAAGAAAAAAGAAGGAGATACCCCCCACCTAACTAGAAAAGGTGGGATCTGAACCTAGGTCATTGGGTGCCACAGCCCAATGACTTTAACAACTGCACTATTTGGCACCTACTATTACTTATAGACTTTTTTATCCAAGTTAAAAATCCACTTGGATTAGTACAAATCGAAATTGAATCAAGTTAGTGTAATGCAATTCCTAACCATCTAACTGCCCCTCTCCCCAGCCACTCATATCCCATCTTCCATAGTTGGAGGGTATCTTACTGTTCATTTTCCTTCCATTTTATAACCGTTTTTCTCTCCTTGGAGACCATGACCTTGTATCTGGTCCTGTAACCATCTAATGATCTGGATCCATCTTCGACCTCAAACCTCTATGGAAACAATTGCAAGTACACCATCCAATGGCTATTGCATGATAAGATAATGACCTAGTATTAGGACAAGTGCTACGTGTGCAGCACCTTCTTCACAATGAGTCTTCGATCTGATATGATGATTTTCAGTTAAAATTTTAATAAAAAGTTTGTAGAATGGGACATGTTTAATTCACAAAAGAACGAAAGGATAATCCTGAAGCCTAATCACTGATTTTGTAAAGACAAGTAGATGTAGAGTTTATAGGAAGCAATGCATCCATTCTTAAACTGTCTAAATTATATTTTATTCTTCTACAAGTTTTGCTCAGATGGCTCCATGCAGGCCATCTCTCACCAATGTTATTGGTTTGAAAAATCTAAAACATGCAATATAGCTGGTATTTCCTCTTTTGATGTGAATCCTATAACCCCATAAATCCACACTAACTCTATTGCAAAAAGGATGGAGAAGTGACAAAAGATAACTGACATATTGATAGGTTTCTACATGTGGTCTCTAATTAAAAGTTACCCTTTAGATTTATTCTATGTTGTTTTTAACTTTCCATTGATTAATTTAATTAATTCAAATACTATGTTTTATTTAATATTTTTCAAATTAACATAATATTATTTCTTATTTTTAAAACAAAGGTATTGCCTTCTGTTGTCAAATATATATAATCAATCAACAGTTCTATCTCATGCACAACATAGATATTATAAACGTTTCTACTTTTGCAGCTATTATTGTAACATGGATGTATCAAGAAACATAGTAACATATGTTAGATGTATGCCCTAAAAGCCAATCTAGCGGACACATTAATAATTCTGGAACATAAATTTGTACTTGACTTTATTATTATTAAATAATAAATGGGCATCTTTTTCATTCATATTGTTTGTGTCTATGAATCGTCTAAGGAATTAATAAGATAATACATATTCTCAAGAGTTGAGAATTTGAGTCATTTATCATTGGTGATTAATTTCTAAATGCTCCTGATCAATGGATCGTCACGAGGACGGTGATCGATCCGATTAGTGCAC
>JAOXJJ010000263.1:13533920-13566000 GCA_025769935.1 Phoenix roebelenii | reverse complement strand
AATAATACATTAATATATTATATTGTACTAAACTGTGTAATGTAATGTTATATTATTATGCTATAGTATATAATATTATATTACACTATATTATAATAATATTATATCAGATTACAATATTATGTCATATTATATTACTTAATAATCTTATCCTAGGTAATTATATTTTAATATAAAATAATATGTCATGTTACACTATATTATACTCTACTATACAATATTAACCTATATTATCATTTATCACACTAAAAGCAGTTTCACAATTTGGTTACCAAATATATATTAATCTTCCAAAACTCTTTAGAAATATAGTTATAAAATTGTAAACAACTTTTTGCAAAAGCTTTACTTTCCAAAAGCTCTACTTCCGGAAGTTTCAAAAGTTCTACTATTAACAACAATCCCAAATACTGCTTTAGTTGAACTTCTTATGCCATTGTTTGGTTGCTTATTTTAAACCAGAAAAGGGATTCCGCCAATTTGCATACTTCAACTTCATGACTACAGACAATTAATCTCTTCTGTTAATCAGTATAGATAATCTCATTTAGCTCGTTGTTTAAGATGGATGTCAATGGAATGAGCATCTGAACTCCCAAAAATTGGCAAGTACCACTAGTGCTTATATAACCAATAAAATCAGCATCTGCATACCCAATTAGGTTTATTGATGATTGTTTTGAATACCATAAACATATGTTCTATATTCCATTTAATATCTAAGATTTCTTTTAACAACAATTAAATGTGATTCTTTAAGATTATAATGATATCTAGCATATGAGCAAATACTAAACATGATATCAGATCTACCATGCTCATCTTTATCTAATTTACAAGAGAGGCTTTTATGGGTACCTATGTGCTTTGCATTCTCCATGCCAAATTTCTTCAAGATTTATCTTGTATACTTGCTTACAAAAATTAAAATATGGATATAGATTTTTGCAATTCAGGGTCCAATTTAGTAGCAATATTCCCTTCCTCTCTTTCTCTCTCTCTTTCTCTCTCTAAAAGATAATGTGAAGCATTGAAATGTTATGAATGATGATATATTGGTTCTGTAAATTAAACAAGTAATGTGCCAGGTCATCTAAATATTAAATCTTGCTTCTAAATGTAAGTTATGCTTTTTCTGTCTTTTCTTTCTTTTCTTTTTTTTTATCATTTTATAGCGAGAAAAGGAGAAAGAATCCAAAACTCGAACTGGAACCTCTCCTTATTAGGAGGGTCTGGCGACCATACCAATGCCTAGTTCACAACTTTAACAGCTTATATTGAAGTTCATTACAATCTGACCTGCCAAGCTTAATTTTTGGTGTCAGAGTGCGTAAATCAGAATTAACGTAGGATAAATTTACATCCTTTTCATTCTTGGGCACTCCCAATCCAAAACCAATATTTTCACAACATACTATATAAATTAATATCGCCAGTCCAGCACTATCGGTACCGGTTCAGCGTGTTGCAAAAGAATTAAATTGGGCAAGAAATTTTTTGTTAGTAATAAATTTATACGGACCGCCATCATAGCATGATTACAATGATTTTTTCCATCATAGCCTGTATTCTGTAATGTCAAAGGTGGCTTTGCTATGCCACAAAAACATGGGTTAGTATTAGACTATTAGTTCAGTTTCTATTAAATACTTTTGGCATTTAGTGGGATACACTAATCAAGGTGGTCCTAGAATTAGAGCTTTGCAGACCTGAAATAATATTTGCCATATTGTTTAGAAGCATCCAAATCATTAAGATCTGGTTATGCACATTACGAGGTATAGATCATCTTTGATAGTGTTGACTAGAATTTATATTTAATCATTCATGTTAACATAACATTGCTGATATTGTCCATTACCTATGAGAAATGTGATTCTTCTTGGCCTTAAGTTATTTCTAGATGCTGAAGATGGTGACCATTGTAGATCTAGTAGCGAAATTTTTAGACCCGACCTGACCCAATGACTGTTAGGTCTAGCGGTGGATCCGACCTAACCCAGCCGGATCTTCTATCGGGTCCGGTCTGAGTCCAAAATTAGGACCCAAACAAAAAATCGGATTGGATCGGAGTCACTCATG
This sequence comes from Phoenix roebelenii, assembly GCA_025769935.1. Classification (NCBI taxonomy): domain Eukaryota; kingdom Viridiplantae; phylum Streptophyta; class Magnoliopsida; order Arecales; family Arecaceae; genus Phoenix; species Phoenix roebelenii. The sequence continues at coordinate 13,563,918 of JAOXJJ010000263.1, read as the reverse complement.
ACCCGATCCGATCCATTTGCACCGCTATCCTTAATGTGTGATGCCGGCCATTTATTTTTCATTAGTAGCGGTAAAACCTCAATCAGGTTGAAAGAAGAGAAACCTATCTCTCACTTGGTGAAAATTTTGGATTCATTTCAAATTAACTTGCATGAAATGGTGGCATGGGATGGTTTTTATTCGTGTTGAGCATGTCAAAGCAGAAGGTAGAAATCAAATTTGAGTAAGGAACTACACAACAGATGCTCTATTCTGTAGAATTTCAGATGATGTTATTACTCCATGCCGCAGCATTTCATTTTTGGAAAAATTTTACATAATTCGAGAGAAGTTAATAGATCTGCAGACTGCTCATCTGGAAGACAATTTAAATGAGCTGGAAACATATTTCCTTGACGCTGGATAGCTCAAATTACATTCACTCCTCTTAATAGACCAGTAACATGCTTCAACTCTGAGCTGCAGGAGAATATGGAGGATAAAATAATTGATCTTAAATATGCATGCATTGAGATAAAATTGACGGAATACAGCTATTAATCAGGAAACTTGCAATAACTATAATATATGTTTGGCTGAGTTCTCTTTTTGCATTGCAAGATGCAAAATGTGAAATTGATACACCCATTTGTTGTCTTGGATGAACGTTTAAAGTTACATATTTGACATAATTAATTGCACACTATATCGAAACATAAACAATCAGGAATAGTGACTGTACACCGGATGAGTCAGAGACCAACTTTATGTGGGAGCACGAATAAGAGCTTGACCACCAATTTTAATGGACCGGGAGACTGGAGAGAATCTTAAAAAATGGTGGATATAAGCATCTGTTGAACAAACTCAGCTCTCTGCATTTTCTCTTCATAATCCTGCTCCAGAACTTCATGGGATATGGATGGCTCCAAGCTGTGAAAGAAGCAATCAAAAAAGTTTTATTACAACAGCTCTGTGCTTTGAAGTCTTAAAGCCAAGTCTAAAACGAATGCTAAAGTCTTGTTTTGCATGAGCAGGAAAGTGTTGAAAAATCATCACTAATAATGCCACCATAGTTTTGGTACTTGAAAGTGTATTGAGGCAGAGGAGCATTTCTTCACTGGGTCAACAATGCTGTAAAGTCCTAAGCTAGTTCTAAAGCAAACTCAACACCAACTGTATCCTATCTGCATGCATTTCACATTATAGCTAACTTCAAGCTCCATCCTCACCCCACATTCATCATACAAGCCTGTCCTACGTTCTCTCCATGTAAGGCATAACCATTGTCTCTTTTTATCTTTAGCATCGTGCTTTTATACAGTATTATAATCCTAATTTATACATGATCACACCATAACTCGCCCTTCCATCACTCTCTGATATGTTAACTTTGATGGCCATTTTCTTTAGTGTCAGCAGTCTCCATCATTTAGTTCACTTTTCTGCCGAGAGATTCTCAACCTCATCTATATGCAATTCTACATTTACCATACTGCAATTTCAAAAGGTTCACCTGGTTATACATACTTATGCTAAAGGATTCTTTCTAGGACATGACTGCTGACATCTGTCATGTTTTCAATATCATACGCCATTCTCAATCATGCTTTATAATTGGATAATGCTAGTGAATCTGCACAAGTTAGAATGGAAGAACCAAAGATATTTGATATTTATTTTTAGAAATACTTGTAGTTTTTACGATAGTGCGTGCCTGTGTGTGTGTGTACATTCTTATTGTTTTTCTTCTGCCCTAAATCTGATGAACAGTTATATGATATTTATTTTTAGAAACACTTCAACAAGTTTTCCTTATTTTTGGTTGGAAAAGTTCAACAATTAAAGCCATTGTACTTCTTGCTTGTTCTTTTAAAACTTTATTCCCACACTGGAAGAATTAATTCAAGTGAAATTGCATTATCGACATCCAACTAGTAGATTTAATTGAAATATTGTGTCTATGGGTCTTTTATCACACATGCACATGTGCTCATGCATGGCTCAGCTCGGCCGACTGTACTATCGCTCTGCTGGGCCAGGTTGCATGATTTTTGGAGTATTTATCTTCCCTTACCTGCAAGATTTACTTGAGATTTCTTCTAGCTTAATATCACAAGTTAAGGGGAGCATCATTGTGCTAGCCATTATGAGGCTTTTATCTCTAGAGCTAGCCATTAACATAATCTCCAATTGCTTATCGCAGCCTTAAACGACTTATTTGTGACTAGCCGTTGGAGCTTGTTTTGGAAATTACCTAGACTATATAAACTAGAGCCCAAGTCCATGTATTCTTTATACAGAGACCTGATAGTTCTAATCTCTCCTAAAAAACTCCCTGCAGATAGCTTTCTTAACATTTTTCTCTCAGTTCTACTCATATTTTGTTTTCCTATTTTTCCCATATTTTTGCATCATTCTGAAAGTTTATTTGGGGCAACTAAAAGAGTTGAACGGGCCATAGCCTTTCACATGCTAGTGCTGTGCCAAGGAAGAGCTGAGCTTGCCTTGGGAGCATTAGCACCCATGTACACGATATGAGAGAGGCAATAACACTCATTGGATATTGCCTAGCTAGCAGGCTAGCATGCCCCAAGTTTGCCTATTTCAACTTTTATGATTTTAAAACTAACTTCGTCAATATTAATTTATAAGCTCTAAAACAAAAATTTCAGTCATATTATTTTCTAATTTTTCATGAATTAGCTCCAACAGGGACCCCATAAACTATGACAGAAGCATTACACTTCTAAGGTTCCTACAAGATTCCTCATATTGCAATACCAAACCCAAGCCCTACCTACTCTCTACTACACATTAATTACTGAAATTATTTAAAGAAACTTTAGATATTAGATTTTAATAGGAAAATGGTTTATAAGTTATTATGACTACAAGACCCATGTGGGCATATGTTTAGTCCCACATCAGCTATGCACTAAGTAGATCTTGGGTACTCATAAAAGGCCAAGGAGCCCAAATAACATCTTCCGGCTAGCATTTTTGTATCCTAAATTGTTACAATGACTTTACAATATCTTGTTATATAATCATGAATTAATTAATAATTTTCTATTTTTTCTCCTGATTTTGTAGGGCCTTTTCAGTGTTTGCCATCTGACGGAATTCCAAATCAAGTAGGAAAGATCTAAAAATTAAACCTTTGGGACTCTTTTGTTCATTTATTTAGTCTTACATAGGAAGTGTAAATGCAAGGCCACCTTGCATTTGTACCTTCTTCAACTAGTGGAGCCTAGCTGGACTTGTGGGTTTTTGGGCCAAATGCCTATGTGCGGCCTGGCTCGGCCAGCCATGCCATGCAGGTACATGAAAGCAAAGTAAAACAAGCACAGGCTAGCCAGCCGTATACTTGAGTTACATGAGTGTGGTTTCCATTTCGACTAGCTTTCCGTACTTTCATGCACAGGCTAGTTCAGAGAGAATCTATCTGCCACCATGAAGGCAGAGTTAAATCCTTCGAAGTCTTCAAGACCAATGATGAAGTCCATATACTTTCATGGAGCAAATTGGATAGAGACTACGGTGAAGGCGATGTTTTGAGTCTACCACTTAGCATATTGTCAGACATTATATCTTTTTAACCAGGCTCTCTACATTCCATTTATCTTTGCAAGTAAGAACTATAAAGCATCATAACAAGAGGTTTTTCATACTAAAAGTGATCCTGAACCCTCACTATCAGTTCTTGGAGGACCTTCCCCTTCCTAGCCTTAATAAGCCTTATGTCAATAGAAAAAGATATATGGCGTCCAATGTATGCTTGGAATAGAATAAAATATTAACATATGTTCAAGCTATATATAGGCTCATGGAGTTCCCTTCCTGGTTTTAACAATTCCCAGCTCTTCCTTGCACATACCTCTGTTTCCAATGAACCGGCATTTCTGACCACAGAAATCAGTGCATGCATTAAGTGGTACAAGGATTACAATGTCATTTGCCCTAAATTATGACATTAACGTAATGTATTTATTATAAAATAAATTAATAAATGCACCATATATGTGGAAAATATTCGTTTTAAATTTATGACTTGCCCACATTCCAGGAGCTCAATATCTTCCTGATTAAATATAAATTAGGAAGAAAATACCTTTGACCATGTAAAGAGGTAGGTCCAACATCAGCAGAGTCTTCTTCTGGAGAATTCATATTTGGGGAAGTTATACTGCAAATAAATGACAAGAGTAGTGGATCAGGAGCAGAATCAGGTGGAACTTCACTCTGGCAGTTCGCTGAGGCCACTTGAAGAAAGGAGCAAACTTCATATGGTTCCTTTTCTACCATAGAGGAATTATTAGTCCATAAATTTGTTTTCTGGGACTTCCTTCTCTGCAAAAGAGAAATGCCTGAAAATTCAAATGCATGCACAGATACTGATTTTCCTTCTTAATAATTAGATTAGGAGGCATTTGCATGATACCTTCAGCAATTGTGAATGCTGCACTATAAAATGCTCAATCATATCCTTCCCTGGATTGGCTGCACAAACAGGGCATACCTGAATGGAGAAATGTGCAATAATACTTAAACATACCAGAAAGGAGAAATGTGCAATAATAATTAAAATTAGAAAACCAAACATGCTTGTATGGATTATCCAATGACATAAGGTTAGAGATGAACCATGTAAAGATAAATGAAAAGAAATACCTGACCATGATAATTTAAATTCACTGCATGTAAAGATCTCCTATAGGTTTAAATAGAAACATCATTATGTAACAAACAAGGAAGAGTTTCCATCTTAAATCACCAAACATCAAAATGGGGGAGCGTGGTACTTATCAAGCATTTAACATCCAAACATCTAAACTTGATTAGAATGGAAAGGAACTACTATTTCTGCTTCCATGTTTTGTGTTTTTCCTCTCAGGCATTAAGAGAATATGGGCACAATAGGGAGGAGATTACAGAAAAGTCTCTTAGAGCAGTAATTCATAGGGATCATCAAACTTGGAAGACTAAAGTAGTAAATAGATCATAAATGATTTCAAATAGAAGGGATAAATAGATAGAAAAAAATGTGAAACATGGTTAAACCATCTATCTTAAGTGTAGAATGGGTATTCTCTCCATCCCCTCTACTCTTCTTGTTCGTTCTTTATTTCTCTATCCTCCTAAACTTTTCATTTTTTCTATTGCATGGCAGGCGTCTCTTAAAAATTTTTTTTTTATATGAAAGAGGAAAAGGAGAAGCAGCAAATCTTCCTGCTTGCTTTCTATCAAAGGCACAAAAGGTACGAGTACAATGGCTGGTTTCTGCAGTTTCTTTCTTTTATAGAAATAAATCTCAAGATCACTAGAGCCTCCATAGAAATCATCCATTTCTTGCCGTCAAAGCCTCATGCCCCAGCCTCCTCTCTAGCCTCTTTCAAAAAATCCCTTGCTTTCTTTCTGCTCACCCTAGACCCATGGTTCCTTTAAAATATTCTTACAAGACCAGCATAGGCATGTGTTTAGTCCCAAGCATTGGGGAGGTATGGGATACTTAAGCAAGTTCAAGGAATAACTTTTTGGCTAGCCCCTACTAGGTGAGGTCCTAGGCTGTTACAAATGTTATTAGAGCCCACAAATCCATGACCCATAAGTGGCTAGAGAGACAGGCCCTTTTGCAGCTGACTAGGTGCTGCTTATGATGTTTGTGATTGGACTCTTCTAATGACAAGGGTTCTAAAATTTAAAACAAGAGGAATATGTGAAGACTTGGGAAATTACAATTCCCATAGCAATTGATGGAGAAAATTTTGACCATGGGATCCTTCAGTGGAAAATCTGAACCATCAACACGAATATGAACATAACCCATAGCTGAAACTCATCCTAAAAGAGGCTGGGTGATGAGAGAATTCCAATGAAAGATACACTCCCCTGCCTTCTAATAAACCTACATTGTCGGCCACCTTGTAGTGTCTATTCAAGTGTAGAAACTCATCACTCCCTTATCTCCTTTCCTAACTAAACACAAGGGATCCACTCCTTTGATTACACAAAGCCAACCATGGCATGCCATACCGTACCAAACCAGACGATATAGAGTGTACCATACCGTACTAGTTCAGTATCAATACACGGTACGGAGGGCTTACCGATACTCGGTACGCCGAACCGGCTTGGGTATCGAGTATACCGATACAGTGACAAGGTGGCACCAGTATGGGGCCAATACCGAGAGTGTGTACCTTGAAGCTAACTTCAACTTTTTCATCTGCAACACTAAGAATATCCTTGCACTATACTTTTGACTTCTTTTATTTCCATTTGCGCATTAGACAAATAAATTCTATTTACTTCTGGTTTCCGCCACCAAATTTTGAAAAAGACATATTTCCAAGATTCTCCACCTTAGCTTGTTTTAAGCCCAAGTAGATTTACGATTTCTATCATCATTATCGACCACTCACTTTTAAGAGGAGTCCATTATTTTTACTGCCTATTGACATTGTCATCTAAACCCTTGCAATTTCCATCCTCTACCCCAAGGATGTAATTTTAGTCTGCTTACAACAAAATAAACTGGTGCATATATTGTCATGAAAATGCTTTAAACCTCTATATATCACTAGTGAAGCTAAGCATACCCTAGTTTCACAACCTTGACATTCCTCTATCTTTTTTCTTCAAAGATAATGCTCCATCTTGCCCTCAAAATATCCATCATTGCTCAACTCAACTTGAACTACCCAATATTTTTAACCTTCCACTTTCCATCACGACCTTTGAACCCTTGATTTTTGTAAATCTTCCTAGTACCATTTACCTACAACCAAGAATTGTTGAATCATGCCGAATCGGCCAGTTCGAGACATACTAAATAGGACCAGGTAGTTATCAACACAGCTCCACACCTTGGTTAAATATATAAGAGGCATCCTTGCCATTCAAAGCCCTAATCACAATTCTGCTATTCGAAACCCGTGCCTATCACTTGAGGTGAGTCTCTATCTCTCCCCCTCTCAATTTGAATTCCTCACTGTTTGAAACCCTAATTGTTGATTGCTGTATTCAAAACCCTTCCCAAAGCCCTTGAGGTGAGTCCCTTTCTCCCTCCCTCTCTCTCCCCCTATCCAAAGCTCTCAAAACTCCTTGTCAAGCAAGTCCTTAGCCTTTCTCTCTCTCTCTCTCTCTCTCCCCCTCCTCTCCCTCTACCTCCCTCTCTCTCTCTTCCTCTCTTTCCTTGTCCCTCTCCCCCTCCCCCCCTATTTCAGTACACCTCAAATTGGCATGGTACGGACCGTACCGTGCCAAAGCGATCGCCAGCTAGTATGCATCCTAGTGTCAGTTCAATAAATATTGCCTGCAACCTTTGTAATCCAACTCACCTAGTGAAGATAAATTTCATTTCAACTAAGGGGCTTTACTAACATTGGTTAGGATTTGAATATTGTCACCTTGATATTCCCACAACCTGTTATTTCCGATCATAACCATCTTGTCGGATAGGGTTGGGATATCTCAAATCATTCCCTATGCGGATACATACAAAACACACAACCTAAGTCGAGACCATGCATTAGTGCAAGAGTAATAGACACACTAGTATTAGTGTCAGTAGAGCCCTCCAGAGCAACATTTGCTTGGGTTGAAATCATTTTCTTCTTAAAGTCTCCTTTCCTTATGGGACAGAATATTTTGATATGAAAGTCTTTCTTGCATTAAAACATGTCAATTTACCCATAATAGTCAATTCCCCACATTCCTTGTCCTTCACCAATGGTTCCTTTGATTGCAACTCGTCAAACATAAACTTTTCCCCATATTATTAGACAACAAAGACGTCACAGTCTCCTCCATTGTTATTGTACTATTCCTCTAGAGGTGCATAGTCACTATAAGCTCATAAGGAGGAAGAGAACCCAAAAGAAACAATGCTTAATTGACTTCCTACACCTACTCATCCAGCTTGAACAATCAATTAATGATCTTGTTGGAGGCATTGTTGTTTCCTAAAAGTGTTGCATCTTCATCTCCAACATGTTGAACTTCCTGTTATGAAAGAATTTGTTATCAAGACTTTGAAGTATATTAGTCCTCAAGTCTTCTCCACTACTGAGTTTGAAAGCTTTTCTTCATCAATCATGTTGTCCAACACTTGATCAGCAAGATATGGACACATAGTTCTTGCCACCTTCAACTCAATCTCGTTCTAGCCATCATTGATTAACATCAACTGTGTAAATCCTGCTGTAACAATAGATCTTATTCTCTTTGTTGCCATAAATAGAAGTGCCTTAAACATCAAACTTCTCCATCTCGAATTAAGATGTTCTTATGTTTGGTTGCCATCATCCCTTAGGTTCCTATTATGGAAACAACCCTCAATATCTCCAAAGACTCCAAATATAAACCCAACTTCTCATTGCAAAACCTCCTCTCATGCTGCAGACTCTCCAGTCTCCACTAGCATTATTCAAAGAACTTTTGCTGTTTATCTGCACAAATCACTAGATTCAATGTTCCTTCAAATGATTCCCATAAGAACCAATGGATTTATGCTCAAAGCAAGAAAATAAGACCGTTCAACCATTATGGAAATAACAGAAAAACACTGTTCAAAGAAAAAAAATTGCTGCTCGAAATATGCAGTTCCTAATAAGTGAAAAATTTTGTAATACTTATATGTGTTATATATATTCACATAACAGAATATGGTTCTTTCCATTTTAATTTTTTAAATTTATCACATGGAGACAATGATGTTTGGGTGGTAAACAACTTAGGTTACCTACTGAATTATCAACTATAATAAGGGATGAGAAGCTGAGAACAAATAAGCACTGATGGAAATAATACTTGTTAAATTTGTCAGAAAAACAAAAAAATGATTTAAAGAGAATATTAACTTTTATTCAACAATGGAAAACATCAGAACCTTCTAAACCCAAACTGGGTAGTCTTCTCTTAATTCTTGAAAAAAATTGTATGGTGTAGAAGTCCGCCATCCAAATCACTGACCATTTCAGCCAATGATAGGTTGTTGAATTATATCATTCTTCTGAATGCTTTTCTTAATCGGTTCTAGTAGAAAACTAATATTCCATTGCAAGAAAAGATTGAAGTAATTCCTTAAATAAAACCAAAAAAATTGTAGATGTTTGATATGGATTCACATTTTCATACCATATTTTTCATGTCAAAGCAGTGCTCCTCCTGTAAATGGTTCCAGAGAGAAAGAATTTGGACATCAACATAGCAGAAGGGGCATGGAAAATATTCCCAGGTATCATCATCTCTGCCTGCATAATCCAATGTCAAATGTGCTTCTGTTAGATTTCACAAAATATCTGGTATTACGTATCAGAGTGTCGAAAGGCCATGACAACAGTCCAATAAATAGCCATCATGCAGCTTTAATAATATGAAAGTTATGGGGTTGTTGCTTCTGCGAAGGTACAGTAGATCATTCCACAATATTAAAGCACTGCTTACAATCTTTAGGCCATTTGATCAGAATGCATCAATTAATATACAAGCCAACTTATGATAGAGAAAAGCTGAACTCATGCATCCAAGAAATTGCATAACATAATGCAATTAAATCTTAAAATAGGCCAATAATTGTAATATACGACCAAATTTCCTGTGCCAAAAGTAATTATTTTAGGAAATTGGAAATTGTAGTCAAGAATAAAATAGAACAATGCCTCTTTTTGGTGGCATCTTAAGGAGATAGTTCGAATCTAAAGAGATTAAAATGAATCCCTTGTTATATGATGTTTAATGTTAAAATAATGTTAAACCATTTTCCTGATTTTTGGTCAGCAAAGTTCAAACTTTAAAGCTTTTAATAGTTCAACTTGTTGTTTAAAACCTGTAGTCGCGTAACAGAAGAATTAGTGCAAGTGAAGTTGCATTTATTACTTCCCAAATTAGTAGATTATAGTTGGATAAGTAGGCCTATAGGCATGTTAGCTCACATGCACACGCACATGCACGGCTCCACCGTGCACATTCATGATATGTCACAACCATGAGCTATGCCACAAACAAACCACAAACATTTGGATAGCCTATCTTTTTTGGCTGCTGCCATTTCTGATTGATTTTGGGTAGTGTTATTGGGCTAACAGCTATATCTACACATGTGATGAGACCCCTAGCCTGCCGAGCCGAATTCATGCCGGCTCAACCGAGGCCGACCTCGGCCAAGGCCAAGGCTCGGGCCAAATTAACTGCATAAGAGAGTCTTAGGCCTCTTGTGAGGCATATCTTTGATCATTGTATTTGCTCATTTGAGTTGTAAGTTCCTTAGGGAGTCGGCCGCAAGGCTTGGGAGGCACTTGTGCCTATTTTCAGTTTAGAGGTTAGGCCTTAGACTTGAGCTAGAGTAAGATTGCCGCGTTACCCGCCCAAAGATGGTTCCACGACAACCATAGATCCCTTGCGGTCCCAACCTCGGTTTGGGACCGCAACGCCCCGCGGGCCAACAACATGAACCCCAAGATTACAGCCTTAACATGCTCAGATATAATTAGCCATTCGAGCCTAAGTTGGGGTTAACATGAAATGGACTATGTAAATAGAGCCCAACTCCAGGTGCTCACAAATTACAGATCATGTTTGAGCTATTTTTTGATACTCCCAATTGCTATAGTTTTTTTTTTCTAATATTTCTCTTATATTCTCTCTCTTCGCCACACCTTCCTACAATTTTTTCCCGTACTTTCATATTTAAAAGCTTTATTTCCAAACAAATGAACGAGTTGACCAGTTTATCGCCTTCCACATGCTTGTGTTGTGCTTAGAGGGAGTTGTGCTGATAGGGAACTTACCTTGGGAGCATTAATGCCCTCCACTCCACACAAGAGGCAATAATGCTCTTAGGGCACTGCCAAGGTTCTCTTTTATTTTTTCTTGTAAATCAACATTCAAAAACACTTTTGAGCTCTATATTATTATGTTTTGAACACAATCCTTGATGAAGAAAATAGTGGACGCCTCGACCTCGAACCGGATCGACCTTGGTCCAAATCGAGGTGAACAACTTCAGCCCCAACCAAGGAGCCAATCAACACGTGCCGACAAGGACTGACGGTTCGGTCAATGGGTTGTTGTGATAATGACTGGCCATTGCGATAGCACTACCTTCGGCATGCATCAATACCATACGCCGCCTGCGCAGATTGGCTCCCACGCCGTGGCGTACTATCAGCCATTGCCAAACCATCATTGTATGCCATGTCAGCCCAGGTAAACGACCAAATAAGCTCTCCTATATAAAAGGGTAGTCTGAGGAACCTCAGGTATGACATTCATCAACTCACAGAGGCCACCCTCTGCCAAAGCTTTCTTCCTTCTATTATTGCCTCTAAATCCTAACTTAGGCATCGGAAGGTCCCCCGCCGAAAATTCTCTAGGAAGCAGACCTCTTGCCGGCCAACCTTGGAGAAGATTGGCGCCCGATAACTCGCCCAGCCTGCTCAACTCGCCTCTAGCGCGTTCCAACCTCAGTCCAGAACTCGACGGTAACATAGGCGGCTACAGTTTTTTACTCCCACGCCTATATAATGAGGGCCAAAAGATCCCAAAAGAGGGGCTCCGTAGCCAAGAGCTCTCATAGCTAGAGGTTCTCATAACTCAAAGCTCTTATAGTAAGAGGCTCTCGACCTCTTGTCCATTATTCCACTCTTTTTTCTTTCGGCATATTAGCAGGCCTACGAGCGACCCAAGACTGAGGTGAAGCCCAAGGCCGAGGTGAAGCCCAAGTCCGAGGTGAAGCCCAGGACGAAGTGAAGCCCAAGACCGAGGTGAAGCCCAGGACGAGGTGAAGGCCGAGACCGAGGTGAAAAGCCCAAGTTAAGAAGGCTGACCAGAGGACTCCGACTGAAAGAAGACAATACTCCACATTAATCTTTTTCTTCATATTTTCTATTTTCTATTACTATTCTAAAGCCCTCTCTAACTTAGATATCCGAGGATCCGGTCGGAGCCAATCCGACGAACTTTTTTCTTCTTCCTCTGTGTACAGATAGGCATCTATCTACAGATTGACGAGCACCCTCCAAATCTATATAGTCAGACCAAATTCTGTAGCAACAGATTGGTACTAGAGGAAGGACCCAGCCCCAGCTACATCAACATCACTTGAAGGGAGGAACAACCAACATGAGGTCGCAAGGAGCCCGCAACGCATCACATGCCTCGCATGAATCTCTACAAATTCCAGGATCCGCTCTACTGTAACAACCCATGCACCGCAAGCAGCTGTACGATCAGGAACATATAGGCTGAAGCACCTCGACGGCATGCCAAGCCCACAGACTTGGAACTCCAACAACCCTTTGCATCTACCACAAGTAAGATACATCGCAGTTCAGACTTATTTTCAATAAAAATCCTCTTGTTGTATGTGCCTTTCAGATCGAACAATTATGACAAGCGTACTCAACATGGGACCCCTAGAGATGAATGAAGGCATTGACCTCCTGAAGATCAAACCCACTTGAATTTTCTCTGATAGGCAACCCTAGAGATGCCTCCAAGAGCATACTTCGGAGATGAACGAAGACGCCGACCTCCCGAAGACCGAGCCCACGTAGATTTTCTCTAATAGCCAAATGCCAGAAATATCTCGAAAAGCATACTCCGAAGTTGAATGGAGGTGTTGATCTCCTGAAGACCGAGCTAACTCAAATTTTCTCTGGTAAGTAACCCCAGAGATGCCTCCGGGAGCGTACTCCAGAGATGAACAGAGGCGTTGACCACCTGAAGACTGAGCCCACTCGGATTTTCTCTAGTAGGCAACTCCATAGATATCTCGGAAGCATACTTCGAAGATGAACAGAGGCGCTGACCTCCTGAAAACCAAGCCTACTCTGATTTTATCTAGTAGACAACCCTAGAGATTCCTCCGGGAGCACACTTTGGAGATGAATAGAGGCGCCAACCTCCTGAAGACCGAGCCCACTCGGATTTTATCTGGTAGGCAACCCCAAAGATGACTCCGAAAGCATTCTTCGAAGATGAACGGAGGTGCCGACCCCCTGAAGATCGAGCCCACTCGAATTTTCTCTTGTAGGCAACCCCAGGGATGCCTCCGAAAGCATACTCGAACATGCATGGAGATGCCAACCTCTTAAAGACTGAGCCCACTTAGATTTTTTCTGATAGGCAACTCCAGAGATGCCTCCAAAAGCACACTCCGAAGATGAACGGAGGCGTCGACCTTCTGAAGACCAAGCCCACTCGGATTTTCTCTAGTATGCAACCCTAAAGATGCCTCCGAGAGTATAATCTGTAGATGAACGGAGGCATCGACCTCCTAAAGACCGATCCCACTCGAATTTTCTTTGGTAGCCAACCCTAAGGATGCCTTCGAGAGCATACTCCGGAGATGAACAGAGATGCCGACCTTCCAAGGACGGAAGCCACTCAGAACTCCCTCCAAGTCTCAATCCATGGATGCCTCTGGGACCATGGTCCAAGGATGAAAGAAGACCCCCCGAGCTGACCTAGGACCTCCTCACTTAGAACTCCTCAAGGGACAAACTCCAGAAAAATCGATTGAGGAGCCCAAGACAGGCTGAAGTCAGAAACCAAGCCAAAAAGGACTACAACAAAAGGTCAAAGCTCGAAGAAACGACCTAAACTCGGACGAAGGACAAACAACAGAAGCAAAGACCGAAACTAGAGGCCAAACTTTCATTATGTTGCAAACTTTTACACTAACCTCGATAGAGGCTGAACAAAACAAAAGGTTTACTAAGCTTGGTTCACACAAGCAAAAAGAAAAGGGGCTTCATTCTTCGTTGCTATCTGCATCACCGCCTTTGCCACCAATGCTTTCAAGGCTTCCTCACGAAAGCTCCTTCCTCGATCGAGAGGACGACATGACTTATGTCGCCTAAATTGGGATGTTGTTCGGCCTTGAAAGTGGAAGAAAAGTGATGGATAAAATATTGGACGCCTTGACCTCGGATCATGCCGGCCTTAGTATAAACCGAGGTAAACAACTTCGGCCCAGTAAATGAGTCATTAGCCGAGGATCCAATCAACACGTGCCGACAAGGACTAGCAGTCCTAGCAATGGATTGTCGTGATAGCGATTGACCGTTGCAACAGCTCTGCATTCGACGTGTAGTCAGTACCGTACACCGCTCATGCAGACTAGCTCTCATGGTGTGGCCGTACTACCAGCCATTGTCTAGCCATCATTGTACACAATGTCGGCCTAGGTAAACGACAAAACAGGCCCCCTATATAAAGGTTTGGCCCGGGGGACCTAAGGTATGACATTCATCCACTCACAAAGACCACCCTCTGCTGAAGCTTGCTTCCTTCCACTATTTTCTCTCTATCCTAACTTAAACATTGGAGGATTCCTGCCGGAAACTTTCCAACAAACGGATCTCTTGCAGGCTGTCTCTAGAGAAGACCGACGCTCGACAACTCGACCAACCTACTCAGCTCGCCTCCAGCCGACCTCAAGGTCATTCGAGCCACGTTCCAACCTCAATCCGGGACTTGGCGGTAACATAGGCGGCTACATTTTTTACTCCTACACCTATATAATGAGGGCCAAAGGATCCCAAAAGAGGGGCTCCCATAGTCAGGAGCTCTCATAGCTAGGGGCTCTCATAACTTAAAGCTCTTATGGTAAGAGACTCTCAACCCCTTGTCTATTATTCTGCTCTTTTTCTTTTTGGTAGGCTAGCGGGCCTACGAGTTGCCCAAGACTGAGGTGAAGCCCAAAGCCGAGGTGAAGTCAAAGGTCGAGGTGAAGCCCAAAGCCGAGGTGAAGTCCAAGGCCGAGGTGAAGTCCCAGGCCGAGGTGAAGTCCAAGGCCGAGGTCAAGTCCCAGGCCGAGGTGAAGACCGAGGCTGAGGTGAAAAGGCCAAGGTAAGAAGGTCGACCAGAAGATTTCGATTAGAAGAAGATAATACTCCACACTAATCTTTTCCTTCATATTTTCTATTTTCTATTGCTATTCTAAAACCCTCTCTGACTTAGGCATTGGAGGGCCCAGTCGGCACCAATCCGGCGAACCTCTCTTCTTTCTTTGTGTATAGATCAACATTTCTCTGCAAATTGACGGGCACCCTCCAAATGTCCATAGTCAGACAAGATTCTACGGAAACAATCCTCATTCATAGTTTCTGATTTTTTCTGATTTATTTTGAATTACCTCCAACATCCCATAGTTGAGCTTGTTTTCTCACAAAGGCCGTCAAGAAGTCTTAGCATCAATGGATGAGCATGGGGGTATTAACAAACAGGCAACAGGTTTTCTGTGAGAATAGGGAATTAAATGGTAAGAAAGTAGAAAGGGTCTAGTGAACTCAAAATGGGTTACTTCTTTTTTTTTTTTAAGCATGAAATGCCAAACACTGGACCCAAGCCCTGTTGGCCTACTAATTGAGTATTATTTACTTTAATTCAGAGATAGATTCTCACTAGAACTCTTGAGTACAAAATTAGCAGAAAGAATTCTCTTTTTTTTCTTTTGTATTTTACTCCTTTTCCACGTTTCACAAATATATGAATCCTTGTGCCCCTTGTATCAAATCAATTAGGAATAATTCATCATAAGATCCATTGATTTCTCTTGCTCTGACTTTTATGTATTAATCTCCATTTGTTCCAGCCAATTTCCTATAAACATTGAGAGCATTAAGCATATAAGCCCCATATCCTAATATAAACATTGAGAGCATTAGGCAACAAGCATGAACTTGGAAACTATGTGTTGTTTTCTCCTAAAGAAATGATATATATAATATCGGTCTCCAACCTTAAGTTACAAAACAAACTGGAAGTAACCCCTGTTACAAAATCATCAATCCCTGCTTTCCAAAAGAAAAATATATTATCTAAAGGAAAGAAAAGAAAAGGGTGAGGGGAAAAATCATACACGCAGCCAAGATCATGCTTGTGTATATATTCATGATTGCATACAACGCAGCGACAGAGATGAGATCGGGTAATGTTTTATTTTTTTGAGAATTAGTATATATTAGTCGATTAACAACAATCTGAACAACTGCTAGTCAACCATCACTTAGTCCACAAGAAAAATGGCTTTTTTAAAACTTCAAGCTCAAAGAGAAATAGCATCTGAAATTTTAAAAAGAATGATCCAGTTCAACCAAGGACATGACATAAGAACTGTCGAATATAATCATCAGAATAAAAAGTTAGAGATATTAGATAAACATTACCAATTAGACAAAGACCTGAGAAGGCATCCAGAAGAACCCCAAAGAAACTAGAAATAAAACAGCAAGATATGAAATAACTAATGCAAAAAAAAAAAAACTCAAGAAATTATTGGATAAACTGAACCCAAGGGCACCATTCAGTTAACAAACGAATATATAAGAAATTCATCTAAGGATGGAATGAAACCATCTCCAAGGTGAAATTTTTCTTCTAGAGAGAGAGAGGGGGGGAGCGAGAGAGTAATAAACCTGAGTGGAGGCTAGATGATTCCATAGCAGAAGAGGATCGATGCCAGCCTGAGGGGAGCCTGAAACCAGAGAGCTCCTCTACGTCCATGGCAGCTCGGTTTCAATCTCTGCGAGCCAAGTAAAAGATTCAGAGAAAGGAGAGACACTCAGAAAGGTGGCTCTTGTAAGCTCTCCTGGTCACCAAGCAGAGGTCTTTCTTAACAGCTCCACCGGGGTGTCGCGTCTTTTTCCTTTAAAACTACGTAGTCTACGGTCTACCTTTCACTTTACACACCTTTCCCTTTTTCTTCTAGAAACAACCAGGCATCGGCTGTATTTCCTTCACCTGGTAACGTAGAGGAAAGTGTTCCTATTATTTTATTTAGGGAATTTGTAGAAAACTATCTTCTTAATTACCTAATTTTCAAGAAAGATTCACTCCATTTTCCCTTTATTTTTGTAAGAACTGAAACCTTTTGAATTTTAGTAAACCAGGTAGTCACGTAAGCAAGCGAT
Source organism: Phoenix roebelenii (assembly GCA_025769935.1). NCBI lineage: Eukaryota > Viridiplantae > Streptophyta > Magnoliopsida > Arecales > Arecaceae > Phoenix > Phoenix roebelenii. The sequence continues at coordinate 13,547,017 of JAOXJJ010000263.1, read as the reverse complement.
ATCAAAGTAACATAACAAAAACTTGAACTAAAAAGCAGAAAATAAACTTAAAGATAGGATAAGTGATAGACCTCGTACCAACTTGTTGAAGGTTTATTCCAAGTAAGGAATTGAAGAAGAGGTTTAAAAACTTTGTTGATGATTAAGAATATAGCCAGGGACTATTTATAGACGAGATCTTCTGAAACTAATAAGCTCTCCTGGTTCCTATAGAATACAACTTTACTAAATAAAATAAAGAGTAATATTGATAAAGAGCTAAAAAAAGGCGATTGTAGAGTGGAGAAAAATAAAAGAAACATGTTTCTAGAGGAAAGAAACATAAAACTTTGGACGAAAATAAAAAAAAAATCATCCGACAATAAAATGGTATTTTCATAATTTTCAGAATGATATACAATTTTGCAGAATGATACACATCTAAGGATCTCCAAGCAATTTTGCCTCTAGTTCCAAGTATGAGACAAATGATATACAAATTCAAAATGCCAGATCATGTTATTTGTTCATATAATTACTTGATTTATACTTAGATTTGAAGGAAAAAATTTTGGGAAACGTTATTTTTTAATTCCAAACATTTTGCCCAAAAATACGTTATTTTCTATTTGTAAAGAGGGTAGCATTTTATTTATTTATTTATTTACTTATTTATATTCAATCATTCTTAATTGAGGAGGGTGATAAAAATTATTATTATTATCACACCGCATGATCCCATGTTGACATCAATTTTTATAGAAGAAATCATGATATCTTTGTAAAACTATCACCTCAATAAAGGAGCAACTCATTGTAAAAAAATCACTAAAAGCCATGTCGCTGATCTAAACATTTGCATTTAAATTTAATATATTTTAATGCTTCAAAAATAATGAAAAATATATAGATGTTATAGACTCAATTATAATAATTAACATCAAAATCAAATGAAAGATTATAATTACCAAAATGGTCCTCCAGTATTCCAACTTGACCAACTTAAGATCTTAAACAAAGAAAAATTAATAATGTTACTTGACTTTTTTTTAACTTGTCGATTTGATCAAACTATGAAAGACTTTGCAAGTCTCATCCGAGATTTGATTTTTTTTAATAAATTTTTTAGAGCGTATACCCTCTTAGATATGTAAAATTACATAAATATCCTCATAAACTTGCTATTTGTATATATATCTTTATAAAGTTTACTTTATATATATATATATGGTCATAAGGATATTTTAATTATTTTAATTTTAAATTGCTTATGTTTTAACAATATTAGATGGTATATGTATATATGTGAAAAAGAAAAAAAAAGATGAGTATACACGCAAAACAAGTATTATATAAAAACATATATACAAATAGTAACTTTAAAAAAAAGTATTCAAATAATTTTGTATATTTTAAAAAAATATATTTAATATTTTATGTAACCTTTGTCGGTTCATCCAATTGCCTGCTGAGGTGACACTTGCTCATGCTTTTGTCCACGTAGCGTCAGACAATGAAGCCACATTAAAGTAAGAACTATGTCACCAAAGGCAAATGAATGGTGTATAAAGTTTAAGCGGCAAAGGAGATGGCATTAGAGAAAGTGTTTTGGAAGGGCATATTTAATTAGACACATCGATGTCATCAAATGCACATAAATGACTCGGAAAGTTTAGGGGACAAAAGAGGTGCCATTATTAAAAGGACGACTCTGCCCACTTTAACATTTCATTGAACATGCGACTGAGAAGAAGAATGTCTGAGATGACTACCTCCAGTTTTTTATATTTGAATGTTTAGATCAACCCCAACTGCGAAAATTACAGGCATGAAAAGGAGTTACAACAACAGCCATTATTTAATTATTTATTTTAAATTTATATAATTAATCTTCACTGATGCCACACAGAACTCAACTTCATGTCTCACATCTCAATAAAAATATAGCCTCTCGTGACTAGCTTTAGACACAGAATGATTCATGTCTCAAGCCAATGGATCTACTCGTACTTAGTGTAATAGATTTTTTTTTTCAAGTATAGGTAAAATTTTTGAATTACACATGGAAAACAAATTTATCGGCAGTCACTCAATAGGATATTGAAAGAAATAGGATAAATTTTAAGCAAAAAAAAAAGAAATAGGATAAATAGAGGCTATATTTCGTAAATAATAATTATCATTGTATATCAACTATTTCTTTATTTTTCGATGGCCTATAAGAGACAACAGAAAATTCTTGTCATCTATTGTCAAATTATTAGCAGGTTTGGATGATTAGCTCACAAATTATTCATGGATTAGTGAGAAAACCTTTACAAATTGTGAACCGATCATGTTGTTTAGTTTTAAGCGGTACGGTTGTTACTATTTTTTATTCTTCATCTCTGTCTAAAACTTGCCATTACGGGGGGGGGGGATGATTCACCTTCTTTTACGATATCAACAATGCGCAATAATTGATTTGAGATTTGTGCAAGTAGATGGAAGGAAGTGATTGGGTGCTTTCAGAGCAGGATGTGATCTGATGGTTGGTGTCGTAAAAGAAGATCAATCTCTTTCTTTTCTTTTTTTTCGGGGTGAAAGATACAATCCGAACCTGAAAAAATCTACAAATGTTTTGCTTTTTATTGTTCTTACTAATTGTAGTTTTAGAAGTTTACAGTTTTAGGGCTTCCAAATGGGTTAGCATTAGGTGTTTCCTAATGTTATTGGATTAAATTTTTGGTGGTGGGGGATAGTAGCACATGCGCACATGGATGGGAAGGGATGATATAAAGTAGGCAGAGCTGAAGGTTTCATTATAAGGGATTGCTGCAAAGGTGACAGAGAGCTGACTCACCTTTCGTTCTTTCCATCATAACCTTCTCGGCCTTCGTTGGGACCTTTGGACGCAGCGGCCTAAAAGTCTCCACCAAGGAAGCCAGATGCATATAGATGATGATTTATTTTTGCTTACCTCTGTCAAAAAGCATTGGGGTGACAGGATAGGGAGTGTCTAGATATTCTGACCATCAATTCTTAAAAGAAAAATAAAAAAGTGTTAAACTCCATTGGTTGTGGGTTTGGGTGATATCTTTATTGATCTTCTTTCACCATATTGACCATTATGTCTTACCCAGAATAGACTCAAAGCATTCCGAATTCTTTGACTTATCCGTCTGCATAGATTTTAAAGTAATCATTATGCAATCTAATAGTAGATTTGCGAAAAGGAAGTTTGATTCTTTTTTCGGTGCAAGGAATACATTAGGGTTCGGTTTGTATTAAGGAAGATGTTCGCCGTTAAATCACACCCCGATACAATAGTGGATTTGCATGAAGGAAGATGAACCCTTCTTTTGTGCGAAAGATACAGCTCCTGTTTATTGGTTGTTGGGTTCGGATCAAGCAAAACTGGACAATTGGTGGGTCATCTAGGTTTTGGGCTAAGCCTATTCGAACCCAGCCCTCTCTGTTCTAGATGATCATTTATGTGTCATATTTTTATCTAAGAAAACATGATACCTTTTTTTTTGGTAGAAGTATGATACCATTGATTCCTCATTCTATGATCATTTTTATTGTCTGTTCTCATGCTTGTGGAGCAGCCAGAGAACAACGAGAAAGTTGTAAATCGGAAAAACATTGTTAAAGTTTAAGATTGTCAGCTTGACAATGAAATACAAAAGGACCAATGTTAGAAGCTAATTGAACTCGTATTGTGAATGTTTCCATACTAGCATAGATAGAAGTCCCAAATAGAGGTAGTGTGGTTTGGCTGCATGTAATTTTTGTCCATGAGAGAAATAGTCCAAAAATTCTCCTATCAGTAATTTACTCTTGATTAATGCGATTGACTTCAATCCTAGTGTTAATGAATTAGTAAGGACTGCCTTTATAAAATCCTGATTGGATTACTCTCTTACTTTGAAGAGCCCATATCTTTCTCAAGATAGCTATAACTAACAAAATAAATTATAAAAAAACTAAAATTTCTCTAGAGTTGAATCTGGCCTTACACATCAACTTTATCTTCTACTGTCTCACCCGTTTCTTTCTGAATAGGAAGATGTGGACGGCCAAAATTTTTCAAAAATTGATAAATGGTTAGACATGACATTTTAGAAGCCTAACTAACCTCGAAACAAGATCATCATCCGGAGCCCGATAGGCCTTAACATAGGTTATGATGTTGTAGATCTCGAAAAATTATCTAATTTAAAGAACAATATGCTCTAAAAAGACATTGTATATGGAAGTTATACCATCCAAATTTTTAAATTTTTGATGTATTAATAGACTTTGGATATAATAGATGTTGCTCCAGAATCCTATCCGAAACTATTCCAGTTGGTAAGGCGGTCCATGATAAGTCTGAAGATCATGCTTTATCCTGGATTGAATCGATACTCTTCCTAACGGTCATCATCACATGCCATCTCCCCATTAGATTTTGACAAACATCATGTATCATCACTTTGTCTATTGTTTGAAGCACTCATGAAATAATAAGAAGAATGGCAAGGACCCTATGTGCACTCTTCTTAAACACCATCATCATGTACCATCCACCATTGGAGTAAACATATAGCACAAGCCAACATTTTGCCAAAGAGGTAGAAGAGTTCATGAACTTAGAGTCTGCCATCTACTTCTGCCCGAAGACTGACCTAGGCATGAAGAATTCTGTCATGGGCATTCTGGGGATTGGTGAGTAGGAGAGGACCCTTAGATACCTCGGGGTCCCAATCACGGGATGGCGTCTGTGCAGGAGGGAGTGCACATCTATGGAGCCGAGCATCAGACATAGATTGAAGAGTTGGCAGGCAGGTGCTCTGTCGATGATGGATAGAGTCACTCTAGTACGGTCAGTATTGAGTTCCATCTCCATTTACTTGCTATCCAATACCCTAGTTCCTCTTGCAGCGATTCGAGGATAGGAGAGGTTGTTTCGTAGCTTTATTTAGGGACGGTGGGGAGACAGAGGGGGTATTCACCTATTAGCCTGGGAGACCATATGTCAGCCAACCAGCAGGGAAGGGTTGAGAGTCCATTCTCTGATCGAGCGTAGGGAGATATTTGCAACCAAGTTGGCAGTCAGGTTTCTCCTAAAATCGGAGAGTCTCTGGAGCGCTCTCCTGAGGGTGAAGTATGAGAACCCAGCCACCCCTTTTGCCTTCAGCACTGGGCAAGGAGCCTCTTTCATTTGGAGAGAAATCTATGCTTGCATCCCGAGGGTACAACCAGCGATCAGGTGGGAGATTAGAGATGGTCAGACAATTAGCATTCTAGAGGATAGGTGGCTATCCGAGGTGGCACTATAGCGCTAGCCCATCATGATTGACCACAGTTGGTTGGAGGGCCGCAAAGTGTACGTGTGACTTGTTTGCCCAGAGGGAGAGAAGGTGGGACGAGGATCTCATCAGGCAGATGTTCAGGAGCAGCTTGTTAAACGGATTCTAGCTCTGCAAATCCCAGAGGAGAAGTCGGCAAACAGAAGGGTATGGAGCAGGACTGGAAGGACGAGGGTGAGTGCCTAGGACCTCTCGAGGATGGTCAGAGGGCCTTCAATGTGGCAGATTGATGGCAGCTAGATATGGAGGATGCACATCCACCCTTGTATTGCTCTGTTCGTTTGAAAGGTGGCCTGAGGGTGCTTACCTACCAGAGGAGTGCTGGTGCAGCGGGGAGTGAGGATTCCTGCTGGCTGTGTGACTTGCCAGGCGATGGAGGAGTCCATTTACCATGCTCTCTTCCGATGCCCGAGATCCAATCAGATATAGAGATGTGGCTCGACCCATCCCGACCAGTGGTGGATGTGGGCGTCCATCGAGAAGTTGCAGCATCTGGAGGCCTCGGCTTAGGGGTCTAGACGAAAAGAGACAGGGCCTTGTGATGCCTGCGCCTACCATTGCTGGCTAGATAGGAATGCATGAATTTTCGAGGGCGACAGCCCTCACCCGAGGGTGCTGGCGGGCCGAGCACTACTACATGCTGCGAAGATCACCGGCATCATCAAGGCTTCACCTACTGGGTTGGTCAGGGACATCTGGGGCTCCCATTCTGCTCTTACAGCGTCTAAGACTGTACTCGTCTCTTGGGTGCCCCCACCCTCTGGTTTTCTCAAGGTGAACTTCGATAATAGCACAGCTGAGGATGGAAGTTGCGAAGATGTGGGATTCATCATCATGGACCATAATGCCAGACTAGTGGCAGCGAGGGTGAAGAGGTGCGGATTTTTGACTCGTCAGCAATGTGCACCGAGCTTAGAGCTGCCTGCGAGAGTGTCTCCTACGTGAGGCGGATAGTAAGCATGGATCGCCTTCTCCTCGAGGGGGATTCGACCGCGGTGATTGAGTGGATCTAGGGTTGGGAGTGCTCAGTCGAGGATCGGCCACTGCTCCACAACATTCACAGAGTACTAGAAGAGTGCCACTTCTACCAGACCACGCACGTATATCGAAAAGTGAAAGATGCTGCAAACTGGGTTGCTTCCTTTGCAGCTCACCACATCGAAGGTTTCATCTAGACAGACTGTGGAGCTATGCCAATGACTTTATATAATATTTTGTTTTCTAACTTTGTTGTCCGCATTCGGACCCATCATGTGTGAGCCACTGATGTACTCAAAAAAAAGAGATGGCTAATACAATATTTATTTTATTTTAGTTTATCTTTTAAAAAGAAGAAGAAGAAGAAGAATAGAGGGTATTGCCTAATACGAAGAGTATTCTTGATTTTGTGCTCATATGAATTTTGGCTGCTTCCCATCCATTTTCCTCCAAAAGGAAAAAATGAAAAATTGCAAAATAAAATTCTTACCCAATGCATTATTCAATTTTCAGAGGTCAAGTTTCCACTTTAAATTGAATAGAGTTTGTCTGATTATGTGCTAATATGAATTTTGGTTGGTCACCATCCATTTTCCTCCAAAGGAAGATAATGGAAAATTGCAGAATAAAATTATACATAGTTTGACAACATATTTGTTAAAATATTTACAGAAGAAAAAGAAAACAAAAGAAACAGAGAGAGAAAAATAATTTTATTTTCTGTTCCATCACATTCAGTACATCTCAAAACTTATATATACTCGTAGATAGACTCTATACAAGAAAAATAATATAGGTTGATATGGGATTATGATAACAAAAAAAAAATATTACTTACTAATACAAATTGTTATGTGATCCCTAAAATTACTCTAACAAGATCATGTTAATAAAGAAAAATAATACTAACCGATACAGGATCACGCTAATAAAGAACAATATTATGAACTGATATAGGTTGTTACGCGATCTCTAACATTATATTAACATTCTTTCTCAAACTCAAGATGGTACTATAGGTGCCAATTTAAGTTTAGAAACTAGATTACGAATATATATCTGGAAACGGACGTACTAGATCAAGCAGTGAAGTAGCAACTCAGAAGCTGACGTGACAGATTAAGAGTTGACATAGCAGCTCAGAGGCTAACATAGTGGTAGATCAAGAGTTGACGTGGCAGCACAGAGTCTGATGTGGCAGAACACGAGATGTTATAGTATTCAGAAGCTGATGTAGCAGATTAGGAGTTAACAACTCAGAAGTCGCTATGGCAGACAAATGTGTCAAGCTAATGTGACAATATAGAATTTAATATGACAGAACAAAAGCTGACATAACAACTTAAAAACTGATGCGGCAAATTAGAAGGCTAAGGCAACAAACTGATGTGTTTGGCAATACCGATATAGCTAACTGATGCGATAGACTAATGCGTCCACTGACATGACCAACTAACATAGCAAACTTTTGTGTCTGTCGATGTGTCTGGCTGACATGATAGACTAACGTGTCTACTATTGTAGCTGATTGACTTGTCTGATGATGTAGCAACGAAAAGACATATAGAAGATGGCAGTTGCAGCGAAAACAGAGCTCAAAGAGAAGGCAACCAAAGGTCAACGATCCTCGTAAATAGAGACACCATGGAAGTGGAGCAAGAGACCTTGAATTGGATGGTGAAAGTGCCACAAGTAACAAATCAGATATAGAGAAAAAGGGGTTGAGCAACAGTGAGAAAAGACGGTCGAAGATCTGAATTTAAGAAGAAAAGTGGTGGAGAGGAGCAGTGGATCCATTAATAAAGGATCTTTTGATGGTAACCTACCAAAAATAAATGATATGCAAACCTACTTAGGAATATAAGATATTCGAATATTGATTCATTAGAAAATAGAGGATCTGTGAAAAATAAGGGATTTACAAATCCACTGAAAAATAGAAGATTTTCAGGTGTTGATTGACCAAAAAATAGAGATTGATAAATTAGCAATAGAGGGTCTTCAAAGCTTTAAGACATGGCAACGACGTTCATAGCAAAGGTGGAGATGGTAACAGCAAATTAGGTGATTGGTGGCTCTAATACCATGTTAAAATATTTGAAGAAGAAGAAAAAAACAAAAAAAAACAGTGAGAGAAAAATAATTTTATTTTTCTGTTTAATCACATTCGGTATATTTCAAAGATTATATATTACTCGTATACATACTCTATACAAGAAAGATAATATAGAGTGATATAGGATAATGCTAATAATAAAAGAAAATTACTCGCTGATACAAGTTATTATATGATCCCTAAAATCACTCTAACAAAATCATAATAATAAAAAAATAATACTGACCGATACAGGATTATGGTAATAAAAAAATTATTATCGGTTGATATAAGTTGCCATATGATCCTTAAAATTATGCAAATATTATAGAAAATATCAATAGAAAATTATAGCTATTGTATCAAATGATGATTAGATCCATCTTCAAATAGAATGCTGCTCCACCGCCTCTCAACTTGCAAGCAGTTGCAAATCCAAAGTTTGTATGAGATTCTTAAGAGTCCACCTAATCTTATAGGCTTCATTAATCTCAAGATCTTGTTTTTTAGATATATTGGCTTTTCCAACTATCCATTTGGAGTGGAACTGCAAGAAGTCATCCGTGAATTATTGAACCTTTGGGACTGTTGAGTTTAATTTCTTATGTGAGTACATAACATTTCAGGTTGTATATGATCTCTGATCAAAAGATGCTGGTCTCTTGTCCCTGTTCCTAATATATATTGGTTCTCCTTTTGAGTTTCCCTCCAAATTTTTATAGAAAGACTCAGCTATTTCAGACTTAGGAACCTTTTGTCTTTGAGAGAATCTTGTGAGTCTCTTGTCCTCTCTCACAAGTTTGGTCCCACGTTGGATAGAAAATTTTTCTAAGGCCTCTAAATAGATAGGTGGGAACTCAAGTCGATTAGAAACCAGGGAGAGTGAGAGGGAAATTTTTAATATGGTTGGGTTGTAGCGTTCACACAAAAGAATGATGGATCTTCTTGTGGGATGTAAAACATTGGATCATATCATTGTGCGATCCTACGATTGACGTCATAAAAGAAGGTGGCACAGGTGAACCATTCTTTCGCACAAAGATACAACACGTACCCATGAATCTTAATGCCATTGACCTTTCCGGTAGATCTACTCGACTTATCCATGTTGGAAGGTCACAAAAGATCATCTACTAGACTTATCTTTGGCGTGAAAGAATGATTGATATTGTAATGCGATGTCCAACACTGAATGATGTCATATGCGATCCAATGATTGACATCACGAAAAATGGTGGCTTAAGTCAATCATTTTCCTCCACGAAGATACAACCCGAACCCATGGATCATAATACCATTAACCTTTCGAGTAGATCTACTGGATCATCTCATTGTGCGGTCCGACAATTGATGTCATGAGGAAGCTAGCGCAAGTGAATCACTCTTTCGCATGAAGATATAACCCAAACCCATGCATCTTAATAACTTTGACCTTTTGGGTAGATCTACTAGACTTATCCATGTAAGAGCTCTAACCTCTAGCTGAGACATGGAGAGATGAGAGTAGCATTGTTGTCACCTTTTCCTCTCTTCCCCAAACAATTTAAAGATTCTTCTCTATAAGTTTCTGGGGATCTACCCTGCATGCTTTTACCAACAATGTAAATTTAGTCTATTGTATCCTGTAGAGAAGTTGAGTCTGAAGACCCCACTTGATACGCCTCCAAATCGGCTATAGCTCATCAAAAGGACCAACCAATCAAAACATGCTACAGCTCCAACACATAAAGGATTAGGAGCGGTCACCGAGCGAGCCCAGCACCATACTGCTAAGCTTACCTATCAGAAGTTCTTTACAGTTGGCCGCATCCTTATTGGGGGATCCAGTGATCATCACGATCCCACTGATGTGACAAGCAGGACATCATTCACATGCAAAGCATTCATGCTCGATATTCTGGATGTACTCAAACCAGTTGCTTTTGGTCAACCCACGTGCCCACATCCTTTGGTGGCAGATAAACTCCTCTAACCAATATACACCAAAATAGAAAAGTTAGCAAGCAAGAAGAACACTCTTACAACCTATGAGACTACCTCCTTATGTTTCCTGAAAACTTTATTGACTTAAGCATTGGAGGTTTCCCATCGGATACATTCAGGCCAGAGGATTTCCTTGCTATGTGCTATTTTAGGTCAGAGTGCGGCCATACAGTGAAGATCTCAATCGCAATGACCAAGCACCACTCGTCTTTCCCAATCCTGACCAAAGCAGTCGACCACCGAGCTCTCCAGCATTATTACATCTTTTGTCGCGATGCCTAAGGCCAAACAGTTTCCAGCAGCAATAGATTGGTGCTAAGAAAGGGTCAGACCACCCTAGGAGGTTTTGTCTCTCCATCACTATGAAGTCTCGAAGGGTGCAGCCAGCACCTACTACTTCCCAGCTAAACATGCTAGAGGAGTCCAGCAGCTCTTTATAGAGTCCGCGGAGGGCTCCACCCCTGCCAAAGCCCAAAACTACTCCAATAATGACCTTCGAACAATTTCAAGCACTCCTTCAATAAGTTCAGGCATTGACTGCTGCGATCCAACACATGTAGCAGCCAGTTGCCCTCAGCAGCCACAGCAGCATGAGGCCCCCAAGTAGGACCATCGAGAGGGCCTAAATGGCTTGGGTCAATGTTCCCCACCTCGGAGTGGGGGGTAGGTACATCCTGACCAGCCTTCCCGTCACCACAACTCTGGAAAGGATCCGTGCAGCCCCTACAGCCAGCCACAGAGTCATATGCAAAAGGACCTATCTCGATCCACTGACTCTTCCTCTTGGTGGAGTTGACCTCTAGCCATTCTTCCTCTCACTGACTTAACGAGGTCTCTAGAAGGGAAGCTAGCTTCGGTCATATGCTCAAGAAAATGCGCCAGTGCCTTGGTGACCTACATCACCACTAGGTTAGTGAAGATCTAGACATGGGGTTCACCACTGAACCCCTATTCTTGATGAAGATAGTGGGGACGCCTATTCCCCCTCACCCCCACCCCCACCCCCTCCTGTTTCAAGATGCCGCAGCTAGGGATATATGACGACATCTCGAACTCTCTAAATCATTTAGAGAGCTTTAAAGTTCTCATGAAGATCCAGGGTGGTTGTGATGCAGTGCAAAATCAATGGCTGTTGGAGCTGCTACAATTGCTTCAGCCGCACTAACCCAATGTCACATTTCCATACTTTTGTAGTTTATTCTAGTCAAAGTCTCGATAAGAGCGATAGTGTTATCACAACAAAGATGCAAACTGCTAAACAACCTCAATGCAGTTAATCAATGGACAAATATGGACAATCGATATGCTTGAAAACACTTATAAGCTTATACTAATGAGAGCACTTAGTATAATGCCACAAATTTTCTTTAGAAAAGAAGTGACCCACATAAGATACTCTTGCAAGCATATAAAGGAATCAACTGATAAGGTACCGTCAGTTTCTGGAGGTCTATCTACTTTGATAGAATGAATCCCTAAATCACGTACACTCACGAGTCAAAAATATTACACTTCAAAATTATAATACACAATAAACTTTCTTTGGAAAGATTGTACGCAATAATTCTACACCGCTTTTCAATCCCTTGAAATATCAAACAGAGGGAACCTACAAAACTCAGCGAATAAGCCACTTTAGTTATCACCATCCATTGAAATCTACAACTTTTCAAATCAAAGATCAATGGACATGCTTATAGATCTATTTATTAATCTTGATGCACCAATACCATGCAAGTTATCAAAAATTAATATGACTCAAAACACATCATTATTCAGTTCAAATATAAAAATACCCAAAATTTGCAATAGCATATTTAAGAACCTTTATGTAATAAAACTATATGATAGGGAATATAACATCATTATAGAAGGAAATTATGGAATAAAACTTTATATCACAGGAACAAGATAATTGTCTAAAGACCCTTACATAATAAATTCTATGATAGGGACCACATTGTAATTATCCAAGGACCTTTGTGGTATAAAGTACTTATTTAGGGACTAAATTATACAAATTTTTATTTATTTTTTCTAACGAACTAATCAGGTCCGAATTTTAAGCCTTTCTTCAACCTCACGATCAGGTGGACCAAAAGGGGGTTGGAGACCCCTCTTCGATGGATCGCCAGTCCCTCTTCATCCACAATCTCTTTTTTACCATCTAGATTAAAGAGGAAAAAAAAAAAGATTGGTCGTCTAGTGTGGCGGCTTGACGGGTCTCATCATCGGCCATCCCAGGCAACCGCTGGGGACTTGTCCAGCGACCCCATTGGGAGGAAAGCACAATGGCAAGGAATATCATCCCTCTCCTTCCTCTTTTTACACCCTTTTTTTGTTATTTTGACTCTAATTTCAAACAAAATCCACCTTTGATATCAGATGTGAGACTTTTTATGAACACAATGCAGATGATTAGAACACAATCCATTTAAAATAAACTAGAAAAATCAAGGCATATATTGAGATCTATAAGAAGCTACTGATAATCACTATAGCAACATCCTACAGAAGATGAAAAAAACCGTACGTTTGCATCTTGGTAACGTGACCGGTTCCCAAATGTCGTTCTTCTTTAGAGCCTCCATTTATTCTATCATAGCTTTCTTCCACTGAGGATGATTGAGGGCTTCTTCCAGGTATCTTGGTGGAAGAAATCGCTGAAAGGAAAGCTTTAAAGGAAGGAAGCTTGATAGGACAAAGTGATTAATAGGGTGAGAAGC
>JAOXJJ010000263.1:13493712-13533820 GCA_025769935.1 Phoenix roebelenii | reverse complement strand
TTCCGGGACGCCGAGAAAGAAATTGATAGAAAGAAGGATTGAAATTCTTCCAAGAGGTTGGTTTAAATATTTTTAATAAGCCTGTTTCCTAAGGTTGACAGTTCCCGTTTCCGATTCATGTCTGGACCTTCCTGTATCAATCAATACTGGGGCAGTTTAGCATCATCCGAGGAAAGAGACACTTACACAGAAATTGAACATTTAAATAAGTTTGATTCTTTATCGGATCGTAAAAACCTACTTTTTTAAGATCTCTTCCTTCTCTTCGGGATCAAACATCAATTGCAATAGATGGCTCATTGGAATAGATGTAAATAAACAATGCCCCCCTAGAAACGTATGGAAGGTTTTCTGCTCATACTGCTCGAGAAAGCGAATCTCTCATCTGGAACCCTCTCACTGCCAGCTTGCATTACCTTCATCAAAATCGTTTCATTGGGATCAGTAGATGGGAATGTAGACCAGTGGCTCCTTTTGTGGAGTGCTTACGCACAGAACGAAGCTAAGGGAGGCGAAGGCTACTAAGCCGTAGCCTATCCTAAATAAAAAGGTAGCCTAGGAACATAAAAGCATGGATGCCTTAGGATTTCACTATAAACAAATATATATGAGCAAAGGAGAAGCCTAGCCCAATTAGTAAAATACTAATAGATCCACATGACCTATTAACAATTCCAGACCTACCTCAACACTCACTACATGACTAAAATAATAGAACCTAAATTAGCCATATAATTACAAATTAATTCTGAACTCTTTAAATATTTATTCAACTGACAACTAAGTTGTTATAATGTAATAAAATCAATATTTACTCAATGGAAACCCACTTTTATAAAAAAATTCCAACGTCCATCCCACTTGCATCTTACGAGAGAATGGGAATCAGTCAGGAGATTCTAGAGCAGGTGCAGTTCTAGCAAAGCCATTGATCCCCAAGTCTCGAAGACTTTAGGATATATTTTCATTTATATTTGCAAAAATGAAGGCCATTGATCCTCAAATCACAATGAATTTTAGGATATACCGTTATTCATATGTTTTCTTCCTAAAAAAAAAAGGAAAAAGGTTGCTAGTATTGTAAACATTTTGGACACTGATACCCAGTGTCCTTGGGTCCTTTCTACTTGCCAACCTACGGCTTTCTTCTGGCATTTCAGTTCCATGTGAAGGGTGTTCCATATGTACTGTAACGGCACATGAAGACTGCAGTAGGACCATACAGATTAGCAAGAAAGGGTTGAAGCAACCAAAGGATCTCTCTCTCACACACAATCTTGCTGTTGTATTCTCCATTTTCCAATCAACTGCTGCTGATGGTGGATATTTAATTTTCAAATCCAGCCATGCAAATGCTAGTTATTTTAAATTTCTAAATCAAATGCTAAATGCGGTCATGCTCCAGCTGAAACTCAAAAAAACAAAAAACAATATTAACATTAATATTTAAAAACCTCTATGCTCTACATATCAATCTCCGTTGATAACTATGATCCAAATTTGTGACAAAAAATCAACATACTAATCTAAACAGCTGTTGTGTTAGGGGGAGGAATCCCCCTCTTCTTGTAATATTTTTTCTCTGCGTCTGCCATTCGATTTTGGAATATCCCCCACTCTTTTCGGCATCGCTCCCTCACCTGAAAATTGCCAGACAGCAAACAACACAATGAACCCATGTCACATAAATGAGGCATCCAAAAGGTCCACGAAGGGGAAGAAAATATGTGCTCTAGCAAAAAGGAAATAAGAATTTATAGTTCCGTACCCCTTCCCACGGTGCTTTTCCCTTCTCAGAAATGCCCTGTGATAACACCAAAAGAATAAATTTAAGCAGGAAGCATGTCATATATTCATTTTCCAGGAATCCTTTTTTGAAAAAAGAGGCGGGATGATCCTTGTCCTACCTGGTTCCCAAGTGAAGGAACCACTTGATGAACGATCCACTGAGAATCTACCACTCCAATTTTCTCATGAGCCGGCTGTAACGTGAAATCAGGCAAACAGCTCAGCTAGGCTGAAAGCAATAGGAGTATAATATATATGTAGCTAAAAGAGTGGGATATTTATGAAAAATGCGACCAAGAAAACAAAGTTCATATTGCTTATACTTCAGAATGTGGGGTTCTTAAAGAGAACCAAGTGCATGGAGTTTTTATATAGTATCAAGTGTGTCATGACTGCATATTGCTTATACTTCAGAATGTGGGGTTCTTAAAGAGAACCAAGTGCATGGAGTTTTTATATGGTATCAAGTGTGTCATGACTGCTTAGTCTACAAGTCTAATTCATTGCCTACTAGTGGAACAGAAAAAGGGTGAAAACTAAGTACCTCCACACATTTTCTGAGAGCAAAATCGAGACCCCATCCATGGACCAAGTCATTCTGCAACAGTAAATAATAGCATTTAATTTATATATAGTGATAAAGATCACTATTGCACGGATCAATGGATGAACTTGCCTGAATCATATGCCATACACAACGCCATGCATCTCGGGAGAAGACAGTTGCCATAATCTCCACAAACCTGTCGATGGCATGACAGAGATTATAGTGTTTGGAGTAAATCAGCACTGGTGATGTAGTATGGATGAGACAAGGAACCAGGGACACTTACGCAGCACACGGTGGAAGATGAGGGTCAGAACACCAGCCTGGTCTCTCCTCTGTTTCTCTGTTGCCAACATAACCGGCTCAAATATTTATTCAGTAGGCTAAGATATATGTCCTAATTCAGTATCAAATATATAGCTGAAAATAAAACCAAATAAATTGACTCCTCACTCACTTGTGAACTTCACGGTCCCCTCTCCTCTTGGTCATTTGCCAGGTTAATCCTCTATTTGGTTCTAAACCAGGCTGTGAAATTTCCAAGCCATGTTTCTTTACCAGTTTAATGTACCTGGGATAAGAATACTCCTGGTCATCAGAAGTTTCTGAAGGGTAGCATACATGCATCAAGAAGGCCAACACTTACTCTTCTGCATTAAAATGCTCTACTCCGAGGTCTTCATCCCAGATAAATATGTAGTCATATGGAGCCACAATGTCAGGGTGCAAAAATCGTTTCGCATACCACCTTAAACCAGACATCAGCGTCAAATGTAATTAATTAGTCTCCAACCATATTGCTACAACCTTCACTAAAACAGAGCATCATACTTTCCTTACCATTTAGTCTGCTTCCTGGCACTCACATGAATAGCCCGTTTTGACCATTCAAATTCATCCCACTCACTTGTTCGGCCATCATAATGGAATAGTAAGATTGTAAAATTTTGAGAGAACTGCAATTTCATGATTATCATAAGTCAGGCAAGAACAAAATGAAAAGAGATGCTCTAATTTGGATATCAATGTCAGAATAATCCACCCAAATCTACAGGCCTAGCATTAACTGGTGACAACAGTATCTATTTAGAAAGCAAAGAGTATAATCACAGCAAGTCTTAAATCCCCAGAAGGCAAGAAAAATTGAGTCTAACCAGCTGGTTTCTGCAGCTTGGCAAATGTATATGGTCAAGAAACCACAATAAGTATCACATTAACATAGATGATGTCTCATTAAGTAGCCCATGTTAATGCTTGTGAGAAAAGATAAATGAGCATTATTGCAAGTGCTAGAAATTGTTACCCACCTCCTAATTCAACAAAATTAGCATCATTAAGAATCATTCTTATGATCAACTCCCATTCCTATTTTAGATATTAAAATTTAAAAGAAAACTAAATTCAAGAAGCATCACGATCAGGTAGTTATATTAACTTGAGATCAACCATTAAGATACAGCCACTGAACAAGGAATTGCATATAGTTTCTTTGTGCAATACATTCTTCCGCATTTTCTTTCCTCAAAACAGCTAAAGATATCACATTATCACACCTAATGTTTAGAGTTGGAATGTCGACAGAATATGCAAGTAATCTTCTATTCTAAGAGACCTTTAGATGGTCCTTCACCAACCTTTTTGACTGCTGCATCAATATTTTTTTTCTGGTCATATCCAACTGTGAATGTTACAAGGTACTTCTGCTTCATGGTTAAGTCCTGCACATCACCGATCAAAACATAATAGTTAAATAACAAATAATGAGGTTAAGCGCCACACATGCAGAATAGCTTGAAAACCATTTACTCTTCAAGTTTCTGCATGCGGGCGCAAAATTAAAGCCAAAATATAATCATCTAAAGGGTCATCACATGATGGTTTTCTAAATTAGCCAGAATTGATATGCCAGAAAAAGGTCGCGAGGAGGTGTTACGTAATTGCCAACTTATAATTGCCAACTTATCAGCATAAGAGTTTAAAATCCAACTATAGATCTCCAACCATATGTTGGAGTCTAGGAGATCATATTGGATTAAATATTGGATTAAGCTAGGTAAAATTATTTATGTCGAAGGTCCATACCACAAAATCAGAACAAATGGCATGCTAATCAGACCTACAATTTGAAGATGAAGGTTCATTAACCAACAGCTAAAAAGAAGCTATAAAAAAAATATCCTTATTGTCATGCATATTTTCTATCAATTTAAGACAGAACAAAATCAGTTTGTCTCAATATACTGACTTTACAGAGCACATCTAATTCAATGCCTATACATTCTACTAATTTTGAAAACAATCTAAAACAGAACTACATCATAATACCAATTACATGCATGATTGAATTAAAAGAAAAAGGAAACATATACTTATCAAAAGCTATAGCAGTAATGTTCTGGTATTGGTTCTTATTTAATAAAAATATGAAAACATAGTAACTGGATATTTTCCATGTGCATGAAAAACACATAGAAAACAGGATAGAAAAGTTCTGCTATGCTAATAATGATAAGTAAAAATCTAGTATTTACACAAAAAAAAGCATTCAATACATGTGCCTCTATAAAAATATTGAATAGGTAAATACTTTCATATCCTTCTAAAGACAACAAAAAACGATACCAGCCAAAGATTACCAATAAGACTGTATCCTGATTCGAATATTCCAAAAAGTTAGTGTATTCTAAGACTTACTACATGATCGCAACACAAAATAAAAAATCAGTCCACATTCAAGGATAAAAAGGATAAAACAAGTACATACGTCATCAGGATTGCCCCATAATCTGCGAAGATAAAAATCTGATTCTGATACAACAATGCCAGGTGGTAGTCTTTCTGCACCTCGAGGATTTGTCGGAACATAAATCTACAGAAGAAAAACAGAAAATTTGATGTCATTATTAAAAGTACTATAGGCTAAAATAGTTAGTCAGTAATTAAAGTATGCTATAAGAAAAAAGATCAAATGCTATGAGTAAAAAAAAAGGATGATCGAAAAGACGCAAACTGAAGGGGGTTAACATGAAGGAGTTATATAATTTGTTCTTGATTACATAAAGCAAATGAGTGTCAAATATCATGACATTCAGGTGATTACATTTCTGAACCTAATATGCTGATAAAATTCTTCAGTACTTATCAAACACACACTTCATCCAGTCGCAATTTACATCTGATCTCTTATTCTACCATAGGCTCTCTGTATCTCAGTCATGTCTAATATTTTCTCAATTTTCTTTTTCTCCATGACATGAACTAGCCGAGAAGACTCATGCAGAACTCCCATGTGTCTTACAATGACAAAAATGTCAAGATGAGAACCCTCTCTCTCATTGGATGTGTAATGAAGCATTGCAATATTACTGCTCACCAAAGTCAGTTTCTGTTTATAGTCTCAAGATGGAAATTAACCACTTCATAGTCCAAGGTTCTAAAACTCAGTTTTGGTTTTGGTTTTGATCCCCTGAGTAGAGTTTGGTTTCAACAGTTTCATTCCGAGTTTTTGGGTTTGGCCCAAAAAAAATAGAAGTAATTCTAAAAATAAGAAAAATAAAGAAAATCAAGATAGGTTATTTTTCCATCATTTGATTGTGTTTTAAGTTGTCTAGGTTCATAAGCTATATAAGTTATACAGCTTAGGTACCTTCCAACTGAAACTAAACTATGTTGAATCTGTAGCAAATATATTACATGAATAGAATAATCTTTTAAGTAAAATATGAAATATCAGCCAATCAAGCATAAACTAACAAGTACACAGGAGTGTAAAATAAATTTCCTTATTCAATACCACATACTATTCCAAGAAGCCATTACCATCATCATCATGTGTGTAGGAGTTTTGATAGATATAAGGATAAACATGAGATGTCTCCTCACCAATCCAAGAAGTTATGAAATATTTTTTTATAATTATAAAAATATTAGTTTTGTAAACTATATTGTATATTTGTCGCTTAGGATAATCTTTGTAAAGTAACAAGATCAAGTGTCATTAGAAGCCTGGGCCATCAAGAACTATATTTATGTTAGAAGCGAATTTCGGTTCGATCTTGGATGAAACGGATTGTTTTCAGCCAAAACTTTGCTTATACTCAACTTTGCCTTTTTTTCATATTCCAAAGTATTCCGTAAGAACTGCTATATGTTCAGTTCCTCCCACATACCTGGAACTGTTACATAATACCCACTCATTTTCTAATTTAAAAAAGTTTCAACATAGCTGGCGAATATGTAAAATATTCTAATTTAAAACTAATGTTTTGCAGGCAAAACTGCACACTTCATTTATAGAATTATAGCATTCACAAGGATATGTTAGAGCTGACATGTAGTTTTATGTTAAAGAGAAATAAAAAGTCACATCTATATAATTTGCAAATATCATCATAAATTATTTGCTTAATTCTCGGATAATATTATAAGTTGCTTGAATATTGGGACCAAAATCTATTAAATATTTTGAACTGCCATTGAGCATACAAAAACTGTTATTGGATTCTGCTTGTTGAAATAGTATCCATTGAGTGATCTCCATGTTACACTTTCATTTTATTTACTTGTAATATTGTTTTCATCTCATTTCGATCAACCAAGAGAAATACTTCAAAGACATCTAATTGATGCATATACAAAAAAAGCAGACTGATCATACAACTCTATAAACTTGTTAGTATTACTTAGGTTTCACATGGATATCATGAACATTCAAATTTCCAAACAGCACTCAAGCAACAAACAAGTTCAGATATAACCCAATTTATGAATTGTGTTAATAACTCTAGCAGTAGCAGTTAGCACCATAATGAAAGGCTATTTTAGCATATAAATGGGGATGAGCAACTAGAGGCAAATGCACAACTACCACAGTAACTAAATTAGTCAAAACAAAGAGCATATGTGGATTTAAATCAAGGTCATCATACAACTCCAGAATTCCTTCTTTAACTTTAAAAAGGTGATAAAGTTCACTGCTAACTGATAGCACGTTGAGCTTGCACTGCACCACCCCTGGATAGGGTCAGGCTGAAACGCTTACAGCATGCTCAGCTAAAACAGATCAAGCCCTACACAAAATCTTGGCCTTCACTCAGAAAACATCCTCAGGCTCAAGGCCTGGGTGAGGATGAGGTGACTGGGGGCAGAAGGGGGCAGCAGGAAGCAGTGCAACGTTCAGGCAGCATGGGAGTGGTGGAGCGAGATGCAGAGAGAGGAGCAACACATACTATCAAAGGGTGCCCATATCTAGTTTGTACAATGTGCACCAGACAAACTAAACCCTGATAGCTATTGGCACCTATATCCTTGAACAGAATTAATGTCTTTAAATTTGTCTGGTTCAAATTATGGTTGTTTCATCACACTGTGGAGTACCTTGTTCTACCTATCTCGATTCAATATATAAGGTGTGCTTGAAGGCTATTCCAGTCTTGTATATAGTATTGGAATGCATCCATATAAAAAATAGAAATTAAGACAACATTAGCCTTCAGATTCTGCGACAGCAGCACAAAAAGTAGAATGAAAGACCCTAAACTAAATTGTAAAGTTGATATAGTATTGGTATTTGGTAGCATAGGAATACCTTTAAAGTATCATTGAAATCCTTTGAATTGTTTCTGTTCTGATTTCTTGCAGATGTCAAAGCTTGGTTCAAGAATGCTTGAGTCGCAAGACCTGAGTTCCTGTCTTCAATGTATGAAATAATGCTAGAAGGAAAGTGGAGCTGCCAAATTCAAGCAGTAAATATTTTAGTTAGTTGCATAATTTAGACATACACAAATTTAGAGAGGGAGAGAAAGAGGAACAAGTTATTGCACCTTTGTTATGCTTACTGTAGGAAAGGAAATTCCAATGAAAAAGCCAAGAACAACTCCTACAATTGTTGTTATAATGAGCCTCATAGTCTCATTTGGTTTCCTGAAAAGTCCACTGCAAACCCTAATATATTTGAGAAAACAGCATACAAGAAAAAGAAGGAGATGATACACAAATATTGTAACTCTCAGTTCACAACAACAAATAAACCTGCGGCTAGTGCTTCCAAGCTTTGCCATGCTTTCCCAACTTTAAAAGCACAAAGACAGACAGATTCTTGCAACTGGAAGCTGCTCCACATTGTTCAAGAGGTTCATAATTGCTAGTTCTTTAAAAAGAGAGCACAACCTTCATTGCAGCACAAAATAAACAACCCGCGGGATCTGGAACATTTTATTATGAAATAAAGTTCAAAAGAAGTGTTATGATATAAAATTGTTCTAGCTCAAGAACACAAAAGTTTCACAACCAAGCATCATAAGCAGCAAGTCACTAGACAAAACTGAGCCAATTAAAGAACAAGAGTGCAGTTTAAGAAAACATCCTGTTGTTGCACACTTCCAATAACATATCAATCATGTTTTAGTTGAGAAGAAAACATAAAAACATAAAAAAGAAATTATGTTTCTGTTTATTATTGTGTTGAAAAGACAATTTTTGGGAAAGAAACCATTGACAACAGGTAAATATCATTAAAAGATATTAATGGCCTAAGAAAATGTTCTTAACCACATTGAAAAAGGCACCATCTTCTCTAAAGTGTTTGTGTCAAAGCAGAAACCATTTTTTGTACATTTTAGAAGACTGTTAGAAAAGTAGGCTGCTTAATATTCAAAACATGATCCACCGACAGATACACCTAAAAAATGAATAAAAACATCAGAGAAGAAAGAACCATTAGATTCTAATGGACAATTTCAGGATTTGTATATGTTCCTCAGCCAATAAATTGATAAAACAAAAGCAAGAGCCAAAAAAATGAGTTTAGATTATATTGGTCATAAACTATTGTTTCAGTTGCACATTGCCTGAGAACTCAAACATTTTGAGTTTTTTTGGGCCAGTATTCTTGTCATATGTTAACTCTAAACAAAGAAAAAAACATGAGCATTATCATCTCTTGGACAATGGCTGATGTGCAGAACATATGATCAGCAAAACTGATGAATAATATGAAAAAGTGACCTGTATTTGACAATTGCACTCCAATCTAATTACAACAGAAGCCATGTAAATTAAAAAAAGGTGCACATATTGATCAGAAGTCATCTAATTACATATCCAATTTAAAATGTCCCAACATAGTAGCTCTCATGCTCAAATTTAAAACAGAAGCAAAGTTGGTTCACAGTGCAATCCACCATGTTAGGCTACCAACTAGTTATTTAGTCCTGGAGGAGATCTGAGCTTAGCTTTAACATGAACTACTGCTAAGAGATAATGTCAAGCTCCAGATTGCATTAATTTTGTCACATACATGTCCATGCATTTAAGGTAGCTAACTATTTTATGAAATGGCACTATGATGGAAAGAATTTAGGTCTAAATGTGTGCCACATCAGCTATAAGAAAACATAATGATGAAAGTTTAACCATCTGTAGCTGTGAATGTTTTCTACTCTGTGATTCTTGCTTCTCGCTTATCTATTCTGATCAAAATCTATGATCGATGCTCCCTAGCTTGTCTCTTCTCCCTCCATGTGGTCAAAAGCCTAATGCTTCCTACGTGGTGTGAAACACACAGAAGGAGAAAGTATTCAACATTTCAAGCATAGATCTAAGACTTCAAAAAGGTTTCAAAGAAGAGGATTTGTTTAAGAAGTTGAAGGCTGAATATACTGCAAAAAATAATGTAACTTTAACCAAACTGCTTTAATCAAATTCCCAATCGAAACCATGATTTTCAACTCTCTCAAAGAAAAAGCTTTAGTGAAAATATTGCATATATCCAGCTCATTGAAAACTTAAAAACATGATGATACCTTCAAGTCCCTAAAACAATCCTAACTGATGTCAGTCTCTTCAAATACCTAGAGAGCATGTTTGGTGCAACTTTGGTCAAGATTTATGATATATCCTGATGGATTATAAAAGAATGAGATTTCTTGCAGTAATCTGCGTGCGTCAAATTCTTTGAGGTTGATCACTCATGAATCACTAACAATACTTCCCACATTCTATTTAGTTATTCATTTCTAACATTTCAACGTCACATAGTCATCATGCCTTACAAACCAAATGCTACTGGTCCATGTCATCTTAGACCAGACCTTCACAACAAGCAAGCACTTGTTCCTAAACAAATAATAATGAACAGACTAAGATTGAGTTTGAGAAATAGCATAAGAGAAACAAGCATCAATGATTTGTTTGTCTAAATTTAAAAAGAAAGAATTCAAAAATTCAAATATGGCATCTTTTGGAGGGTTACAGATATGATAATTATATAGGGAATACAGGTACCCAAATAACAACAATTGAGGCTTTGAAACTCACAAATTTTGCCTTAGATTTTCTTTTATGGAAATTTATATTACTATGATGATGCTCGATTCTATAACTGAAGGCCCTGTGATTTATCTCTTCTTCATAGGTAGCTTTAAGAGGGGGAAAAAATGGCACCATAATTCCAGATTTGAAATATCTATTGCATTCCCTTTCAAACCCCTCTATCTCCCATGAACGTCCTTATATTTGGTACCAGGTTGGCCTAATTAACCATGTAAGCCTATGCCATTGTACTCTTTACTTTCTTTATTCACTCTCTTAGTCTCCACTTCCTCATAAAAAAATGCACAATTAAAATGATATTCAAGTTAATGTGCCACATGATATGATGACCTTACTGATTCCTAATAATGTATTAGATTGTGAATTTCTACCATGAAACAGATATTTTGGTCCTTATCTGATTGCTTATAGCATTTTACTCATCCATCCATCTGAATACAAATATTGTTCTTAATTCTGCATTCCAGTCCTACGACATGTTGCCGGTAAGTTTATAACCATAACAAGATCCTTCGCTACCATTTCATTTTATAGCACACCCTTTTTAACTTCTCTAATTTAACCATTTAAATGTTCTTCCACCAATTTCATATTCCATTTCCAGCACCATCCTTTATAGGAATAAGCTATATCTGAACTCCATAGTTTTTTGTTTTTTTGTTCTCCTTCGGATTGCATCTAGTAATTAACGTCGCACACTCAACAAAGACACTTTTCTTCTAACGTTAATGCCACTACATTGCATGTGGTCTGAATTTTCACAATGTAAAGCTCACAATTTTCTAGAATTCACTTATCAAGATATAGTTCAGAATCCAACTGCTCGGACAGTTGTCAATTTTACCATCCATTATCATTTTATCAGAGCGAGATAATAAATACATAAGCTTAAAGGCTTCATGAAAAAGAAGGACCTCGAAATGATATATATAATGAATACCCTACACCTTTAACAAGATGCCAGAGCCACTTCAAAAGATAAGAGAAACTAGAATCACTTGCCCTCCGCACACTGAAACATCAATCACCTTTCCTTAGCAAACCACCATTATAATACAAAATTGTAGTGTTTGTTATCAGATCCTTTATCCCTTAAGACTGAAAGAGCTTTTGAATTATTCCAACACAGTTAAATCAGGAACGTTCTAGAAAGATCGATACCAAATATTACGACACTATCTAAAACCAACCTAATACACAAAAAACCAACCCAAAAAAGTAACCATTCTTATCTACAATTCATTTACTAAACCTCTCTAATGGATCTCAAAAAAAGTTCTCATTTTCATTGGATCAATTTTTTGGCACTTCCAAATAAGAAAAAGGACCAACTCTGTAGCGCATAACATCACCACATCCAACCATGCATCCTACCAGCTCCAAACAAATAATGGAACTCTTCTCGAACTAAAGCTAGAGAATACAGTTCACTCAACATAAGAAATGGGAACTCTTCTCAACATAATGGAACTCTTCTCGAACCATGCATAACATCACCACTCAACATAATGGAACTCTTCTCGAACAAAAGCTAGAAAATAAGTTCTCATTCTACGAACCAAATTTTAAATCCTTCTAAAGCACCTTTTTAAACAGTCCCAATTTACGTCATCATGAGATTCCTAGCTCACCTCCTCCTGAATCCTAATTATAAACTCAGAAGCCACAAGGAACATATAAGATATCATTTCCCTGATAATGGAGCTGCTCTTATAAGAGTGCACGCTCTCTAACCCAAAATCAAGCTCTTGCTCATCATAAATATCCCCCTCCTCCAAATGATACCTAATATATATATATATATATAACTAGTAGAAGAAAATTATGTGCATTATGCGCATACAAGAAAAAAACCAAGACATATCTCTATCAATAATAAAATATAAACATCTTTGGGCTATGAAAATACCCCATTACGTATCTCATATGACATCATGAAATACTGCACAAACTGGGGAAGGGAGCTGATGTGCAGGAGCTGCAGCACTTCACACCTTATTATCATGATACGCCCTAACAAACTAAGGCTCAACCCACATGCACATAAAACAACTTATCTACAGGAGAAGTAATAAGAAAAAATTGCTATAATGAGCAGCATACTAGACCTAGTCCCAATGCAAGATACATGATTACTAAATAATCACAATTCTTCATAATTCTGTCAGGATGGAGCTTTTTTCTCTATTCTATCCAGATAGAGTCAAAAACCGTTGATACATTATAAACAGGCAGCTCATAAGAAGGTTTCGCACGATGATGTTGTTACCCAAGGGGCACCACCAGTAAATTTGAAAGCCACATTCAACTGCATACATGTCTTTTCTTCATGACATATGGCAATCACCAATTATAAGTAGCCTAACCTCGTGCTTTGCTTTTAAAAACTGCCTCAAACAAGTTTGCCATGAAAAAACCAGGACTTTTGTCCCTTTGGTCATCAACAGAAAATCCTAAGCTCTTACACTGCTTCACCAGCAACAGAATCAAGCCCTATGCCATCAAACAATGTCAAGCCTAACTTAAGCGTGTTGTCCAACGAGTTTTAGAATTCAGCAAACACTAAATTTTCCATGAAACAGAATGCACTGGCAGATCCAAGTCTAGTCAGCCACCCTCCTCAGTGCCATAGTTTTTGTTTACATTAAGTTGCATCTCAAACTACTCAATCTCCAAGACAATTTAACAAGTAAAATGGATCCTCCTTTTTTTCAAGTCCTTACAGATGGAAGTGTTGATAAGACCTCCACAATATCCACTGCAACTGGGCACAAATCCTTTCTCTTCATGCACAGGGGAACAAAAAGGGCAAGTATGCCATACTTGATGCTTGCAAAAATTGAATTCAAGAAGACTACTTTGCTCATCCAGAAGAACATGTTGCCTTGTTACCACAGAGCTAGACAATAGTGAGTTGATGATCTTCATTAGATGTGATCTTTATAAAGACTCAACCCACTTTGCCGAGCCTTGTAAACTACCACAAAACTAAAACAGTGAAGCTCTAGCACTCATACAACAGTTCACACCAGTTTTACTTCCATAGTGATACAAATCATGTTCAAGCCTGCCACGAAGCACTCCGGGGCAACGATGTACCATCTAAGAATCACAGTCGCATTCACCAACCAGAATTCAACGATCAACCGCTTTCAATCAACTCGATCAAAGTACAATTAAAAGCAATCCACAAGGAAAACCTCTTTTATCCCCAAAAACATAACTTTCTTGGAAGAAAAAAAATCCCTCAAGCAATTAATCAATATAATTCTAAACAATACCCTTTCCTGTAGCATGAAATCAAATCATCTCAAGCCCTAAAAAACAAATATGAGAGGGGGAAAAATACAGGAATAAAAAAATGGACCTGAAAGATCAAATAACAAATAAAATCGACTCCAAAGAACATAAATAAACGTGTATATATTTTTTAACAAAATGAACATAAAGATTTCTTTTTCTTTTTCTTTTTTGATGAGACTTGGTAAGCAAATCTCACCTCAAACTTCATAAAAACAAGCAGAATCACTCAAATCAAGAAGAAACACCCCTTAAAAACTCACCTCGATGAGATCAGAAACAGGGGATCTCCCGAGATAGAAGCCCTAGAACCGATCAAGGACCTCCAAAGAACCAGTGGAGTGGGACTCCTCAAAGACTCCTCTTCTCTCTAATTCTCCTCCACTATTTAACCAGGAAGATTTCGGGTCGAGTTTGGGCTCCGGCAGCCGCTCCGAACTCGTGACCAGATTTTTTGGGGAGCCAAAAGAAGAAGGGAGGCGAAGAAGATGAGGCGGTGATAGTGGGTGGAGATTGGAAACCACCTTAAAGCCGAAAAATATAAAAAAGCCGAAGAATAATAACGGGGTAAAAAGGACAAGATTCGTGGCCGACTATTCAAAATCGCTCGCCGACTCAGAGTCCGGCTCACGTGGAATTCGCGATTGTTTCCTCGCCATCCTCGCCATTTCATCGCGAGCATATTTTAAAACGAGATAACGCAGAGCTAATTCTCCCCTGCCACCGAAAGCACAGATGTTGGTGATTGATTGGCTCCAATCTGGCTAAAATGTTTTCTCTCTGCCAATAGCCTTCTGCCACATAAGTCGCAAATGGTTCGGCGATGTGTACCAAGTGATCCCCAATAAAAATAGAAGGACAATTCTTACGAAGCCGAGCGAAACGGCGATAGACTGCATTTTCCCATCATGACCCACCCTTTGCGCCAATTATTTGATGCCACGATGGTTTGGAATTGTTGTGGTAGAAAAAATTATTAGGTGGATCATACCCACAAAATCCATCTAATAATTTCACTTCAGGATAAAATAAATACACCCTCCATATTTTCACCGTATTTTTATTTTTATAATACTATTATTCAATAGTCCTCAAATGGATGATAGATGATGGAGATAGATGATGGAGATCATATTAATTGAAGGGGTCAATCATAGAAAAATCAAACTAGAGTTACAAGTCAATTATAACTAGAGATCTTATTTCTAAGGATAAAAAAGATGCGGACTAAAAGATC
Source organism: Phoenix roebelenii (assembly GCA_025769935.1). Lineage (NCBI taxonomy): Eukaryota > Viridiplantae > Streptophyta > Magnoliopsida > Arecales > Arecaceae > Phoenix > Phoenix roebelenii. The sequence continues at coordinate 13,518,617 of JAOXJJ010000263.1, read as the reverse complement.
ACATATTTCAAAAATTTACCTAAACCATCAGCACACTGTTTCGCTTCCCTTAAAGCACGAATAATAATGAAAAAATCTAAAGATGCAGCACGACAAGCAACATCCAAAAGGAGAAAATGGTTGTAAGAATCTGTAATCGATATTGAGCAATCCATTTGATCGCCATTAATGAATCACCCTCCAGCCAAACTCTCCAATATCCAAGTTGTTTGAGTGGCAACAAACAAAGCATTCCAAGAAGCCTGATGGCTACCAGAGGGTTACATTTCTTTTTCTTCTGATTCATAGCCAGGCTGGTTGGAGGTGTTCAACCTGATCTGCTGCTTATTTTTTGGCAAAGGTGTATGTGGTGCATACTGCATGTACAGCATGATGAGCTTAGAATGGAATGGATGGTTGTGATCATTTTCTTCTTCTCAATAGGTTGGTGGACATAGTAAGTATCTTTTCCCATTTTACAGTTTAATTGGATATCAAAAAGCTCCATGTAACATGTTGAGAAAGTGTGAAGGGACATATTCAGATTCTTATGGTCTTGGCGAAGGTAGCAAATCTTATCATTAACTATGAAGAATAAAAGTACATTTTAAGCTTATGGAATATAACTTTTGGGAAATTAGATTTTGAAATGGTTGGCATCTGGTGCTACCTGTCCTGGTTGAACTTTTAGATCCACTTGATTCTAGATAAAAATGGTGGTGAACTATTTATTAGACAACAAATGGCATGCCTCCCTTCTGAATCCCTTTCCCTCATGCAATTAACTTTAATAAATGGAGGCATTATGATGTTGGATTAAAGATGGAATTTATATCAAACAATAAGAGCCGGAGTACATCTCTTAGGAATGAAGAGTGTACATATGTGACGTGAAAAATCTCCCACAAGGAAGATATATAATGGATGTAAACTCATGCCATAATGAACTATTTAATATCTTGACCAATTGAAAAGAATGCACACCTACCATGTAATTTTTTTTTGTGAGATTTCTTGTTTACAATAGCACCTACGGAGCTGCGGATTGTTTCGGGCACTCCGCGACCTTTTGTTTTGTAACTTTATTGGATATATTCGTATTCGTAATATATGAAATATCTATTTTAACAGCAACAATAAATATATATTGAAAACAAGCATCATTATAGTTCCAACGTTATTTTTTTACTTCGATGTGACATCTAACAAATAGTTAAATTCTAATGCGACCCTTATCTATATATCCCATCCAACAAGAAATAATTTTTTAATTTTTAGTAAAGCCATATATATTATATTATTTTTGAGTAAAAACATCCATGAAAATCAACTTGAAAAATACTCGAAAGGTGAGTAGGAACGATGGAAGCCGAAATTCGTAAAGTGGCCACGTAGGCTGAGTGAAAGTGATTTTTTTTTTATTGAATTCTTTAGAAAAGGAAGTATATTTGTCAATTCTTATTCTAATCAAAAGATCAGCACGCATCTTCAGAAAAAACACAGCATGCTTCATTACTTAACGACAACGAGGGCCCCAAGAAGACATGCTGGGGTTTGGAATTTGGGAGGGCTGACGCATGCCTGTGTAAGCCAAGCAGCAGATCAAATGTGACGCCCTGGACAGCAACCTAAATAATTGACACCTGGACCTTGAAATGCGACCCAGCCAGTCTTATTCAAACGATCGAGCTCCGCTCTTTGGTCTCTTTCCCAACTAAAACACTCGTATGTTCCACCTTCTATGAAAGAATCATTAAAGGTCTAAAATAACGGAGGTTGCAACGAAATAACAACCCAAGTTTGAATAATGAAAGTTCCACCTTTGCTACCTATTTCATGTCATTCATCTTTTACAAATTAATATCTTACCATAAGTTTACAGATAAATTGGATTGGAGAATAAGGACATATAATGCGAAACCCAAATAATTGGGAAAGATTTAATGATTATGATTATGAATTTTAATTTTGAACAAGTATGAACATTATGACTCTTTCCTTGTATACATTGATTATAGAGTATTAAGTACCTCAATTCATACCTGAACCAACTTGAAATTAATATACCATATATTTTATAACTCTCTTAAATTTATTTTTAATTTTAACATAGGTAGTTATCAACATGTGTCTTTTTCTAGCAAAAGAAACGTCCTTTCAATTATTCTTATTTTAATCATACTTATTTATTATGGCTTGTGTTTGGATTATTCATGATATCTGGAGAATCCAATAGACAGACAAAAAAGTTATAAATCCGATTCAATCTGGCTTAAATAGAAATCGATTGTCTTTGGGTTTTTTCTTTTTTTTTCAAATCACTTTCAGCCCTAGTGGCATTACATTCTAATTCCAGCAAGTAAAATAATTCTTTTAAATGATTAACAATGCTTAATCAAATAAAGTTATTATGTTTTCATTATTTCATACTTTTATTTTATGATAAATAATAACTATTATAGCAACTACTATTTCATTTTCAAGTATTCACAATTCAACTAAATCTAGATAAATAATGGTTAAGATGTATAGAAAAGAAAGGTCCTTCATGTGGCTTGGCTTCCTTTGGCGACCCAGTTGCCCATTTCCTCGACCTCATCCTCGTCCTCCTAATTCATCTTGAGCGCAATAGAAATCCTTATCATTATAGTCTATTATGGAACACTTTTGATGTACCCCGATGATATATGTCCCTGTTCCTCTAGATATACTTAAGCTTGTCTTCCTTTCTCTAGTTGTATTTTATTCCACTTCTTTTCTTCCGGTCGTTGCAACGTTGGGAAGATTTGAAGGAGTTCTCCACCTTGCGTGTGCGGACCGAAGCCATTGAATCCGTTTTGGAGAAGGCGGTGGAATTGCGAGGATTTGGTGGGATTTCGGTGAGATGTCCGCTTGACTTGCAAACGCCGCGTCTTTTCTCCACCCATTTAGCACGTAAACCTCATGGCTTGGTCGCGCACGTAGTTAATTTGATGACTGCGAAAGGAAGGCGCGAGGTCTTGCAGGTCCGTAGGATGACATGAGAAGACTCTATGGTGAATGCGCGTTGTACGCTGACCCATGCAAGAGACGTGAGAGATTCATCGACGTACTTAAGAGGGTTGAATGCAAGTGGGTCGACGGGACTTGGTCTCGCCTGAATCCAGAATCTAGACCCATGGCTTCAGTTTGGAGTTGGGGCTGGGTTGAGGGCTATTCCTAACTCAAGTTCAATAATAATACCTCACAGTTCTAATCCAATCCGATCTTGGGTTAGATTCTCTCCCACCCAAGGTAGCTCCATCTTAAGCTATTTTCATATTCATGCTGGATTGAGTTAGTCTGTATTTGAGTTAACTTCGGTCTACTTAGGCCAAATTGTACAAGTAATTTGAGATTTAAAAAACAAAATGTTAAGTTTGTTTTTTGGGTTGGGATCTTATTTCGCGCATATGTCTAGTTCTATAACTCAATAGGACTGAAAATATAGTTAAATGAAACAAAGTATTATGTGTAACTTAAAAACTCAGCTAAGCCTTTATCCCAAACTAGTTGAGGTTCACTACATGAATCATTTTTCTTCATTCTGCTTTGTTTAGAGCTGCACTTTTTGAAAGATAGAAGGATATCATGTCATTCCTTACTCTTTTATCTAATATGAGTTATGGCCTACCTCTACCTTTTTTTCCCCCTTTTTATATGTATCAAACTATTTCTTTGTACCTATACATCTTTTGATCTACTTTGTACATGTCCAAACTATCTAAATAGTTACTCTCTCAATTTGTTTCCAATTGGTGCTATCTCTATCTTTTTATGAATAACTCTATTTCTCATTTTCTTTTAGTATATGACCACAATGTATTTCAATATTCACATTTTGGCCACACTTATGTTGTGCACATATTGTTTTTCCCAGCATTCTATACTGTAAAGCATAACAGATCATATAATAAATTTTATATAAAATATAAATATAATATACATGTTTATCCAGTTTGGTTGAGTTCGATCAAACTAGGTAAAAGATAAGAACTTCATGCTTTTATTGACAAATGGAGTTAACATGTCTTCCCTTTATTTTTGATCAGGCTCTTCCTGACAAATGTAGTTAGCACATCTTCCCTTTATTTCTCAATTGTAAGTGAGAGAAAAATACAAACATGCAGAAAATTTTTGTTCAAATTTTTGGTTGTAGTCAAATATGAATTATATATAATATTTAGAGAAAATTATAGTATCACCCCCTCTAATTCAAGCAATTCTCACTCAGATCCTCTATTTTTAAATTTTTTAATTGGGCCCTTTGAGTTACCAAAATGACGTGATATGGTCTTTCAAAGGGATGACGACAAGGTGGGTACAAATCACATGAGTTGGACTAGGCAGATTGTGGCAGATCAAGTCGGATAAAGCTACATAATTTCTTTCATACAAATCAAATAAATAAAAAATAATATAAAATTAAATCTTCATACTTCATATAACAATAAACAAAATAGTGTTGGCGACATAAAATAGAATGAACCAAATTTTTAACAATAATAGATATGCAACAAACAGAAATATTATTCTTTAGAAAATCAAACTTTCTTGAAGCAAGACCCAAAAAAGTATAAATAGGCATGTAACTTGTAGTTGTTCAATTCATTAATCTTTCTCGCAATTGATTGCAAAAGTTTCTTCTTCATTGTCATCATAATCATCAAGGATATATTGAATCATGCTACCTTATAGTTGCGTAGATAAATCTAAAAAACATATAAAGAAAAATAAACTCCATAAGTCAATAGTATATAGAATATAATAATAACTATAATAAACAAATAATTCTTTAAAAAAAAAAATCTTGCATTTAATTTCAGCGCATAACCAATTTTGAGCACACATCAATACCTCCAATGTTTTATAATAAAGTTTACTATGATGTGGGTTCAACAGTCTACCATTTATGCTGAAAGTAGACTTTGAAGCTACTATTGATATAGGAATAGCTAGAATATCCCTTGCTATCAAACATAGAGTATGATAATTGACTCCATGATTTTTCTATCAAGCCAAAATATTAAAATCCTCAGTTCTTGGTAGCACTGCACCCTCGAGGTGGTGATCCAACTTTACTTTCACATTCTCAATCTTCTTTTACTACCAACAAACAAATCAAAGCCAGAAAAAATGGTCCAGTCTCTATCACAAAAGATAAAGTACCATAAAAACAAGCATTAGATGTCATTCTCTCATACTCATTAAGCAATTCATAGCAAATATTCTTAAATCCTTTCAATTTCATCTAAAGCTCTATTACCATAAGTTTGAGTGAACATCCACTCCAACAATTTCATCTTGAATCTTGAATCCAAAATAGTTGCCACTCCCATGACACCATGGATCACATTTCAATAACTATCAAACTTCTCTGGCATACTTGATATCATATTTCTAATCAACTCATTTGGAGACTTAAGCCATCCACAATGCTATTTTCATCTCATATACCTCGGTTAAATATGTATTATCTGTGGATAAGTAGTTTTAGAAAACATCTTCGAAACATTATAAAATAACTCGAACTTCTCACAAATATCTTTTGCTACCTTCCACTCTTTGGCTGGCATGCAAGTATAAGATGAAGCACATTGTTTTAGGCAAAAGAAGATATCTTTATAAACCAATGAAGTAGAAAGCATAAAAAATATAGAGTTCCGTCAAGCATTGCAATCAAGAACCAACTCTCTGGTGCATGAAATACGTAATTGCCTTGTTATTTCTTCAAATTTCTGCCTTCTCATTATTAATCCAATCCAAAACGCAACACTATCAAGTATCTTCTCAATACATTCTTCAGTAATTTGCAAACCATCTTGAACAACCAAATTTAGAATATGTGCGACACAATGCATAAACATAAGCGAACCATGCAATATAAGTGAACTACTTTGAAGTTTTTCCAAGAGATCTCTAATCATGGAATCATTGGTACTACAATTATCAACGGTCAAAGTAAACTTCCTATCAATATTCCATTCCAATGAGATCAAGAAGAAAATCGGAAAGAACTTCTCTTTTGTGTGGAGAAGGAACATAAATAAACCTAAAAAAGTAATTGAGCAAATTATAAGAATATAGCTTGACAACAAAACTATTTAAAGAGAAACAAAATCATGAATATTTTCTATTTGTCATAGATAAGTTACTACATAAAAAACAAATTAAAATCATCAATGAAATTGCATATGTAAAAATAAAAATTGCATTTTGATTGGAAAATATACCTTAAAATCTAGTTCTGTAATACCTAAGAATCATCAATCAATTGTGCTGTGGCAACCATTAACCCTTTCCTTCTTGATTGTGTTTCCAGAAACCATCTTAAATAATGATTGAAGAGAATACAGATATCTTCTAAACCCAATGTATTCAATTACATTAAGAGGGAACTCATGCAAGGTAATCATATTAGCAAGCTCCTTTCTAGTCACATCTTGATCAAAATGATAATTGCTCAAGCTCTTTTTACTATCTGCCTTATTTTGTTCATTTCCCAAAGCTTTTAACCTCATATCCGTTATATCCCTATATTTTAGTCTTAGACATCTTTTAAGTGTTCATGCAAATGAGATGTTCCATGTCCGCTCCCCTTAAAAGATATTTTTTACAAAAACCACATTGTGCTGCGTCTTCCCCATCAACTTTTATTTTCATAAAATGATTTCACACATCCAATGTCAACTTTCTCTGTTCCACTTTCATCAATAATAACTGTATCACGAGTAAATTCATTATTAGTCGGGGTCGAAGAATTAATTGCTTGTGAAGATATGAGCCTAAAAGAACCAAAGAAATATAAATAAGAAATTCAGATTATCAACAAAAAGTGTCAAGCAAGCAGAACCAATAAATAAGAAAATGGTATTGGCACCATCCCCCAACATACAAGAAAATGATAAAAAAAAATAAGATGACTGACGAATAAATAAACGAAGTGAATTTTCAATGTGCATGTTATAAAGCTCAATTTTAGATACGTGTGTAATGTAAACTTTGCATGCTCAAGAAAATAAACATTTGGATTCATTACTAGTCAGGGTAGAACCACTATTTGCTATGTATATATTTGTACTACAAATTTTGCTTATGAGGTTAGACATATCCATGCTCATGATACTTTAGATTCTGACAAATCATCCATCTTCTATTTGGTAAGCAATGAAGAAATAAAGCTAGAAATTCAGATCTTCTTGCTCAGTATTTATTGTAAGCTAAAAGAACTTTTCATAATGCATATCTGATCTATTAGTTTTTCTGATTCAATTATTCAGCCTTGGGAAGTAAGTATGTGGAATGCTAACAAGCAAGGAACCTTCTGTTTGCTGAGAATTTTGACCCACATTATACAACATCAAAAATAGAGGTATGCTTCTAAATATGATTAACTCGATCCACATTGCTTTTGTCAACTAGTTAGTGTCATTTTCCCTTTCTATTCTTGCTATTGTTTTTCTTGTCTTCCCCTGTATTAATTCAAATTAGTTTGATGTTGGCATTGGGCAAGTTGTTAGAAACTTGGGAAAGACTATAAAAGAGATCACTTTTGATATCAACAAAATTGAGAAATTGGAAAAAAGTTCAGAAAACACTCATACTATTATTGATCTGCTAGTCATATATGCCACAAAAATATAAAAAGTAAATAGGACTATAAAGGGAATGCTAATAACGAAATAATAAGTGCAACTATAGATGAACATATATAGTTTTGACAAATCAAGGAGCACACGAGACATATTATGTAATGCTTATGGGGCAGCTCATGATATGATGGACTACAAATCAGGAGCAAACAAAAAGAGTGCCAGCATATGACCAAGTAATACATCAACATAAACTCATCCTAACAAAATTTGGAATCATATAATGGCGTAGATGGCATGACAGCACCATGCTATCTCCTCCCTTCTCTTGCACTCCTCTAACCACAAACCCTAGCCCCCTGTTACCTAATCATAGAGTAAACACCGTTCAAATCAAAAAGAAGATCATAACAACCCACACCTAAGCGAGAGATTGTGGGCGTTGGTGTCAGCGCAGTGATAGTGCCGACGAGGGGTGAGGGCTCAAAGAGATGAATACCTTTACCAGGACAACCCTGTTCTTAGAGAGGAGAGTGGGTGTAGCTAAGATTTGGGAAGGGCAAAAGAGAGGGGATGAGCAGCCAAAGATAGGACGGCAATCGAAGGGAGGAGATTGGATGTATTACTGCAGCTTGCATTTGGAATTGGAAATAGTCAAAGTGAGGGGATGATAGATGACCGGACAAGCGACTCGAGTGAAGGGTGGACGGGGAGAGGAATTTAGTGAAAGGTTTTGAGTTATATAGCATCAGGTTGGATTTGGAGCAGGTATTGCTATTAGCCACACCCGCCCTAAATCTGCTGTGGGTTTTAAAATCAAAACACATCCCAACTACCGACTTTAAATGGATTGGGTAAAATCCATCCCATTCGGGTCGAGTACCTAATCTAGCAGCTTGAATTGTTAGCTACCTAACACCGTTAGCACACCATCACAAAAGACAAAAATGTCATCTTCCTCTTTAACCTTCTTCAAAGTCCATTTTGCTACCCCCAATTATCTTCCATTCTATCCATTCCATTTTGATCGTCCGCTCCCATCCTTCTTTGATGATCCTCCGACATTTGTCAACGATCATTCGGCCAGACCTTTGACCATTCTAGCGGTCTCTAGGCTAGCCAACCGAGCCATCTTGGGAGGCCATCTAACCCCTTCTCCAATTCGTGAAGAGAGTATATCCCATCTTCCAATAGTAAGCATTATATCTAATTTTCTCCTTAAAAACATTAATTTTAGATGATATTCAGTTTCATGTTGCTGTCTTAAATTTTAATTTGGCTCAATTAGCCAATGTGCCTCTTAACGGGTTTACAGTTAATGTGCATGTGCTCCTCTATTTTTATATGCCCTCTCCACTTGTTAATGTTTCAGTATGATCGTTTGTGCTTGGTTCGTGGGGATTTAGGGTTCTATAGTCACTCTTTAGACATTTGGATGTAATATGGTTCAAGGTTGGAGGAACTGGTATCGGGCACCGTACCGGTTCTCCGGCGGAATGACTCGGTACAGGTCATGTCGGGCCTGTACCGAGAGAGGGGATGTAAAAAGAGAAAAAGAGAAAGAGAGAGCGAGTGGGAGAGAAAGGGCTGGAGGAGGGTGGCGGACGCCGGTCTCCGATGGCTTCTGCCACCCGCCCTTTCTCTCTCTCCTTCTCCTTCTCTAGCTCCCTCTTTCCTTCTCCTTCTCCAGCTCCAGCAATGGGTTCTATTTCCGTTGCCAAAACCGTACCGGTGTCACCGCTATAGCTCGAGACGGCCAGAACTGTTCGGTTCAGGACGGTTCCGCCAATCTTGATATGGTTAAAAATCTCCAATGTTTACTATTTAAAACTACCTTAAGCAATTTTTTTACTTCACCCATATGCTCTCCTATGATTCCTTTAAGATAATTTTTTATGCCTTGTTCATTGGTACGTAGGGTTTTACGGCCCTCTTCTTTTGTAGTTTTGGTATTTAGGGTTATGTGGTTACGATGTGCATAGTTAACCACTAGTTGATATTTTTTGGGGTACTAGAGAAAGTTTTTGGTTTTTTAATGCCAAAAAAACAATCCTGCTAGTAGAGATGGTCAACCACCAATCCTACAAGCATGCTTAGAGGAATAAGTATAAGACCTCTTAGGCATGTGTAAGGCACTAGGCTATTGCCATTTTGTTTCAAATTATGTTACCCTTTCCTTTACCTTGTTTAATTCCTATAGTTTGACTACAGTAGAATGATTTGTTCTCTATTTTAAGTCCAGTTTAGCAATATATTCATGTATGACAAATAAGGAAACTATGCTTAGAAGTTACCTGACCCATGACCTATGCCATCATCAAAGATCGAGAAATCATGAGCTATGGATCTTTTTTAACGAGTAAATTGACCATTAGCTTTCATCAACTCTTCTTTGAAAGCCTGAATTTCCCATATTTCCAAAGTGGAAGATGGAGGCAATCCACATGAACCATCTTTAGGTGACCTAAACCGCAATTGTTGTTCATCAGCGAGTGTGCTTGCAAACATACTCATATCAACCTCTGAAAGTTCTGCAACTAGAAATCCCACAACAAATGGATGTTTCACCATTGGAAGAACCACAGCTCCATAGTCAGGTACAACTTCCACCTAGAACTCACAAGTGCAAAGAAATCATCAGCAAATAAAAGATTAGCAACTAGTGTCTTTAATTAATGGATTCAAGATATGGTCAATCTTAGTCATCCCAGATCGGACCAGCAAAAGTTCGGATCCTGGGACAGCTACAGGACACTGGGTCCATGTAAACTAGGATCCAAGTCTGTACTTATGGGTCCTGGTCGGGTTAGTGACCTCGGGTTAGCTAATACTGACCAGTACATGCCTCAGACTCTATTGAAAGAAGAGCAAAAGAATTTTGCGTCTTGTACGTGGAGGAGAGACCAAAAGAGAAAAGAGAGAGAGCAAGAAAATAAGGGAAGAGGAAGAGCCAATACCAATAACTGTACCATAAAACCAACCACCAGCTCAAAAAACCTACACTATTCCTAAATTTTCACAAACAAACACTAAAAACCCTCTAAACAATCATTAAGATGATAGACAATGAAAAACAAAAGAGAAACAGAGATATGTAAAAAAAAATGGCATCCCAGGTGTCGGGACAGCGTTGCTGTACCAGTCTCTGATTAAAATCACGACCAGAAGTGGGATTTAAAACCTTTCTTTAGTTTTTATTGAAAATGGCAAGTTAGATGAACATACATGCTGTCCTGAAAAAGCAGCTTCAGCATCATGTAAACCAGCTGCCATATAGCAAGTTTACCAATTAAAGTTACATAATTTGCACCTAAAACATCAATTCCTGGATAAAATGCAACTCGACATAGTTCTAACTTCTAAGTTTCTAACTGGTCCATAATCGCCAGCTGGTCTCACATTCGCCTACAAAATAGATATTTGAGAATTGTTTCCGAAGATGAGAAGACACAGCAATCAACTGCGCAAATTGTTCATAAAAAAACCATTCTATAAATTTGCATGTAAAATTTTTAATCAGATTTTTTGCATGGCAATCAATTGCAGGGAATCACAAATGTATGATATGAGAATATACAAAAGTAAGATATTGTGATGAATATTGTGATGTTTGCCCAGCCTATATATTGAACTTAAATTCAATTCAACTCTCACCAATTTAAGACTATTTTTCAATAAGAATGTAGACCGAAGAAATTGCCAAAATGATCATACAAGCTCTCTGGTACTAATCTATATATAAAAACCATAAAGAAAATTTTATTGAATTATAAGCCATTCTATGATATTGTGGGAATGAACAATAGAATAGAAAATCTAAAAAAAAAATATTGCGAGAATCTCAGACAACTAAATCAATTGTATGCCAAGAAGAAGTAGAAGCTATCACATGCAGGAGTCAAGACAAAGCATGGTACATCGTACCATACCGAATCAGGCAGTATAAGTACTGTACGTACCGGTTTAGTACCGTACACGGTACGGAAGATGTACCAACACTTGGTATGCCGAATTGGCTCTATACTGTACCGTAACAATACAATGATAGCGTAGCACCGATATGGGGCCCCAGTACCGAGACGGCATACCTTGGGACAAAGTATACACTAGGATAACAAAAGTAGTAATTAGGGACATTTAGAATGAAATTTCTGCATAAAGGTTGCATACAAATTGTTAAAAAGCATTTTAGAACAGTGACAAATATTAGTAGTTATGGTACTACACATAGATAACATAATTTGTAATCAAAATGGTATACACTAAGGGTCTATTACAAGCCTAGAACCATCTACATCAAACTTTCTAACACTATCCAAGAAGATAAATGATGAGAAATGTTAATGCAAATGATAAAATGTTAACTGATAAGTGAAGAACATTAAAAGCTAACTCAAATTACAAAGATCAATAATGTATCATGGCCAAAACTAATAGAGCAAGCAGAGAGCATATTGAATGCAATTTCAATAGGAGAAAAGAAAAAGAAACTTTGGCCCTAGTCAAAAATGATGGATAAGCAGTACCAAACAAATGATGGATAAGCAATATTATAACATGATCAGCTTCATTTATTATGCAAAAAGACGAGTGAGATTGATGAAGTCATCAAAACACACGTAACAGAAGTAGGGTTCTATACATTAAAGGAAGAGATTTCCCCAGGGTCTTATGTGGCCAATTCATTACTTCGGATTTGAAGCAAAATTCCGTAAAAATGACAGACAATACGGCCTCAATGTTGTAAGTCCAACCAGACAATAGTAGAGATGAGGACATCAAGATGGATGTGATGGAAAAGCACATATTAACATTAGAGGTGTTAAAAATGTGTGGCAAAAAATGATGCATCAAGCTTGTTCAAGCACGATCATTAAGCTCATCATATTTAACTATTTGGCATTTCACCAAACAATTGAGAAGACAACTTGTGGAATGATATCTTACCTATATTTCTAAATGTATGCATTACTAAGTTGTAGACAGTAGTACTTGTCTGTGTGTGCATACATATAATTAGACAAAACACTAAAATATTGAACATCAGATGCATTTGTCAGCTGAAAAACTTGGAAGCAGATTCATAAATCATAACACAAATAATTATGCAATTTCATAGTAATTTGAAGGTTCAATAGGTGAATAATATTATAAATCACTAATTCTTTTGGAATTGAGAAAAAAAGGAAAAATCACTGTACTAGTAACCCATTGTCAGCGTCCACTGCCTATAATCATAAGATGAGGAAAGGCTTAGCATGTGCATATGAAAAACATTATAAAAGTCTAAAGAAAATGCTAATACTTAAGAAAAATGAATTTTCTGTTACCATATTCCTAAACCTGCGTCTTTGAGAAACATAATGTTAAGCTTTTTGTTCAGTTCAGCAGAAGTGGACAAAGTAATGCTGAAGCAACTCTAGTTATTGAATTAGAGTCTTAATATGCTCAGAATAACAAAATACATTTCTCAAAAATTGTCACATCTGGATTTCTTGGGATGTGAAAGGTAAAAGGCCTCCCCAGACCCTACCATCCATCTCACCAGCCAAATAAAATGCTCACTGATATGGCTCTTAGCAGAACAGAAGAAATCCTATCAACATGAGAACTAGCATCCTTAGGCCCTTGATATGTGTGAGAGAGAGTGAGAGAGTAAAGATAATACATACATATATCTGTCCATAAATGCATATATACAAACACAAGCATACACACGTCATACAAACACAAATCTAGAATTCCAGATGTACCTTAAGTTAAAGCACTATAGAAAATGGATCCACAAGCATGTAATTTGATCAATCAAAGAACATGCTTGCTATATGCATAATTAACACTATAAAATTCTTAACCAAATCAACTAAAGGGAGTAATATTTGTACAGTTTCATAGCAGAATATGAATAATACCTGTTCAAGCAAAAGCTTCAATGATTAAAGGCTCCCTTATCTTGACCACTGAATCCATTTCTCTCTCTCCACCCATAACCATATCCATCATCTCATTCTCGCCATCACCACTGCCAGCTCTTTTCCCTTCTCTTCCTTAATAGTTTTCTCCCATCATTACCTCCCTCATCGTAGCCTCCCTTACCAACCCACCTATTTCCCTCTCTATCCCAATCTATCAAATCACCTCTCTTTAATCCCCCATCACCACCATCCCAGTAGCCCCCCTCCCTTAGTCCATTCAGTCATAGACTCTCTTTCTTCCCTCATCTTGCCATCCACAGGAGCCCAAAGAACCCTAAAAATTAGGGATCAGTCTCCAAGCATAGAGAAACTGTAGATTAGGCGACAGATTCTCGTGAACAGTAGATCTGTGCATTAAAATAGGAAAGAAACATATTACTATTTTTACTTTTTGGAATTCTTTTAGGGTTTCTGTAAGATGGAAATTCTCGTCACCACTTCCCTCATTGTAGCCTTCCTTCACAAACCTACCCCTCTCTCTCTCTCTCTACCCATCCCATCAGATTCTCTCTTTATTCCCCCATCAAATAGTCCCCACTCCATTTCCTTAGCCCCATCAAGCATAGCCTCTCTCTTTCTTCCCCCACCATCCCATGCATGGAGCCCAGAACCCTAAACATTAGGGATGAGTCTCCATACAGAGAGGCTGTAGATAAAGAGAGAGATTTTCATGAAAGGTAGGAATGTGCATCCAATAGGTAAAACAGCTTAGGATTTTTTGAAATTCTTTTGGAATTTATATTAGATGGAAATTGTAAATAACGTTCAGCATTTCCATTATTTTGAGCTGTGATTTCAGAATCCCAAGAAATCTATCATCACCGTAAGAAAATTGAGAAGAATCTCAAAGGACTTTATTAATTTCCGGTTGATTAATAACTAAGTACGTAGGTGGGGTATTTATAGGAGATATCTCCTAGGCTTTTCCTAATTACCTTAGGATACAAATTTACTCAAACAAAATAAAGAGAAAGTATAAATTAAATACTGGACTTCAAACTCGTCTAACATGAGTTTCTAGAAGAAATAAACAAGAAAATTTGGCAAAAAATAAAGTAAAAATCGTCATGAAATTATTAAACCATGTAAGGCGTTTTCATAGATATATGGAAGTTCATTAGTATTGACACATCTTCAATAAATCATCATACATCCTCATCCAACTGTCATTTTGGGTGATTCAACATGCATCGGAAAGCTAGCTCAATGTTGGATAATGTAGAGATAGTTTCATCTGAAAATTTAACTGTGTTGATGATGATGAAGCTTCATTTGGATTGATGGGAACTAGACTACTTTTCTCAATACAATTGGATATAAACATCAAAATTTGAGCTTATTGGACACTGCGACTTAAGTGCCACCTTGTTTCCTTCCTTGAAAAGAAGTGCTTATTGGTCCGGTGTTCTTCTAGAGTCTGTTCTATTTCATTGATATATCATTGAACAAAACTCAAGAAATTGTCCATCAAGCTTGTTCAAGCATATCTGATGTAGCCATTCCATCCTTTCGAGCTTCGGTGAGATTCCATCACATATATTATTTTTTTTAAAAAAAAATCTCTTTTTTGTATTTGAATCCTTCATGATTTTTGTTTCACCTTGGTCTTGAAAGCATGGTAAGTATATCGTCCTCCGCTTTTGCATCATAACCCCCATAAGATGTGGTTATTGTTCACAGCCATTGTACCATGAATAGTATTATGTGAACAGTACCTATAGAGTAGCTGTGCCCATCAAGTTGTTGTATAAGACCTAAGATCTTTCAATCTCATCCCTTGATTCAAAATAAACTAGTAAAAACCAAAAATAACCAGGAATAAAAGGAAACTAAGCAAATTGGCAAATAAAAAATAAATTTGAGAAAATTGTAAGACCTACAGCCCTGCAATACATTACGACATGATTTTACATCTCCATCATTCACTTCTATCATGCAAGAAGCTGCCTAGAGTTCTTCTAGTTCAAATGTCAGCCACTCTGGCTGATTCCTTCTCGAAATGATAGACATATGATACAGTTAACACTTGCCACCATGCTTGCATAATTCCTTGTGAGACTATGAGGTTCACATGATTATTCTCATCTTGCATTTGCTGTTTTTCTCTCTTTTGCTGTCCTTCCACTACCATAAATCTTTCACCCTGCAGTCCTAAAGCATCTGAAACAGCAGTTGTTATCAGCCATTAAACAGGCCTTTCTAAACATCTGGCCAGGACTGCAATAGGTCACATATTGATTTAACTAGATTTACTGTGAAGCAGTCTATTCTGATTCCCAATACAAGCCTAAACAGTCCATAAGAATGCATTTAGTGTGGGATATATTAAGTGAATGCAAATGGAAGGGAACATGTTCTGGATTATGCTTGTATATAAGGAAGTTCTGTAAGGAAGTTGACCAAGTTGTTTTGAAATAAACATGAGAAGTTTTTTTCTTTCTAACCTGCTCCCCTTCTTGGTGTATTCTTCGGGCACAGCAAACCCATATTAGTGGTTTTTCTTTTTGATTTCCTACTTCTCCATCAATCAGCCCCTTTGAGTCTTCCATTTGCATCCTTTCACCTTAAAAATTCACTCATACTTTCATCCCATATTGCTATGAGTTTATCTAACATTTTCTAGATGTTTTTTGTTTTCAGAATAGTGTGAAACATAGTAGCAATTCCCTTAATGGATCTATCTCCATGACATCCAGCAAAAGTCATCAAACCCTTTATGGGATATCTAAGTTTGAGCCAATTAATGGTCTAGCAAGTGCACATTCTTCAGAATGTCCTTAGTAACAGTATAAGGACCTATTTCCTTTGAGCCAATTAAATACTTTAGTGTGAGGACTACAAATAGTCATCTCGCCATCCATTTTTTTTTTTTTTTTTTAAAAAGAATCTCATCCAAGCCATGTTTTGAGCATCATGACCTCTGTCTCTAGAGGAGTAGTTATCTTACTTAAAATCTGCAAAGGCCTTATGAGATTTTTAGGCAGAAGTATCACCATCTATGCTTACATTGATTTGTCGACGAACCAACCAACATATTATTTAAGACTTCATTAAATGGCAGTTATAGATGAAAAATGACTCTCCATGAATAAATGCAATTACAAAAGGAAAATGTGCAACATCTTAATCAAAGTTGATATGTAGTTTGGAGTCAAGGAAACTACAAGTGATGACATAACTTGGAATACTATGAGGCCATATGTGCATCCTTAGACATCAAAGAAGATTTGGTCATTCTTAATTAGATACCCTCAGTCAGATTTCTCATTTTATAAAATATGGTAGATTCAACCACGAGATTTATCAAGTTTCAACTACATCAAGGGAAATTTTTTTTATTTTGTAGTATAGCACTCTAAAGCACATAAGAAGGAGACGAATGCATACCAACCATTATGAAGGACCTTAGGAAGCAAAAGCAACATTAAGTAGAGTTAAGGAGGCCATGTTCCTCTCAATCTTTCATACAAATTACCACATCTTCGAGGACAGGTTTTGCCAACAATGGAAGCTGAATTGCATATTTGCGTGTTCACAACATGCATCATTTCTGCCATCAATATTTATTGGTAATACATTAGCTTGTCAAGCCCAAGAAGGTCATGCTGGATTTAATGCAGTGGAGGGCTGCTTTGAAAGCCATAAAAGTTAGCTGCACACTAACCAAACAATGGAACATATTCATACGATACAAATATGCCACCTTTCTTTCATGTAAACAGGCTCAGTGCAACAAATCATTCTATATTGGCAACTACTTTAAGAACCCTTATTGCTATCACTTGAGAGGGGTTTGATAAGGTTGAGTTTAGAGGTTTTAAATTCTAAAATCATGATTTTATCATTTCTTGACTCAAAAGAGTAGGTATTGAAAGTTGAGAAATTTTCTGGGAAGTGTTTGGTCGTTGAAAAGGAAAGATCTAGGATACAAAGTTTCAAGATGATAGGGAGGAGAAATTTATGAACTTAGAAAATCCTACTAAAGTTAGAAAATCTTTCAATTTCATGATTTAAGGAGTTTTATGAATTTCTACAGCACCACCAGACAGCAGAATTCTAAAATAATGAATTGGAATTTCTAAAATCACCAAATATAGTGATTGTAAAGTGCATCCAAATGCACCCTTACATCCTTAATTCATAACAGAGTGTAACTAACTATCTGTTGATCCGCAGTTGCCAACAGTTACATTAGCAAATGCAGGATCATCTACCTGCATGCATCTCAAAACAGGCTCTAAAGTCCTTGATTTCAAGTGAGATCTCCATGTCCACATTTCTTGATAGATTCACTAACAATACTTCTATTAACCTTGTTAATGACATGTAATATAATGCCTCCAATAAAAGCATCCTGTGTGCTAGACTCCTAAGATATAAGCTAGCACATTTGTTGATTTTCTTCAATTGTATGAGACTTCATATCCTTCTTGTCATATTTCAGGATCCAACAACAAGGTCACGCTGGTCAACATGAAGTGAATAACCAATACTACTTTGATCAGATCATAGACTTTATGATGCCAATTTGCAAGTGAATCTAGAACTCTACAAGTGGCAAAATTGACTGAGACTTTAATATAGGTGAGAAATCTCAATTTATCAATAAATTCTTAGTGTATGAGTCTAAATTAGAGTTCACTTAAAGTTAGAGGTGTATGAGGTAAATATCACAAACCATCCTTTAATAATTGCACTAAGAAATACACCTATATACTCTTGGGCTGTGTTTGGATGAGGAATAAAAAGGAACCATGCCATTTATCCTAGTTATTTCAGCCTTTTTAACCAAGCACTCATTTGAGCACTTAGGTTAAATCAATTTTTCAAAAGGTAAAATTTAAAAACATGTATTTAAGAAAAACAAGTACATAATAAATGCTTCAGTTTTTGTCTTTCCAACACATTTACCCTGCTCAACCCAAGAATCATTTACTCCCATGAAAAAGTGGAATAGTTTATTCCTCCATTTTCTCTCCAGCTTATTCAGTTTAACTAAGCTAACCCAAATATTTTATTCTCAAACCACATGCAGCCTTGAAGTAGGTTATCAATGGTTTTAGGTTTTGAAACTTTATCATGTCAACTATGATGCTTAAAGTGATTAGGCTAGACTAGTTGTTCCTAGAAAAAAAAATATGATTGTTTTAGAATTACTTAGTATAAAGTAATGGAGGATCAATAAAATGTCTTACACGCACATATGTGCTTTTTAGCCTGATAAAGTGATGAGTGTTAATCTAATCTGCTTTTAGACTTATCTAGAAGAATATTAGATGAAGGTCAAGCTTTTATTGTATTTCATGCAATCCAGTTAATATTATTCATGAATGCTTTTTGATTTTTGTTAATCAAGATGCTTTAATTACCTCTTTTACAAGGTCTCTATCATACCAATCCATATGGACCATACCATATCATACCCGTAAGGTACCGGTACGGTATTGACATTCAGTTCAGTATACGAGTCAAATCGAGCGGAACCGTCGTGTTGTTCCATACCATCTGAAATTGGGATGCATACCACACCCACCTATGCGGTACCATGGTTGTAACAACTCAGGATCTCACCTAAAATGGCTATCCGGAAGATAGTATTGGGTTTCCTGATTCTATATAAGTACCTAAGATCTACCCAATGAATAATCGATGTGGGACTAAGCACATGCCCGCACGGATCCTCATATATTCTCCTTGTGTAACAATCCAGGACTTCACCCAAAATAGCTAGCCGGAAGATATTATGTAGGTTCCTTGATCCTTTATAAGTACCCAAGATCTACCCAGCGAATAATCAATGTAGGACTAAACACACGCCCGCACGGGTTCTCACATACTCTCTCCGTTTAAGTCCTGACGTCCTCGTCAGACTAAGAATTCAAATCCATTCAAATCTAATCACAAGCACCAAGATCGGCCCGTGATCGGCCCGTGGTCAGCCCCAATGGATTCGTGTTGCAATGTTCCCCAGTCCACATAGGTTATGGGTCGGGACCACTCTGATACTATTTGTAACAACCCAAGACCTCATCCAAAAAGGTCTATGAAATGTATTATTTAGATTTCTTGATCCTATATAAGTGCCTAAGATATACCCAGCGAATAACCGATGTAGAACTAAACACACGCCCGCACGGGTCCTCACAATGGCTAAGAGTGAGAATAAAATGTTGGAATCTATCTCGGTAAGGGATGCGTTTCGTACCATATCAACCATATCTTACCAAACTGATAATGCACCAAAATGGCTCATGGTACTGGTTTTATAGGTCTTGTTCCTTTGTAATCTTCATCTCATCTGCTTATTCTACTAACTTCATGTGTTTTCTTCCATTCTCATGCTATTTCTCCTCGATCTTCTCTTTCTTATATATCTTCAACATGCACCAAAGAATTCCACTACTACTTACTGAAAAATCATCAAGAAAAGCTTTGAACATACAGAAGTATTCATTCATGAAAGTTGTTGTAAAACTAACTTTAAACATTCTTTATCTTCTTCAATTGCACAAAGAACAAGAAGCAAAGTTCCAAACTTCCTAAAAATCTCACATACTGATTGTCAAAATTATATAAATAACACCAACTTAAACACCTTACTGGTAATCAAACAACATCAATGTAGCATTAACGTCACAAATAAAATACATGACGGGAGTCGAAACATATATGTAAGCATTGCCCTAATATTTACTAAAAAATTATCCAACAAAGCTTTTGATGTACAAAAGCTTTCATGAAAGTAGTCATCTTTGAACAGTCTTTGCCTTCTTCGATCACGCAAAGAACAGCCAGCAAAGTTCATACCTTCTTTGAAATCTCACATATTGAGCATCAAAATTAGAAAAATAACACCAACTTAACCAGCTTACTAGTAATCCAAACAACGTAATGGTAACATTAACATCACCAAAGATAAAGTGCATGACAGGAGTTGAAACACAAATGCAATCAATCTATGATCGAAATCTGAAGTAGATTTCCTTTATCAACATTCGGCAGATGATTTAGCTTGGAAAACAAAGACATCATCTGGGACAGTTTGAGGATCAACAAACCGGCAAGATGGCATCATTCTCGACAACTATTCGGATTAAATCCAGCATCTCGACGAAGAACTGCAGGAACTCGAGGCTGGGCAGGAGAAGCGAGGCGAGGACCAGCCCGCCCTCGCCGCGCTTCTCCCCGCGGTGCGTGAACTCCACCGGCGTGGCGGGTGAGACCCGACGGATGGCGGCGGCGGAGGAGGGAGGCAATTCATCGGTTGCGGAGTCCAGTGAGGACTGGGGATGGGTGGTGGTTTCGGGTCGGCTTGGGGGGGGAGGGTTGGAAATGGATGGCGCTGTTGCAGTAGAAAAGAGGGATATGGATGGCGCCGGCGCCGGCCGTGGCGGAGAGCAGGTTCACACGGGAGGCTTCGGAAGTGGAGGCAACGGTTACCTGTAGATGCTCAACTGCCACTTGCCCAGGCGCTCGGGAAAAAGCTTCGAAGTTTAAGTTTTTATGGCACATTTATCCCGAGATTTGTCGCTTGCTGGGGAGTCCAGTGAAATCATCATCCCCTGGTACATGAATCCGTAAACAAGTTCCCACCGGCAAATCGCTCTTGCTCCCTTGTCCTGTTAATCCATTCCTCTGCCGACTCTATTTTTCGGCAAATCTTCAACTGAGAGTTCTGAGTCGACGGCATTTTATCGAGTCCCGCACCAGAAGCTTTCCTTGACGCTCCCGACTTTGACCTGATAGTTGGTCAACGGCGCTTCGTTCGACATTGTTTTCCAAATCCTCTTCAAGGCGTATTGCCAGTCCTTCTACGGTTTGTAAACCTTGCATATACTTTCTCGATTTGTTTTTCCTAGCAACAAACTGTTATATAGTATTGTAGGGCATTTATTTTAAAAATGTGTGAATGCTTAGGATTTGAGAAATTATCAGACAGAGACATTGTGATATTAAAATGGAGATTTTTGTCTTCAAAAAGCCTGATTATTTGGTTCCATTTCTGTTCGTTGTTATAGTTTTTTAAAATCATTCATTATCTCGTCTATGTTTTACTCAATTATATGTTTCTATATTTGAGTTGATTTTATTCACAATTAGTGTTTGAATATATTTGTGTTGTAGACATTTTTGATGGCTCCAATTCAGACTAGATGCAAAGCACCTATTGTTGGCCCAAAAAATATGGTCAACGATAGGTGTTACTTCAGCCATTTTGTCAATTTTATCGTCAGCCTAGTCCCGTTAATGTCTCATAAGCAGAAGGTTAGGATCACCGGCACATCTTTTGGGCATTTGCTAGGTCTTCCATATATTAAATAGAGTAGGTATGTCATGGATACTCTGCTATCCTTTTGGGATGATGAGGAGGAGGGTTTTTGATTTGGTAAGATTTTAGTTTCTTTTGTAGGAAGCGATTTTGCACTAATTCTTGGTTTAAGTGCGACGGACGATGAGGTAGAACTGCATAGGAAAGGAAGGGTTACGTCTGACCTCATCATCCGTTTTTTTGAGGGGGACCATAAAAAAGCCAATAGAAATGCAGTTAAAAATAGATTACAATTTCTTGTTGGAAAGAGCGGACAACAAGATGTAGAGGATTTCACAAAATTATGGGTTATATATCTCTTTGTGACTATCATCTTTCCAACTATACACTATTATGTTCCTAAGGCATTATGTTCATATCTTGATTATTTAGACCGCTTAGGTTCATATAGTTGGGGTCTTGCTATTTTTGCTTTTCTTCACCAACAAATACCTAGTCTAGCCAATAGCGTAAGGTCAAGGAATATCACCAACAAGGGATCGGCTAAATTTCATTGTTAAGAAATGTATTTACTTCTAATTTGATGTTTACATTGATTTTTTGCAGGCATGGACTGTTGAGCATGCGAATAGCCTTGTTGAAAGCCAACGACCCTCCTTCATGTATCCACGTCTCCTGCATTGGAGCAATGCCCCATTTCCTCACAAAGTGGATGTGATTGCTAAAATCATGAAGTTAAAACGATATTAGGTTTGAATTTTTATTTCTTACATCGAAAATAATTTAAGTTGATGCCAAACTTAAGTTTTCGCTTGCATCAGGTGATCGAGAAGTTAGAGCCTAGAGAGGAGGAATTGCACATTCTCTCGCGAGGAAGGCCACAAGACGTTACTCCGATAGAGACGCGAAGCGATGATGCATTGCAAAAGGGTGTACGAAAAAGTTTCAATGTTTGTACAAAAAACTTACAAGCATACTAGACTTAGTCATGTACCTTTCAATTGGTGGCACACACTTATGTCTATATAGCACACACCTCTCATGTATCTACACATCATTATTTCTTGGCAGCACACACTTACAACCACTCGGCACACATCTTTCTTGACTTAGCACGCACCTTTAAATTGATGGAAAGTTGTTATTTCTATATGGCACGCACCTATCTTCTCTATGCACATCATTAATTCTTGCTAGCACATGGCGCACATATAATTTCATTTGGCATTTAGTTAAATACATACATTTAATTGGATAATTCTTTTGTTTTAGTTACCTTCATTGAGCCATAGCGAACCTCATCCAATGGTAAGTATAGAGAAACGCATGAGATTGGTTGAGAGGTGTTTAATAACACATGGCTTCAATTTATAAGACCCTGAAACCGTTGGGGATGACGAAGAGGGGACGATCGCCGGTTGGTCCTAATAGATAAGAGGTTGTCCAGAGTCAAGAAGGTCCTCCAAGATAAGGGTCTCTTGTCGGATGACCAACGAAGTGAGCATGCGACCGGTTCTACTGTGGTAAGCAAAATTTGACGAATTATTAACTCATTCTTCTTGTCGAACTTGTATTTTTGTAAGAAATTAATGCCACACATTCTCAGGTGAGGAAAGAGCATATTGCAGTTGTTGAAGCTCTGGACCAAGCTGTAGTGGAATTAGAGGATATGCAACATAGTGCAGAAGTGGTGGAGGTTTGTAATTATTTTCTTCCGACATTCTTTGATTTTAGATTTATAGTGTATATCATTATTACATAAAATGCATATTCCTATCGGGTTATTTGGCCCACTGATGTCCAAGGCGAAAAGTTCCTCCAAGATGCCACAGTTTTGGATGAGTCTATGGACCAAGGTGTAGCGGAAGAAGAGGATATGCACCATAGTGCAGATGACTTGGAGGTAGATTAACTTTTGCATCCTAAGGCAAATTATAATTTCACAATTAAATCATTATTGGTAATTACTAAAATTGCATATTATTAGCAGGTTATTTGGGCGACTTATACTGGTTGCGAGAAGAAATATGGATCAACCACCAAATATGTCTCCTCCTTATGCAGACGCGTGAAGTTTGGAGCACGCGAGAGAAAGGCAGCGGAGAAAGCAAAAGACATATCCCAATTTTCGAAGACTTATAAAAGGGCACAGAAGAAACAGAAAGACAATAGAATGGATGTTTCGCCTGATCACTCAAGTAAGTTATTGTTGCCTATAAGTACTACACTTATGGATCTCCACAAGTCAACTCCAATCGACAAAGAAACTCTTCCTCCTGAAGAGGAATAGCAATCTTGTCATTTTTCCTAAAATTCTGTATCCATATATCAGCTGCTGATTCAATATCCCATGTCTTTGGTAACTAATATTGTTGTCTTCACATTTAATTGTTCTTAGCATTTAGTACAATCCTCTAACATAATTGATGTTGAGAGATTGGCGTCGCCAGAAAGGCCAATAAAAGTCGCACCAAAACTTACCTATCATGGGAAGGGGGAAGGTATACTCCCTCTTTACTATGAAGAAGCTATTGATTTCTTTCTAGAAGAAAACAACTTCGAGTAAGTTTCTTTTATTAACTATGCAATCTCACATTTCCCACAAATAAAGTACCTTAAATATTTCAATGAAATATGTAGGCACACGATTTGGGAGAATGCAGATAATTTGAGACCATCATGCACTGGTGATGCCATAGTCCAGCTCCCTCATGATGGGCCACTACGCAGTGACGTATGTAAATTAGTGATGTACCTCACTTTAATCTATATCATTTGCTTTTTTAATATATTTTCTGAAGTACATGTCATGAACGTGTATTTTTCTGTGATGGAGCTATTCCATCGAGAGTACATTGAGCCCGTTGATAATCCAAGTATTTACCTGCATTACGAGATACAAGTTCTTTACATCAGCATTTTAAATTTCGTAACTGTGTATTAAAAATATTTAGTTGTGTGCCATTATAAATTTTATAGGCTGCTGTGGTTCAACTGTTGGGAATTGTATCCTAAATGTCAATCGTCAGCATGTTGATGATTGAATTTTGTAAATGAATTGATAAATTAATA
>JAOXJJ010000263.1:13478144-13488586 GCA_025769935.1 Phoenix roebelenii | reverse complement strand
GGCTTGATCCCCCTTATGAAGGGGTACGTAGGCAACCCGATCAGGTTCAGCCATGGTTTTCAAAAAAAAAAAATTCAACATGCTTAACACCGAAGAACCTAGGATTCACTTTCATCAACATCTTTCAAGCATTCGTGAGGTGACAGCTGATGTTACTAGAAGTATTTTTGATTCTTTGCATCCTAGTATTCGGAAATGGTTAGGGCAAATTCAACTTTCCAATCTCGAACAGTGTAGATATTTATTTATTCCAATGAATACGGGATGACATTGGTATCTAATTGCTTTGGACTTGATGAAGCAACATTTTGAATGCTACAACTCAATGTAGAACTTCCATGCATCAGATGATGCTATCAAATATGTGGGTATCAATTGTACAATTTTTTACATCGTTTTTGTTTTTAAATTGAATCACAAGTTAAGCAAATATAATATATTGTGGACATTCTTGCAAGCATCATTTTGAGGTATTGGCTAAAAGACTGCGTTGGATACCATATCCCTAATTGTCCCGTTTGAGAAATTCGACAGTGCGCACAACGGACACTCGATAGTGTGGACTATGGGGTGTATGTGCTCATGTTTGCGGAGGTATTGATATGTGGCACTTGCGGACCATTGCTGGAGGAGTTCAAGGATTCCTCTTTATACAGGAGCTGGGTTGCAGGAAAAATTTTGTCAAATAATCGTTGTCTTACATTTGATAGGTTCTGGTCATGGTATGACAAGAAGAAAAAATAGGCATAGAGATTAGAGCCTTCAGATGTAAAATAGTCTTTTAACATTTTCAATTTATGTGTAATGTTACATTGAGACAAATATGATGATTAAATTGAATGACTTTTCAACTAAGTAATTTGCCTATCTCTCTTTGTTGTCGTGCTCTATAGAGGATGCCGTGTTATTGCGTCTGTGTAATTTGCTAAATTTTATATGTGCCATGCCATGCCATAATCTCATGACCGTGCGCCATGTGATCTTATGTAATGAATGGGTGTAATGAATTGCTACTGTATCTAATATGCCTCTTAAAATGAGCCAAGAATTCTCATGTGGCACTCTCATCACACAAGTAATTCCCTAGCTCAAATCCATAAATGGTCCAAAATTGGAAAAGCAGGTTTCAGTTGAAAACAACCTTCTAAGATAGACTTCAACAAGTGTGCCGTTGCAAATGTTGTTGTGTGCAAACATTAACAAAATGTGTGCCAGGCTATTAGATGTGTGTTCATTATTGGTGTATTGTGTGCTTGGCTTTAGATAGTGTCATCTTGGCATACGTTAAATGTGTGCCAAGATAAGCTTCAGGAGTTCCATGCATAATTAAAAGTATGCAATATAGTACTGATGTCTGACAAGCTATATAACCTGATAATAAGCCATGGATTGTAAATGTGTGCCGTGTGCCAGGCTTTTAGAAGTGTGTTCATAGCATACTTAGATGTGTTCCAAGCATACTTTTTTGATTGCATAGAAGTCTCAATTGTGTGCTAGGATTTTCCGTGCATAGTATAATGTGTGCATAAAAGAATTGATTGTGTGCTTGGTTTTAGAAAGTGTGTCCGAAGCATACTTAAATGTGTGTCTGAAGCATACTTGAAGCATACTTCAATATAGTGTCTTCAAAACATATGTTACTGTGTGCAGTGATTTACTAAATGTGTGCCAAGATAAGTTTCAGGTGTTCCATGCATAATTAAATGTGTGCACTGTAGTACTGATGTCTGCCAAGCTATATAACTGATAATGAGCCATGGATTGTAAATGTGTGCCATGGAAATCGATGGTGTGACAAGGGTAGCTTACTATTAATCGGTATAGAGACACACAAAAATATGAATTTCTTGAAGTTTGTGTGATATATTTATGAAATAACAACAACAATAGCAGTGCGTCGTTGCAATATCTGAAATTCATATTTCAATTGACCATCATTCTTTTAAACAAATTTCCTAACTCTCTTCTAGAATTGGAGCAAAATGGTTGTAATGGCACATTGAAGTTTCTGAAATGCATAGTGCCAGTTGAACCATTTTTCTCCATTTCGTGATTTTAGCAAGGAATGTGTTTGAAAGCCAATGCAACCTTCTGAGATAGTCTTAAACTAGTATGTTCCAAGCAAACGTTGCTGTGTGCAAACCTTAACAAAATATGTCCCAAGCTTTCAGAAATGTGTACACCGCATACTGAAATGTGTTCCAAGCATACTTTATTGTTTAAATAGAAGTCTCAATTGCGTGCTAGGATTGCAAAAGTTTCTTACTATACTTATGTCATCTGAGTGAAACCATCAGTTTCCATTGCTACCGGCTGTAGCATAATTAAATGTGTGCACTGTAATCAGTAATGTGTGCCAGGCTTCATTTCTATGCCGATGTAGACTTCTAAAGCATTGATGACCAAGGGAAAGAAGACGAATTAAACTCCTTTTGAAATTATTGATGATTGTTTGTGGCATCAATAAGAATATAACTGAGTTTCTGAGACCGCCATTTGATTTTAACAGTGTGCCATGGTGTACCTTATGTTATTAACAATTCTCAGACTTACACATACCATGTTCCATGCATAATTAAATGTGTGCAATGTAGTTTGAAATGTGTGGCAGTCTTCATTTTAAGGCCGATGCAAACTTCTAAAGGGTTGATGACCAAGGGAAAGAAGAATTATTAATCATCTCTGAATTTATGCAATAACAGAATCCATAACAGTGTACCAGTTCAACCGTTTTCCTCCAATTAAGGATATTTGTTTCAAAGCCAATGCAAGCCACTGAAGTGTACACCAGTATGGAATGTGCGCCAGAATTTAGAAATTATGTTCGAAGTATACTTAACTGAGTGCCATGCTATGTTAATGTGTGCCATGGCATGTGCCATGTTATATTAACTGTTTGTAGACTTATAAATATAATGTTCCAGTAACAATAAATGTTGTGCCGGGAATAGCTGCATGCTGAGAAATACTTATGTCTGACAAGATACATAACCTGATTCAACAAAACAGATTGTTAATGTGTGCCATAGTGTGCCATGATCTGCCAAGGGTTGCTTACTACCAATTTTTATAGAGACATGCAAACATCTAAAGTTCTTAATGTTTGTTTCTTATATTTCTCCAATAAGAAGCATATGACTATGAGAAAAATGAGAAATTCAGATCTCCATATATTACACCTAATATCCAAAATATTTAGTCGATGGCCACATTACAAGTCCTTCTGTTCTACCCAAGCTTCCCGCAGTGTCCACATTTAATATGGCGTACTAACTCTCATTGCAAAGGTCTTCTCTTCTTTTTAGGCCTACCTGGACGAGTCTTTGTGATTGAGAGTAGAATATGATTCTCTTCTGAGGCACTATAAGGCTCCTCCATATCAGGAATTGGACTAATAGCTTCGGCATATGTTGCTCTATACAATTCAGTTTGGAAACAATTGTCAGTGAAGTGGTACAGTGATCTACTGTCCTTCTCAATGCATGCACATGCATGCTTACATGGCATGCGGAATATTCGCCGCTCGCCGCAAGAGCAATTGCTATTCTGGAGGTCAACTTTGCACGAGTAGTTTATATCCTTTATGTCATATATCATTATATTTGATGTAAATACGGATAATCTCCGACCGTATTCAGCATTTCTATGCAATACTTTCTCAGGATCAGGGCATAGATGGATTTGAATATTGTAACTTCGATTATGTCGTTCATGCATCAATGTCATTAACATGAAGCCTGATATGGTCAACCATTTGAGGAACGGGGAGATGGCGAGCCTCCATGATCCAACTGTTGAAACACTTTGCCACGTTAGACGTCATAATACCCCATCGTGGACTTGGGAATACCGCATTTGCCCAATGCTTCGGATTTGCATGCAGGAGAAAAGTTCTACTCCCTGGAGCTTCTAATGTAAGCTTGTTAATTAATTTGTGGAAAACATTCAACCTTGGAGTATAGGCAGCAACATTTAGTAAATCGAGCAGCCTCTTTTTCTCACTTGCACGATAATGGACAAGCACCTGCATTAACAATAATCAAACGATGAGATCTACAACATCCTAAATTAGTTAGATAAATTATGGGTTGAAAATTAAGAATATGACATTCCATACCTGATTCTTGAAGTTGTCTTTCACGTGACGGAAACAATATGAGTGGTAAATGCTAAAAAAGTAGTACTTCGGTACCGATTTAATAATTTCTTGATGTCTATCCGTCATAAATGTGATTTGCTCACTTCGCCACTCACTGCAACTATAAATTGCTTCTTTCAAAATCCGACAAAACCAGTCCTTGTCATCAGTCTCTATATCGACCACACTGTAAGCAATAGGAAACATATTGTCGTTCGCATCTTTGGAAGTCGCGCCAAGCACTACTTCATTCTTATGCTTTATAAATGTTCCATCCATAAAAATCAGAGGTCTACATCCTCTTATGAAACCAATTACTGAAGCATGAAATGAAATGAATAGGCGTCTGAATCGACCTTCAATAGTTTCATACTCAGCTATGCTACCGGGGTTGGTCTCAAGAATGGCGTCGCAATACCAGTGTATCCGGTCATAAGATTTTGATATGTGACCATAAAGGTCCTTCATAGCCACCTTCTTCCCATGCCAAGCTTGATGATATGGCAATTCAACACCATATTCTCGACGAATATCGTTTACGATATCAATCAATCTATATAATGGCAAATCTTGAAGTTTTTTTTTAACAATGTTTGAAACCCAACGTTTCGAAGCCTTAGGATGCGACTGGACTTGCAACCCTTTGCCACATGTATGCTGATTGTTCATTTTTTTAATTGCAAATCTTTCTTGATTGCCAAGTTGGAAAGTATGGATACGCCATTCACATTCTTTATATGCACATTCCACGGTTAGTCGCAGACGATCATTCTTCACAAACACAAAATCTCTACAATTTGCAATGCAGAAGTTGCGAATCGTATCGCGAAGAGTTTCCACATCATTGAACTCCTGACCGACACCCTCTATAGAGGTTTTCCAAGCATCCAAAGAATTTGTTTGACTAGGTTGCTCTTTGATTGCAGCTCTTGTTTCTTCAACAACTCGACCGAAATTACTTGAGCTATCCTTTGAAAAATTTTTGGATCTGCAACTCCACTCGACATTTTGAGATGGGCCACTATCCCTACAATAAGTTAAACAAAAATTTGGCATACTAACTAATAAATTTGTGCTTAACATGAACAAACTTACAAATGAAATATGCAATACAACAAAGTTTCAAATAAGATTACCAAAATAGAAACAGATGCAATTAACTTCTGCATTACCTCATATCAATGACGACATCGGCTGCTTCGATCAAGCATGGAATGTGACTAACAACCAATTCAATCATCGGCGCATTTAAGTTGACATGTATTTGATGCATATTCCGATTATCCTTATCGTCCAGAAGCGTAACAAGCATTCTAGACTTGTTTGGAATAAAATATTTAACTTCTACCATTGTATCAAAAAGATGTCTCCACCTTTCACTATTTTCTTGTAAATTTGATCGAGA
This sequence comes from Phoenix roebelenii, assembly GCA_025769935.1. Taxonomy (NCBI): domain Eukaryota; kingdom Viridiplantae; phylum Streptophyta; class Magnoliopsida; order Arecales; family Arecaceae; genus Phoenix; species Phoenix roebelenii. Next base: position 13,483,043 of record JAOXJJ010000263.1, on the reverse strand, counting down.
TTAGTGTCCTTGGAGATGGAAATAATAAAAGCTTCGCCACCATAAGAACAAATAGTCATGAAAACAAGGCTACTTGTTTTTTTTGAAGCCATGACAATGGAAAAAGGATAGAGGGATGAACTGATTGAAGTTCCGAATGCTATTTTAACAATGAAGCAAAGGAAATGCTGCCACAGGAACTATTTTTCGTATAGGATATCAGCAATTGAAGTCACACAAGAAGTTTTGCAAACAAGATATGAGCAAGGGCAGACATACAAGAAGCTAATCTAGCTAAAACAAGGTTTTCGTTCGATGACAATCGGGAAATAGAGAAGAACAGAGGGATGTCTCAGTGATTATGAGAAATCGGATTAGAATTTCAACATCTAATACTCTTGTGCAATGAAACCATGCAGCTAAAAATCTAAAAGGACTCTAAGCAAACGAATGAGGAAGAATTTGAATTTTCGCCAACTCAGAGATAAGAAACTCTCTGTTTCTTCAACGGTTCACCTATAACATCTAACATTCCTTTGCCTCACTAACAATAGAGAAACACTCCCCGACTCTTTGCCAATAGATAAGTTTGCAAAAGGAATATCGCAAAGAATCAGTAATTACCGCAACATGAAACAGAGACGTGGGATCCGAACCAACCGAGAAGCTCTCCCCGACTCACCGCAACAGGAAAAAGAAACGTGGGCGCCGAACCAACCGAGAAGCTCTCCCCGACTCCCTGCCAATGCAGATACTTCCTTAACCACGATACCAATGGAGAAAATCTCCTCTTTCTACTTGATTATTTCTACTACAACAAACATGAAAGAAAGAAGCCGAACCGTTTCCCCTTTTCCTTGTTTGCGGACGACTGCCAATGGAGATACTTCCTTAACCACGATACCAAATGGAGAAAATCTTCCTTTTCCAGTTGATTATTTCTGCTACAACAAATAGAAACGAAGAAGCCGAACTGTTTTCCCTTTCCATTGTTTGCGGATGATTTTCCAACTGTTTTTTCTCTTAAACCATAACAACAACGAAAGGGCAACATCGAAAAAAAAAACAAACCTCTGTTAAGGATCGGTAATTAAGATTAACTCTAATCTTGGATCGGAAAGCTCGGTTTGGGTCAACAGGGACTTAGCGTTACACTGTAGTCATGGGGGGTCGGGAATTAATTTACGCTAAATTTTATTTATGATTTTCTCAGCGGAGACGTGAATATGATTTTGGTTGGTGTATTCATCACATTTTTCTATTAATAGCATTAATTATGTATCAGGAGGTAAGCCTTAAAGCGTCGTGCAGGAACACGTGGAAGTGCATCTCGAGCCTTAAGGCCCTAGAGCCCATCGTTGTCGGGCAGAGCTGTGGGCTGTTTGGAAGAATTTATTCTATGTGAGGAGGATTCTTAGCACCCAATGGGGGCATTTCGAGGAGAATTCTTCTGTGGTGATCGACTGAATTCGAAATGTGGATAGGTACGATGACGGCCATCTTCTCATCTTAGAGACTCGGAGATTAGTTCAGAAGATTGATGATTTTCAGACAGCACATGTGTACCAAAAGACGAATAGAGCAATTGATTGGATCGCCTCCTACGTCGCCCGACACTCTGGAGAGCTTCTTTGGATATATGTAGCTGACATTTCCATTCTTTTGTACTCTTTATTTTCTTTTATTTTGGCTCAATGTTCTCATGTTAGAGCTACATGAACTGTCGTTTTCACCACACACACACATACACACGCGCCCGTAGAAGTGTCTGAACCTTGTGGCATCATGTGGCAATATCCATCAATATGATATTCAATAATGGCTCATCAATAGTGGTAATTTTGTAATTTTAAAGAAAAGCATGGTTAGTTTTGTAAGGATAAAAAATAGTAGAAGTTATCGTCTATTCTCTCTCTCTACTTTTCCCTCTTCCTCTTTTTCTTGCCTCTCCTGATTACTCTTTCATCCTAAGCTGATCATAATCCCTAGGAAGCACTACCACCATTTTTGTTGGAGTTCCCTGCTCCACTAGCTCAGGTCACCAATTGTAAGGGCTCCTCCTCTCTCCCTCTCTCTCTCTCCCCCCCTCCTGTCATCAAGTGATCGAGGACAACTTAGCAAACTACTGCCACCATTTTGATATAACATAGATGTGCATATATTTGTTTTCATTTTAAATTTTCGTATATGTATGATGAATGAAGACAATACTTTAGTTGCAATATATAGGTTATGCACAACTGCTATTTAAATGTACTGCTAAAAGCACTCTCCTTATGCTTTAAGAGGATGCTCTAATAAAAATTAGTTTTTTTGACAAATCTTTTTTGATTGGGCATATGCTCAAGGAAAGCATCTAATGCAAAGCATCTATGTATGTACTGGCTAGCACCTATGGAGGAATTCTATTGGGAATATTGATATATATTTTGTTTGACAGATCCCCAGATGCATGGGAGGCGGCATTGGGGTAAATAGGTAGATATTAGCTATATTATTGTTCATTACACATTACTTCTTAGTTGTTGTATATTTTTTCATTGATCGTGCCCTTTGATATAGCTATAAATGATGAGTAGACAATTTTCTAGTATTAGGTTCAGCTAGCTTTTTCATTTAAAATAATGCTAATGCTCATCCAAGTGTGTTTTCCTATACGTACTTAAGGGTTGTTTTGCTTCATATGGCTACTTTTTGCTAAATGTAGCATTTTATGACATACAATGAAGAATAACCTATGTATTTTTAGTAATATTTATTTTGTCCCTGAAAGAAAATTTGTGCTTTAAATTTAAAATGCGTCTATGATGTCAAAGCTTTAGAAATGATCGTGCCAATTAAGACATTGTTCCAGCAGAAGACAAATTTTAGCCTTGGTGAAACCTTCTCACCCCCTGTGCACCCCTTTCCCACCCTGCGCGCACACATACTTATCTCCCTTTCCCAACTCAAATGCTAATTTGTTATTACTTTTCTTTTGACCATCAATGGATGAAGACAAGACCCGAAGGACTTCAAGACCTATATATCTTGTCAAAGTGTTAGTCAATTGTAACCCTGAATCAAACTAAGAATGCATGGTCCTTGCTATGGGTGCATTGGGTCGGGTCATAAGTGACCCTGACCCAACCTTGTTTCTTGTTCGAGTCCTAATTTTAGACCCAGACCTAACCTAATAGAAAATTGGTCGGATCGGATCTGCCGCTATAATATTTGGCCCAACAGGTTATTCGGATCGGGTCGGGTTGGGTCGGGTCCATGTATAACCCGAACCCAACTCAAAAAATTTGGGTCCAGTTTGAGTCCGAGTTGGGTTTCTGTTCGGGTCAAACCATCCATGGCCTCCCTCTTCCCTTTATTGCAAAGAAACTTACATCCTTCCTAGGGATTGCTCCTTGATAATTGCCCATTATAGGGCAGTCTTCAAATGGGGCTGAATCATTACCAACTGAAGGCACCACATGCATATAAAGAGCAATGACATCCTTCTTGAGATTCCCAATCTCAACTAGGTATCTTCTGAAATCTATGAGCAGAAACATAGCCGACCCAAGCTTCCTCCGAGCCTCCAACATGTTGCTCGGATGATGGGCTACAATCACATGATCCTTTCCACTCGCTCTCCTCCACTCCTTTTGGCTCATCAAGTAGCCCACCAATTCATTCTGCAAAAGCTTATTCTGACCAACCTTTCCCTACCCATGGAGCTTAGAATGCTTGTTGCAGCTTAATAATGAGAAGAACGACACAAAGATCACATATGTATGGCTCGAATCCATTACTCTAATTACTGAACAAGGCCTGATGACACCTAGAGAATTTAAAGAGAGAAGATCCAATGTAAGCCAGTATTCGATATTGTGCTACAAATTTAAGCCACCCAGGTAGGTCGGGATACGATTACAAACATCCGACCATATCTAATTTTTTCTTCCCCTTCCAACCCAATAGTCCAAAATGAAACTTAGGAGGCAAGTCATACATATAAACCTTGAGCAAAGCCTGATTCGAGTTGCATCGTTTCCTTTTTCCTTCGCCTGAGACCCTCACATCCTTCTTAGAATTGGAATTTTGTCGAACACTGATTTGAGATATCATAGGAAGAGGAGGAGGAGCAGGCAATAAGTCAAGATGATGAGTGCTATGATCCTTGAATCGGGTGTTGAACTCTAATGTCTTATAGGCAAGTGCTAGCATAAGAATTGATTCAGGCATGAGGTAACCACTGCCGGACCTTAGAAGAGTGAAGCAAGAGAAAATCAAGAGGAAGATGGACAGAAAGATGGCAAAGAAGAAGAATCTCTTAGTCATAAAGGACAAAGGCTGCATCTTTCTCTCCGACATGGTCATCAAAACAAAGCATTGTTGCACAAGGACACCTACTTCAGTATATCCATTAATTTGTTGAGACAATGGTCAATGATATTGGCCTAGATAGAGAGCTTGGGTCGGGCCTTAATAAAACTTGTTCGCATCTCTATAGGCTGTGGGCCGCGGGTCTAAATAATTTTACAGATTCGAATTGTGTCGAGTCAGTTTGGGTCTAAATACAGTAAATCTAGATCCGACCCAAAAAATAGAACAGATCCAATTTTAGCATCCGATCCAGCCCTACGGGTCTTCCAAAATAGGTTGGGTCGTGTTGGGGGAAAAGTTGATTAAGCAGAGGGCCACGGAGCCCCGCCGAGCCCCGCCGACCAGAGAACGCCCTGCCGAGCAGGGAACGCCCGAGCAGCAAGCGCCCGCCAAGCAGCAAGCGCTCACCGAGCGGAAGCCTACCAAGCGCTTCCCTCGCACCCCCGTACTATAAACACCGCCGTCCTCGGCAAATATCATGACAAATGTTTTGACCACGCAACAATTAAAGCGTGCAGCCCTCCCAGTCGTAAGGTTCATTCCATAGTTAGCGTACGCAGCCTT
>JAOXJJ010000263.1:13420887-13463479 GCA_025769935.1 Phoenix roebelenii | reverse complement strand
GGGAAGAAGAAGAGAACGAGAGAGCGATCAGGGGAGGGAGGGAGGGAGGAGAGGAGAGGAGAGGCCGCCCGCGGAGGCCGGAGGGGCGGGGCAGCTGCAGGGGCGTTGCGGAGGCCGAGGCCGCGGCTGTGGCCGCGTTCCCTGTTTCGAAAGAAACAGGGGACGAGGTTTCGAAACAGGGGATGAGGTCGCGGAAAAAATATAGAATTTTTAAGTGAAGTCGACAAATCGGAGATTTTTAATTGAAGTCGACAACTGATCTGCGGACTTCACTTAAAAATCTTATATTTTTTCCGCGGCCGTGGCCTCGGCCTCTGTCGGGCCCCTGCTGGCTCCCCCGCCCCCCTGCGGGCTCCGCCTCCCCCCCATGGCCTCCGTCGGCCCCTCGCAGCCCTTCGCAGGTGATGGAGGCCTCTCCCTCCCTCTCTTCCTCGCTCTCTCTCTCCTCTTCGTCTTCCCCGGCTCCGGTTGGGTTCGGCCTGTATCGGTTTTCATGGCTCCGGCGTATTGGTTACACGCCGGACCAGTCTGATACGGCCCGAACCGGCCGGTATGGGCCGGTTCGTCAGACCATGCTATAGGAGACTTAGAAAACTTAGAGAGTTGGGAGTAACCAATGACATAAGATACAAGAAGCATATTGGAGGGGCGGGCACCTAATCCCCCATCATGTCCACATGGCTCTGCCCCTGGTCATGAAGAATCCTAACACAGTAACCTTAGGGAAAAAAATAAGAACTAATATTTGAAAATATATAAGATGCAAATTTACAATGAATAGTAAACTGAACTTATTTCTCCTTGAGTTCAAAAATTTTGTCATCCTATTTTGTAAGTGCCAAAAGTAAACATTTAATAATGATGTCATCATATTTTTCCAGGTTTGCACATGCCAAAATGCCCAACATTTGAAGTGTCCAAGATTGCACGTGCACTGTTAGAGTTCCATGCATCATCAGATAGAAAATCATGTCCAACAGAACGCTAGCTAATACTAGCACTGTAATTTTGACACATGCTGAAGTGCCATATAATATCTTTCCAGACTTGATTTCCCGCTAATAGTGAATACATACATCATATATAGGTTTTGACAAAAGCATATCCAGAATTTTAAATAAATCCATCATACAACAATGCCCAGAACCATAGAAATGAGGCCCATTGGTCAGCCTATGGACATCCCTATCAATGGTTTCTTTTTTGACAAGAAGCCATTTCTCATGCTTGACCACAGCTACCTTGTAAACTCTTTACAATGTCCTATTCTTGCACTCTGATTTGGTTCAAGAGCGATTATAGCACTTTGCTCTATGGTAAGTCTCGTGAAATCTGGTACATAGCAATATGATTTTAAGCAGACACAAACCACAAACCACTTACAACACATCATTCCATACCCATGTGCAAGGTCAGGTTAACAGTGCTCGATGACCAGAATGGTCACTTAATACTAGATGCTTCATTGATGGCTGTTGTTAAAGGTGCAATGTCCCAATCTACACAATAAAATGTTAGGTGCATAAAGGAGCTAATCTAACTCTTTAAAATCTTGCCACCTATTGATAGTAATTGGATCTTTAGAAGTGATGCACCTGAAATCAGGAAATAGTGTTTCAAGAGGTCGCAACTGTATGCGGCCAGTTAGGGGAACGTATAATGTACATGTAGTATGAGGGCTGCATATAAAGGTACATACGTGGTTACTATTTTTTAACTATTTAAAAATAAACATAATGCATTAAATGCAATAAGGTGAACAATCATGATAGCAATTCTTTTTCAATAGATAATACTAATATTAATAACAATAACAACCAAACGCTTTTGACTTAGTATGTAATGCCCAATGGCAATAGTTATACCATAGTCAATGCATTAACATTATTGATAGCTTTATCAGGTCAATCTGAAATACATGTCAAACCTACTCATCAGGTTGAATCTACTTCATTTACTTGGGCCCATATAAGACTGGGATGCATGTGTGGCTTCGGAATGCAAAGTAAGCTTGCATTTGCATTCACACATTGTTAAGCCGGCCACATATGCTGTCACACAATGCTAAGTTGATCATCTTCTCCTATTCATAAGTGGTGTGGCTGTATAAAGTAACCACATGTAGGCAATGCGATGCGGTAAAGTGACTGCATCTGCGTATGTGGACGTACATGTAGCCAAGGATAGAAGATCCGGTGGCACAAGGGCCGTCCTAGCCGCCCTGTCCCGTTCTAGCGAGATTATGGCATGTGGAACGGGTACGGGACCCAAAAACCCGCTTCCATCCTGTGTCCTGACCATCCTGCCTTCATCCCGACTGGTCCAGCATCGATACAGCTGTTCTGGTCGGGACATGCCCTCATCCCTTTTTTTAATGATGTTTCGGCTCATTGTCGAGAGAGAAGGAAGAAAAAATCGATCAAGTCTTACCTTTTTTCCGATGATGCTTAGTTCGTAGGGTTCCTTTCTCTTCTTCTTCCTCTTTCGTTTTCCCCCTGATAAGATGAGACTTGAGCCAGTCACGAGGCTAAAGCCAGTAATGGGGAAGTTAGAAAAACACGTGCGTTTTTTTTCCCTTCACAATGATGCAAAACTAGGGTATCTTTCATGCAGCCAAGGATTGAAGATCTAGTGGCACGGTGCCTGTCCTAGCTGTCCTATCCCGTTCTAGCGAGATTATGGCACGTGGAATGGGTGCGGGACCCAAAATCCCACTTCCATCCCTTGTCCCGGTCATCCTGCCTTCATCCCGGCCGGTCCAGCATCGATACAGCCGTCTGGTCGGGACATTCCCTCAGCCTTTTTTTTTAACGATGTTTCGGCTCGTCGTTGACAGAGAGAAGGAAAAATCGGTTCAGTCTTACCTTTTTTCCGATGATGCTTAGTTCGTAGGGCTCCTTTCTCTTCTTCTTCTTCTTTTGTTTTTCCCCTGATAAGACGGGACTTGAGCTATTCATGAGGCTGAAGCCAGTATTAGGGAAGTCAAAAAAACACTTGCATTTTTTTCCCCTTCACAAGGATGCAAAACTAGGGTATCTTTCACGTGAAAAGACTCCATTCGATCACCAACCACAGGGATCTCAAAGTGCTCAAAACTCCATCATTCATCCATCTGCATAGATCCCAAAGCGAGCAGTTGATGATTAAATGGTGGAAAGATATCCCCTCCTCCTCCCTCCCCTCCTCTCAATGGTGGAAAGATGGTTCGATCACCAACTAGGACGCTCGATCGGGACGACCGCGGGGACAGGGAAGGATGCAAGGGATCCTGTTCTGTGGGGAAACTAGGACACCCCCGTCCTACAGGATTTAAAACCTTGTACGTAACCACATGCACTGTATTTTTTGGAACACTGTCAGGAAACATTGTGTGTGGTGTCTCAACTAAATATACCGTCTCAAAATGCGGCTGCATACACATCTAACATAGCTTGGCAAGGAATTTGTGAGTCATGGATACAGGATCCTTTACATGTAAGACCTATTGCTCATGCAATTTGGGATCCTCATTTTTGTCAACCATTCATACCAATTCGTTATGTATGGATGATGAGATTCTATTGATAGAGCCAATTTGTGCATCCAACGGGAATTGAACGTACGAATATGCCAATTATGAGTTGGGCGCTTTAACCATTCAACCATGGATGTTTAAAGGGATCATCATACATTGTGAATAACCAAATTCTAATTGAAATGAAATCTTTAGGAGGAATCAATGAAACGACATCAATTCAAATCCTGGATCTTCGAATTGAGAGAGATATTGAGGGAGATCAAGAATTCTCACTAGCTAATAATATGATTACCTTATTTATTAATTAGAATTTTCTTTTATGTTACAGATAACTGTAATTAATATGATTTATCTTGGTTTATTTAGGGTTGGTTTCTTTTTACTTCTTTGAGGGGAAACCGTGAATTCATGATTTGACTTTTTTAGGTGCAATAGTTGATAGTAGACATCATTACTTGCTTAAAAAGAAAAAGAAAACTAAAATTATTTGGATGGCTTCCACAAAGATAAAAATAAACATAGTTTGGTACTGTAATGAGATAATTGCAATCATTACCGTTTTATTGATTGTGTTACGCCTTACTCTGAATTCTATTTTTGAAAAGCTTATGCAAGATCATAGTTACATTTAGTGGGTTTTATTGGGATATCATATTGTACTCTCTATATTGCCAATCTTTATGAAATGTGCAGATTTGAAGTGCTTGATGAGGAGCCTGGTGATGATGAAGAAAGTGTTCAGAGGTAGCTTATGTACAAACTCTCATCTTTATTTTTTATTAACTTTTTGGCATTCAGTTTTACTTGTTGCAAAAAGACTGGGCATGCTATTCTGTGTTATTCTGTTTTCGTATTAGCAATCTCTTTTTGGGCATCCCTTAAAAATTCCAAGTCATCAGAAACAGGATGTTGAACTAATTTATGGCGTAGTATTTTTTCATCACAAATTTGTGATGAGGAGCATTCTCTAGCTCTCATTTTTCAACCATAATAATATCTTTAATATGTATAGAATGACTTGGATACTTCTTCTCTGTGTCCTTGAAATGAAGTACACATACTTATTTGATGACTGATTTTTTCTTTTTTCTTTTTCTACATTCTTACTAAATCAGAAATAGTTGTATTTTCATGTTTACCAAACTAGATAAATGAATGATCATGTAACAGATGCTGAAATTAATGGTTCAGATTGATGCAGTGGCCCCCCCCAAAAAAAATTTGCCATGGAGTTGATTCAGGATAGGAGCAATCAAATAACTAGTTGAGGCTGAGGGGAAGGCATTGAAACCAATGTTGGCAGGGCCGTCCTGAACTGCCCGAGAAACCAGCGGAAGGAGAGAGGGAGAGAGAGAGAGAGAGGAAGAGAGAGTAGCTGGCGGCGACTAGAATTAGGGCAAGGGAGTGGGGAGAGAGGGCTTTTGAGGCCCTCTCTCCTCCGTGTGTCGGAAAGAGGGGGAGCTCCTACTTCAAAACGAAACAGGGGCTTCTGCCTTTTTTTTTATAATTTTTTTGAATTTTTTAAGTGAAGTCGGCACTTATTATTTTCTATTTTTTGACTTCACTTTTTTTTTTTTTTGAAAATTTTAAAGTGAAGACATCAGCGTGGATGCCGACTTCACTTAAAGATTTTTAAAAAAATATAAAAAGGGCCCAAAGCCTCTATTTTGAAATTAAATAGGGGCTCTGCTCCTGTTCCAACGCAAGGAGGGTTTTGAAAGCCCTCTCTCCCCCTCTCTCTTGCCCTTGTTCCGGCTGCCACTCTCTTCCTCTCTCTCTCCCCTTCTCCTTCTCCCCCTCCCTTCCGATTTTGCCTATTGGTTTATGCCGGGACGGCACAGCATGGGGGCATACTGTCCCATCCCGCCGACCAATTGGTATGGATGTTGGTTCCGGTACTGCCTTCCTTGATTGAAACTTTTTAGGCATTCTTAGCATGTGCCGTAGCACTTCATATCAGCCTTGTATCTTAACTAAAGAAAAGTTGATCAGCAGAATGATCTAACATGGAAACCAAGTAGCAAACATAAATAGAAAGAAACAATGTTTCAAAGTTTAGGAATAGATGTTGACATATTCTTTCCACAGGATTAGATTGAAAAATCATACTGAGTCAAGGAAGGCCTCAGTATTTGGCTCACTTCAGCATGGAGGATGTAAAGCATATAACTGATGACAGGCCAAAGAGAAGGATTTATCAAGGCTTGTTCAAAAAATGAGTGATTCCTGTCCTACACTAGGAAAAGAAGGGATAAACAAGTTACTAGCTTGTAAGAGGAAAAGAAAGTTCATGTAGCTCTCTTAAGGTTTCTAGATAGGATGTTTTGAAACTATGGCCAAGATTTCTAGGGCTTTCTTTATGTCAAATTAGATGAACTTGTTGAGCTACCTTGTCGATCCCTTCTTTTGGGACCAGTTGATAGGGTGGGAATTCCCTGTCAGCTTAAGGTTTTGGGACCAGTTGGCAACAAAGCCAAAGTTTGCTGGAAGGCCATGAGTTCAATTCCCTTCAAAATGCCAATAATTATTTAATTAACCTAATTGTTATCTTGTCTAAGTTTGCTGGAGGTCATAAGTCTCAATGTATGTGATCAGTGGGGGATGTTAGGCCTAATATATGCCATTGTCCATTCTCTTCAGCTTAAGCTGTTGAGGTCAATTGGTTAATTAACAAAATTCGAAAACAAAAATCAATGGTTAGGCTCAAGGAGATTAGGAGGAGCGAAAGAAATATTTCATGTCAGATTATGCTAGTTTACAACACATAACTGAGTCAGCTATGAAGAATTAAGCAATTAAAGAAGAATAACAGCATTACCGAAACACAAGAGGAATAACAGTAATAAATTAATAAACATAAGTGAGAGAGATAAGATTTTAACAAATCTGATATATTATCCTGCTGAAAAACCAATCTACAGTTCAAATATTCCAGCAAGAAGAAGAATAACAACAGAAATATATCAGAAAAGAGAAAACTAGCAGACAGAGGAGAGAAATAAGAAGAAATATGACAAGGAGGAGTAAGAGAAGGAAAAGCAGTCATACCAGGCTTTTTCTTTATTTCTCAATAATGTCTTCCCTACAATGCTTTGGATCTCAATGCAGTCCACTTATAAAACCACCCACCCACACATGTGCACACGCACGCACACACACAACCTCTACAAACCTAGGCACAGGTATATATAACATACAAGCCCACATGTGCCTGTGCATTTTGATGCTTATTCAAAAATAGAAATTTACAGAGGAGAGTCATAGATGCTATCTAACAAATAAATTAATAAAATAGCCATGATTTTGTATGTTGTTTAATTTATTTGTTAGATACATATAAAGTTAATCAAGATGTGTTGAGACACTTAAGTTGATAACCAACTGTGATATATTCATATTTATAATATAATGACATTTCACTTAAAGTGTTCATATAATTGTAATAAATTTAATTTAAGATGTGTTGAGACACATAAGTTGATAACTAACTGTGATATATTTATATTTATAATATTATGACATTTCACTTAAAGTGTTCATATAATTGTAATAACTTTATATGAAAAATATAATAACACTTTGCTTGAAATGTCCACCTAATCTTGATAACTTTATGTTAAAAGCATAAGGACACTTCACTTGAATCTCCACAAAACCTTGATAACTTGGTATTGAAAAAATACAAGGACACTTTCGAGTATTCAGCATTTAAAATTAAGAGTGTGCTACCAGACACTCCCCAAAAAAGTCCTAAGCATCAAACTAATTTTTGCTAATGTCAACAGGGTATGGAGTGAAGTGTCCATCCATGTCTTGTCATGTCGTGTCATGTTGTGTCAAAGTGTCCAAAAGTATCGACACTCCCAAACAAACAACTTAAACGGAGTGTCCAGGTAATATAGTTAAAAGTTAAACAACTTAGCCCTCAGCTATCTTTGACATGAAATAAGAATTTACTAGTGGAGAAATGAAAGAAAGAGGGATTTCATGGGGCTTTATTTTTTAGGGTAGTGTAAATAGTGCCAAACATTGGATTTCCCTTTTTCTGCTAAAAAAAATTCTTAAGCTATCACCATACTGAATTAAACAAAAAATGCACAAGACTAAAAACTGAAGACTCAGCAAAATCTGAACTGGTTAAGCAGATTTCAGGCTTCAAATTGTTCCTTGTTCATTTTGATTGGATGGATTAGTCCAAGACACTTTCATAAGTTAATAATCGTGCCATTTTGACACTCTGTGGCTCAGATTAATGATCAGAAAGACTTTGGAGCCAGTTCTTTCATCCATTGCATCCTTTAGTGATGTGGAACAAGTGATCTTCAATCACTGCTGTATCACTTCTCATATACTTTAATACCATATGGTGACCTGGGGTCTCATACTATATAAGCTTGACAAGAAGCAGTAAGCTCAAGAGCAATGATGGCAAAGTAATGACTGGTCTGTTTAAATGCAGTAAGCGTATTATAGGTGATCCATTGTGCATAGACTGAACAAGGTCTAGTACTCTGTTTTGATTCAGGTATCCTTGAATGGATAATTTCAGTCCAACGTGTGCTTGATGTCCTACAATTAGCACTTCTTCCAGTTGTCTGTTAAAGGTAGAAACAATGAAAAAAGGAGAAAAAGATGGTGTTAAATCTCTCTCTCTCTCTCTCTCTCTCTATTATATATATCTGTTAAAATAGAAGATGGGTGGAGAGGCTGAAAGAATAGATTAAAGGGAGAGTGATGATGAATTTTTTTAACCATACTATTGAGGTGAGTAATCAAGAAGCCCTAAAGCAATGTTGATAACTAACAGGTTGTCTGAAATATGCAAGTTTGCAAAAATAAGGCTCAAAATACATGACATTAGCTTATTTGACTAACAAATCTTTAGTCACATGCGATCCATATCTTCTTGCTAGTTTTTGAACCTGCCATCTCAGATATCTCTGTGTCAGTCTTTTTAATTTATTTGGTTTGGTGCACTTGTATTAACTGTTTCTTTGTTTGTTCTCTGACTGATTATGAGCACCTAATACATCTCTCTTTTCCTGTTGGAGGCATTTCTCTGCCTCACCCTTCTCATCCCTTTGCTTTCAATTTCGGCTCTTGAAAAAACCATTTTTTGCTATTGCACACTATTGGTTCAATTGATGAATTTCACCATCCTTTTTTTTGTTCTTGAATCCCTTTTCTGGAATTAATCTTTTTATCATTAAAAATTTAAAACAGTCCAGTTCTATTTATCTAGCCCTGTGCCTAGAATTCAGTTAATTTCTTGTTTTATGGAGTCTTCCAATTCACATGTAAAACATGATATTTTGGGAATCAAGTTTCATTTTCTGTATAGACATTGTTGTTGTACCGAGTACTAGAGTCACCAGACCCTTCATCTTGGAAGAACACATCTTGAAATTCCTGTGATCGTTGTCTCCACACCACATTCAGAGTTTTGTGAATTGTGCCTTCAGGCACAAATTGCTGATCACCATGTATGGTAACTATAAGTGGCTTGCTTCGCATCAGCATTGACTACCTATTTTCTAGTGTCATCTGCCTATGATTTTGCATTTCCGCTCTGTATCTTGCTCAGCAATCTACTATGCTATCAAAAGATTTTTTCAACCTGTTCACCATGCACTTTGTCAACCTGAAGTTTTATTGTCAACCCCACCATGTCAAAGTTCACTGGTGATCAAAGTACATCATTCATAAGCTAAAACTAAATTGCGTTTATTATGCTTGTTATGTCTGTATTTATTACTCTGCGTTCTGTGATCAGCTTTGTGTGGCAAATCTTTCTCCATCAGACTTTGCATGTTAGTATTGCACCATTACTCTTTTTATTGATTAGTTATCTTGGTCATACTGTTCTTTTGGCCTTGTATTCATGGTTGTGCATCCTTAAACATCACCTCTGCATGTATCTTAGACTCTCACCCATAGTCTGCCGTACTGATTGGTACGGGTCGGTATGTACCGGTACCGGATGAAATCAGTACGGTACAGCTATATTTTTCAGTTCCGACTATTCGCAACCCGTACCGGTCGGTACCGGCCTCAATTTTTTTTGGCTTTTGATCCGAACCAGCCGAACCGGTACAGTACCGGTTCGGTTTGGTATAGTACCGGTACCGTACCGGTACCGGTGCCTACCGGTATGATGGTATGGTCGGTACAGCGGACCTTGCTCTCACCTCTTAAATTTACTGGTGTAGTATCTCTTGATTTTTTTTTCTTGTCCGCAGATCAATTGTATACCTTGAGGCCTGATTCCTTTCTCTCATGCCATATGCCTCGTAACAAAATCAACCTTGTGTTTCTATTTTACTTTATATAAAAGGGTTCCCACATATTTTAACTTATGTTTAGCGTTATGCCTTGGTAGGAACTGCACCACTGCAACATTGGCATCTTGATTTTTACTGTTAACATTTGTCATATATGCAACTACGGAGAATCGTTGTTTTCCATACATGTTAGATACATTTTTCAAATCCAGCTATTTTCTTTTTGTTCCTTTTTATGCTACCTTGGGTTTTTCTACGAACTACTGCCTTATTGGCCCGGTAGACATTGAACAGTGGTAAAATTACCGTTTAATTTTGTTTCTGTGTGGGGACTATGGATTTCATGCTGCATGAGATATCCATACATTTATATCTATATGACTTAAATGGTATTCAAATGCACTAAAAATTTGTTATTGTTCACACCTGTACATGATTCAGGAATTGATTGAAACAAAATACTTAAGGCTTTTATTATGTATATGCTGTTGGTTTATTGTTTGCTTATAAAAATTGTACTGATCACAATTTGCCAATCTGTGTGTGATTATGATCTCTTGTATTCTTATAATTCAGGAAGTACAAACTGCCTATGTCACGCATCATTCCTTTTCCAAAGAAAAATGATCCTTCTAGTGCACCAGATTTTCTCCCAGGCAGGCAGGTCTTGGCTGTTTATCCTGGAACTACAGCTTTGTATAAGGCAACTGTGGTCAATCACCGTAAGGTAATAACATTTGAACTGCACTTTTTATACTGTATCCTATAATCTCTAAATATGTGGTTTTTGGTTTGGCATCAATCACTAATTTTTCATATTTTATTGATAAAGAAATATGACTAGCATATAGTTTTGTTTCTTTATATTTGAAAAATTCTGGTTTTAGGTGAATGCGGAAGAAATTTTTTTAAAATTTTATTTACTCATATCAACTTTAACAAGATTTATGATTAGGTAATTGGTTTTCTGATCCTCTAATCTGGACTCCTTTTATTGATGGACGTTTATTTGACACTGCAGTTTAGAATTTTTTGTATAGGAGATCTCTTTCATGTTTTCTTCTTGAATGTAATCTGCATGATTTTTTTGATTTCAGTCATTAAATTTGTGGTTCTGACATGTGAAAGAATTCTTTATTATTTTGTTAATGTTCCAATATAGAATTGATGAGTTAGATACTAGGTGGATGTGTCCTCTGAGGGCCCTACCTTATTGTATTTTTTGCAGTAGTTCATATAAGAATATAAGAGATGGAAAGAAACAGATGAGGAATACATGCACATGCATACAATCATATATACATGCATGTGCACATCCTTGGTTTCTCTCAATCCCTTTTTTCTGACTTTCATATCCATCGTCCATTGTAAACTTGCAGTATATCCAAATCCATCTGGTATGCATCTTGATCAATGGCCATAAAAGCTATCATGTATGATTATCTCATCCTAATTGACACTATGATATGGTTTAGTAGATATTTTGGGTCAATGATGTTTACATTGCAGTTCTACCTGTTTATATGCTTGTGCATGCATGTTAGATTTTTCAAACCATTTAAGATTACTTCTGCTTGCTAGAGCATGATCATGTGCATGTCAAGGACTTTTTGGTATGCATTCAATTTACACTGTCCCTTCAAATCAAGGTACATCACACCATATTGAACCGGGTAGTATAGGGCATACCGTACCATACCGATTCGGTGCCAATATATGGTATGGAGGGTGTACTGACACTCAGTACGCTGAACCGGCCCCCGCACTGGGCGTATCGGTACGGTAATAGGGTGGCAGCGGTATGGGTCTTGGTATCAAGTTGACGTACCTTGCTTCAAATCTTATGTAAACATTATTCATTTATCTGAATACATGTAAAATAGAATCCTCTCATTCATTCTTTCGTGCATTGCAGGCAATAAAGCTTAATTTCTAGTGGTTTTGATATTTCTTCATGATAGTGGTACAATATACTAACTTTCTTCTCTTTCTTTACATGGTGCTCACAATGGTTTGCAAACTTCCAGAGGAAATCTGATGAGTAAGTCTTTTGTCCTTGTAGCCATGTCCTCTCTCTGTTAAGAGATATTTCATATCATATTATCTATAATCTAGTTTAGTGCTATGCTTATGACTCCACATGAACGCTTTTCTATTTCACAAGTATACTAGGCATCATATGTTATTTGATATAGAGAAGAGCAACTAACACCACCAAGAATGTTGTTTTCTATGATCTAGTTTAGTGCTATGCGTATATCTCCAGATGTGTTCTTTTCTATTTCAGAAGTATCCTAGGCATCATATGTTATTCGATATAGAGCAGCAGTTAAAAGCAACTAACAGCACCAAGAAAGATATTTACGATGTAGTTTAGTGTTATGCTTATAACTCCAGATGTGCTCTTTTCTATTTCAAAAGCATCCTAGGCATTTTATGTTATTTGCTATAGAGAAGTTGTTGAAAGCAACTAACACCACCAAGAATGATATTATCTTTAATCTAGTTTAGTGCTATGCTTATAACTCCAGATGAGCTATTTTATATAAGTATCCGAGGCATCATATATTTTTCAATATAGAGAAGTTATTGAAAACAACTTACACCACCAAGAATGAAATTATTTAACTACGAATATGCAGCTTTTAACATGCTTTGCTATAACTATCAAAAAAAAATGCTTTGCTATTGTTGATGACGTTTTGTTATGCATGCATACAATAACCATAATGAGCAATACCGAGCATCAGAATTTGTTTTAATGATAGCTTGCCATTAATTTTTGTTTGGAACTAGATCTGCTGTCATCATTAGTTCTCAACAAATTTGAGTCCTTTCCCAAAGACCTTATTGAATATTCGCTTTGAATGCTTATACCAATTCAATTAGTTCTCCTCTATTTTGTTTCCTATTGGTGAATTTTTCACCATAATATTCATGGTAAACCATCCACCTCAGTATTCTCATCTTTACAATGCTTTATCATGTATTTCTAGCCCTCTTTATTGCCCTACATTTGGAGCCCTAGAGTATTGCTGGCCTTAGGGCTGTCTTGTTGAAGTGTTTTCAAGCTCACGACATGCGTTGATCACATAAATCTGGAATTAGTATTCAAATTTTATCTTCAACTAGTTTTCAAATTGTATCTTTAGCTCTCATGTTTTTGAGTATAATAAATAATAAATGCTATAATAAAATTGTGTTACTTTGGTATTTATTTCACTTCTCTTTCCACTGTTGTTGCATTCCATACTACTTTACTCTTAGAATTTGTCCTCCAAAGCTCTTGCCCATCATTTAATTTTTGGCACTAAATCTCACCCCCCATCTCATTAATTGACATTATAACATATATCATTAAGCCTCCCTCCTGAGTGTTAAGATGCCTTTTCTATCTATGATGAGAGATTTAGGGCCAGCCTTTAGTGTAGATCCGTTGGTATCATGGAACTATATGTATTTAAGCTTTTTTTTCTTGTATCTACATTGTCTTTTTGTTCTTGGCAGCTATGTGCTTGAGTTTGATGATGACGAAGAAGATGGATCTTTACCTCAAAGAAGTGTACCATTCTACAAGGTGGTTCCACTTCCATAGGGCCATCGCCGATGAATATTCATGGTAAACCATCCACCTCAGTATTCTCATCTTTACAATGCTTATCATGTATTTCTAGCCCTCTTTATTGCCCTACATTTGGAGCCCTAGAGTATTGCTGGCCTTAGGGCTGTCTTGTTGAAGTGTTTTCAAGCTCACGACATGCGTTGATCACATAAATCTGGAATTAGTATTCAAATTTTATCTTCAACTAGTTTTCAAATTGTATCTTTAGCTCTCATGTTTTTGAGTATAATAAATAATAAATGCTATAATAAAATTGTGTTACTTTGGTATTTATTTCACTTCTCTTTCCACTGTTGTTGCATTCCATACTACTTTACTCTTAGAATTTGTCCTCCAAAGCTCTTGCCCATCATTTAATTTTTGGCACTAAATCTCACCCCCCATCTCATTAATTGACATTATAACATATATCATTAAGCCTCCCTCCTGAGTGTTAAGATGCCTTTTCTATCTATGATGAGAGATTTAGGGCCAGCCTTTAGTGTAGATCCGTTGGTATCATGGAACTATATGTATTTAAGCTTTTTTTTCTTGTATCTACATTGTCTTTTTGTTCTTGGCAGCTATGTGCTTGAGTTTGATGATGACGAAGAAGATGGATCTTTACCTCAAAGAAGTGTACCATTCTACAAGGTGGTTCCACTTCCATAGGGCCATCGCCGATGAAGCGAAATCATGCAACTGCTATTAGTCTTCAGATATTAATCTTCAAGCTACAAATGGACTTTCATGATGTTGTATATGTGGGCTGTTTAGGTGGTGCTTTGATCATTGTTTTACAGAGTCATGTCTACTTCATCATGATGCTCCCACAACACACTTGAGCTGTTGGATCATCATTATCATTGCTGTCTTAACACAAGCATCATTCAAGCATTAGAGCTAGTAAGTTAATGTTAAATCTAAAACAGATTTTTGTCTACTAAATGTTATGAATTTGTAAGTAACTGCATACAAGTATGCCGTCGATTTTGAAACTGGAGGGAGCTAATAGTAGCAAAGCTCATTTGTTGCTCCTCCTTGTATGTCAAAACTAAATAACATATATAGAGGCCTATACATAGGCTATAAGCGCACTAGATGGGAAATGTAAATATTAATTATATAGACCTCTTGCTGCAATGATATTTCCTGCAGGGTGTTTTGTTATCTTTTTCATATTTATTTATTTTGTCTAGGAAGGCACTTACTTAGAAGAACCCCTACATCTTAATCTTTTGCACGTTCCTCTCTGGAGCTGAACATGCCCTACTAATTCTTGCCTTGTTTTATTTTTTTATTTTTTTTGGTTTTCTTGAATAAAGAATAAAATAACTGTAGCTAAATGAAACATAAACAATCAAGTAACCAGAAAAATCCAGACAAACAAGGCAAGACTAATTCTTGTTTTTTATTTTGATGGACACATATTCTGTGCTCTTGTTAGGGCATGGTGCGGGCAGGAATTTACTGTTTCATAATAAAAATAATTGAACAGCTAATGCATGGCATCAAAATCCAAAAGACTCTTGTGTTGGTCAAGGAATTTGCCACCCTCAGCCAAATGTATGCAGCAACCAGCAATAACTTTGGAGTATTAAGGATCAAATCCTGCCTTTATTAAGACTGGCACAATTGATGAAATCCTGCCTTTATTAGGACTTGGTGAATTGCTCCTGAACTGGCGAAATTACTTGTTTGTTTGAAGTGTTTTGATGAATTTTAGTCACTTTACCACCAAACAGAAGGACATTTGAGTATACTCTGTGCTCGGGTTACCCAACAGAGTGTTGGAAATAAATTAAAAATGATCAATGCTGGAAAATAAGAATTAAAGGTAAAATATCATGCAGGATATCTGATGTATCAAAACAAAATGGCTAGCTTGAGATGAGGTGCGTGTTTGCTAACGAGAGCCATTGATGCCTCTCTCTATGGAGGTGCTACAAATGTTGGCTACTTAAAAAAAATCCTCCTTTATGTGCATGCCCATTGAAGAAAGAGGAGTGAAATGAATTGGAGAAGAGAAGGAATTATGTTGATGGGAGAAAAAAAAAGGAAAAGTGCAGGGAAATAATAGAGGTGTTAGAAAGACTTCTTGTTTTTTCTTCTTTTTTTCTTCCTTTTTCATGTGGTGATATCCTAATCACAGGACTCTCAATAAAAAGACTAGAAAGATTTTGAATGCCTAATTGGCCCAATCTCTCCCATCATGTCAAGAAGATCTCAATAACCCTCCAATATTTTAAAATGAATAACACACTAGTCGGGAGGTAATAACTAAATAAAATGAAGAATTTTGAAACTTAAAAATTTGAAGAAAATAACATACTTGAAATTTTAATTTAAATAGATAAAATTAATCAAAAAACTCAAATTTCAAAATCTTTGACAAGCTTCACAACTAAGAAAATAATTATTTGGCAACTTATGCAATATAAGGTGTCATTTGAACTTGAACCTATATATAGTATTGGTGGTTTCCATCCAAGAAACTATGGTGAAGTAAGTTTTGACTCAAGTACCTGAACTAGACTTCTACCAGCCATACACACAGCAAATATAGGACAAAGTTTGGACTAGTTCACTATTTATATCCATATATTGGTATCTTGACGTTTTTTGAGAGTTTCTAGAGAACGAACCGTCTAATAGTTATATAGTCTAACAACACTATAAAGGAGCCTTTCAAAAGTACCAAGACTAGTACCTCATAAATTTCTACCTTGGGCTCTTTCAGTACTCTTTCTAGTCTATTGTGTAATGAAAATGGAGACACTCTAATAAATCAAGCATTCAACTTGCTTCTCTGCATCAAACTTTCTTTATGAGATCTTCAATAATAAATGTTTTGAGTTTTTACCATAAATGACTCTTATCGGTTTTCATTCCATTTGCCTTGATCACCCTGGAGATGCATTCCTGGAGAGACCCTTTTCTCAGTACTTACAAATTCAAAGGAGATGATACATTTATTACGAAGGCCTTTTATAGATTCATGTCTTACAAGAATATGTCTATTTATCTTGTTTTTTTAGGCTCATTAACCGTATCAAAGTTTTGTGATCATATTCCCTAGAAATGATTCTTGCTTAATGGGATTTCAGTAATCAAATTTCTAAGTCAAACAACTTCCATGTAAGTTACAAAACTTATAAGCTTGGCTTCCCAGGTGCTTCTAAAAAATACTGTATATTTCAACAACACCTCAAAGAAAGCAGCATCTCTAGAAAGGAGTACATATCTTTTAGTATACAGAATATCTAAATTATCAATAATCTAACTTTTCTACTACAACCCTCTAATACTAGAATCTTGTGTAATATAAAGAATATGGTTCCATTTAAGCATTTAAAGACTCTAAATAGCTAGTACAACCACTTAAATGAAAAAGTTTTGTAATCAAAAACTCTTTGCAATAGGCTAATACATTAATAAATTAATGAGCTCCCATGGACATGTTTTAAAGCTATAGTCTCATTGTACTCTTAGCTCTCCATGTCCTGTCATTTAGTCTATAGCAATATTAATCTCCTAGTATGTGTATTGAAATGAAAGGTGCTAGAACTTAAGTGCCTGTACTACTCACAATGTCTTGGATTACAAGATAGTCTTTCAAGAAGCATGCTTACCTCCTTAATAAAGATATTGAGGTAAGGAAATAATTTTTGATAATAAGCATAAATAGCTCTTATCTGAAAATTTAACCATTTATCTTGGTACCCTAGTTTTTGCATGTGGACATTTTTGCTAAAATTGCCTAGGCCTCGACTTCCAACAACTAATCCAGTAGAGACATGCAAGAAGAATCTAACCTTAGTAACCTAACCATCTTGCGGGAGCTCTTAAGTTGGTCCGTTATTCAAAGTGAAAAGGCCTAAATATTTTTTATAGTTTAATTGGCTCATGAGACGTTTGGAACCATTACTATAAGATAAACTGGATAGTCTCCAAGCAAACATGAGGGATCAACATTCTTATCAAGGAAAGCAAGGTGGTAATATACTTTCTAAATTATTCATAGAATGCTAACTATATGTAAAGATATTTACCTCAAACCTCCATTGACGTCCATGAGAATCTATTTAGGGCATTTATCCTGCTCTACATCACTCAAGGTACTAATAATGAAGCTCCTCTTGAAAATCTTTATGTTAGGTGCATTGCTTGTATAATCCTCTAATAACTTTATAAATTCTTGATTACTTCATACTTGAAACATTATATTTTCATAGAGTCTAAGGCATGTTTGTCATACCTCCCATATGCTCTAGTACAAAATTAGTTACTCATATTTGGAAGCTAGGCCAGTCAAGATCCACCCTCCATCTTTTTATTCCTTAGTGAAATATTAGGACAAAAATTGCCTTTAGAAAATAGATTACCAAGTAGCTTAATCCTTGTTGCATTTTAGAGATGAGTGGTAACATGGTGAGAAGAAAGCCTCACATAAAAAGCATTAGATGGTTAGAATTGTAACTATCTTGTTCCTTTTTATATATACTATACATATGAGGATTAACAGAGAAGCAATGGAAAAGCTGCACATAAGAAGTGTAACCTTTTGCTAGAGATCTCCATGCCATTTCATCACTCCTTTTTAGATTGTTGACTTTATGATTATATTTTTACTCAAACTATTCATTGGACACTCTTCTGGAAAGCTAATAACAAATTCTCTCCATTGGGAGAATAAATCATTATATTTATTATCAAATCTTGAAGAATTGTAGGAGAATTAGCTACATCCCTAAAGTGGTCCTTGAGGAATCCTATGCTGAATGGCAACTAGCCATGATGGTTAAGCAAAGGGTTTCTTACCTCTGCTCTTTTTCCTTTTTCTTTTACTCCTATTGAAATACAAATATTATACTGTTCTAGTATAAATACATCTATTAGAATCATAAAATAAGAGGTCACAAAGCTGAATAGAGAAGAGAAAAGAAAATTATAGATGCCTTTCATGTATTTGCAATATAAGAAGATACCTAGTCCACAATATTGTTCGACTATCTATAGATATAGATTGTCTTGAAAGAACTCATAGTAAATGCAATCTACCAAATATCATAATATAGTAGATGAGTACCATTCACATGAGCTTCTAGCATGGTTATCTAGTTAATCACAGTTTTTGAGGCACCTTCCGGCATAATGTGAGGCATCGAAAGTATCATACTTGCATAAACATAAGGCCTTCGAAAGTTTGTAATTGAGACAGTAATATTAGATAGGTGCGACCTACTTGTAGCCACACACAAAAAAAAAACAAAGACTTGGCTTAACAAAATTAGCTGCATCACCGATCACCTTGCCATCAAAGTTAGTCTTGAGCAAGCTAGGAGGTGGAGTCGCTCAAGTGAAAAGGGTTATATAGGTGGAAACAAAGATTATTGATAGAAAATTCTAGATTTCTTTAGCTATCAAAAACTCCCAGGTAGCATTAGTATGAATGGATTCTAAAATTTGAAGAGCAACCTTTATAATGATTAGATGAGGACTTTGGGATGTATTTTCAAATATACAACTATTGCTGGCCAATCAAATATCATAAAATAATATAGCATATAAGAATAACATCATTCCTATCCTTGCTTCTTTCAATCTTTTTTTTAAAATATTGATAAAAAGTATCCATAATAAAGGAAGGGATAGTAATTGCCCTAAAAAAGGTAAAATCTTCCAAATACTTACTGGTGTCAGACGTTCAAGAAATATATGGCTAACAGTTTCATATATACCACCAACAGTTATGATAAAGAGATATATGAAGACCACATTGATGAAGAACACTTCAATAGAGAAGATGATTCTAAGATGCTTTCTGGAGGAACCACGCTTTTCTCAAATGAGTACCAAACTTCCAAACTTAGGCAACATCTTTGGTCAAGAGATGGCCCAATAGAGCTTGTACAAATCTTTGGCTTTTACTTTAGAGCATGAAGAAGTACCCCACCCAAGATACTAAGGAGAATTGAACACTAGCACAACCATGGATGTAATTCTTCTTGCTAGTTCTTCATCAAAAGCTTAATAGATGAGAGTAGCATTTCACTTATTCTCTCCTTCTACAAACAAGTCTTTCACCAACATATTCTACAAAATGCCAATATTGACACTTGTAAGAATGCAATTAAGTGGCATAAAGAATTTCATAGATTATCCAAGACATTAGTAGACCTTCTATCTCATACGTTTCATTTGAGGTTGGAGAATAACATGTGCAAACAACGTTCTAGATAGAAGAACTGTTGCAAGTATGAATAAAAGGACAATGAATAGTCTATGATTTATACATAATCCTCATCAACAAATACTAGAAATTATCCAATCCAAAATAAATCTAGCAACATGCTTTGTCATTAAGGCTTCATGTCTACTTGGCAAGTGGGGGATCCCCAAATCATCATATTGCATATATTAACACACCATGTTCGAAGCTAGTAGATTAATCATTTAGAGTTATCAGTAGAAGCTAGTAGATGAACTCTCTTAGAGTTATCAATAGAGCCCCATAGGAAATTTCTCATGATTTGATCAAGCTTCTAAATAACATATTTTGGAATGATAATGTTAGCCATCAGGTAGATAGGTAGGAATAAATTATTGACTTTATAAGCATAATTTTGCCCATCATAAATAAAGATATCCATTCCAAACCCTCTAATTTATCATGAATCTTTTGCATTAGAGAATTAAAATTAGAAATAGTTGGCCTCCTTCTTGAAATAGGACGTCCCAAGTAATAGTATTTCTCATTACATTTTGCAATATTTAATAGGTCCTTTACAATTGAATTAGTCTTCAAGTTAAATCTCATTACAAACTTGTTTAAATTTATCTACTGGATAGATGTTGAAAAATAGTCCTTGGCTATAGTCTTGAAAACTGCAATATTTGATATAGTAGCTCCTGCAATCATGGAAATAATAGGTGTGAGATTGCAGGGGCTGAAAGTATTAAATGATGAGCAAAAAAAGCATAACTAGATACTGAGACATTAGCATCCAAGATAAACAATCTACATAAATAAGGAATAAGTAGGAAAAAGGGACACCCTTGTTGCAAGTCACTGGTAGTTAAAAAGCCTTAATATATATGCTATTGAGCAACAAAGCAAATGAGGGACTCTCAGTGTAACTACACACCCAATTGTTCCAGCCCTCATGATATTCCATCTAGTGGAGGAAAAAGTATAGAAAGGCCCATCTTACTCTTTTATAGGCATGCTTCATATCCAATTTTATAACTATTAGACTATGCCATACTAAGTTTTCTCAAGATCACATAAGATCTTATGTGCTAGTAAAATGTTATCAAAGATACACCTGCTTGTAACAAATACTGATCGATTAAAGAGCTCAAACAAGTTGCATTCTGTTCACCAGAAACTTGATAAAATTTTGTAAAGCATTGTCGATAAATTGATTGACCGGAATGAGAAGGTTCCACTGTATCTGGCCTCTTGGATAGTAAGGTAATGGAAGTAAATTTCAAGCTTGAAGAAAGAAAAAATTGTGATGAAGAATTGTTTGATAGCAAGACAAACTTCTTTTTTAACAATCAACCAATATCTATTGAAAAAAGTGGTGGAAAACCATCAACGTCCAAGACCTCATCCCCCTGATATCGGTCGAAGAATGTTTTCAATTTTCTTGTCAGTCATCTTCCTTGATAACATCTTACTATCAGAATTAAATAGCATAAGACTTGGAGGAGGAATAGATGGGGCAATCTCATCATCAGCATCAGTAGCATATCTAGACTTGAAGAGCTAGAGCAATTCATTTCCAATGGTACTGGTATCATTTAGATGTTTCTATGCATTTTGATCATAGTAAAATTGTGGAAAGAACTTATATTGCTATCTCCATCCCAGAGCCAAGCTACTTTAAACTTATGGTACCTGTTGGTGAAGGAGAAAACGATGCTGAAATAAGCAAGCATGAAGAGCCACAAGTTCTTCAAAAAAGGCCTCCTTGATCACATTTCTTTTGTTGCAAGTCAAAAATAGTAGATTCCACCTCGTCCAACCTTCTAAAGATGTTATCTTTAAGTTTCTTCCACCGTTTCAAGTCGCACTTAGTGAGCCCCAGCTTCTACGTCACTTGATACTTTGCATTCCCTTGAACTTGTAGATTTCATGTACCTGGCATAATGTCTCGAGATTGAGAGTTAGACAATCAAAACTTGTCAATGAGAAGGAAGATTTTGATTTCAGGATAAAAGTATTAATATAAATGGAATATTTGATTAGAGGAGATGTTTTGTAGGTGCTGCACCTAATAATCAAAAAATTTTGAACCTAGTTTCTGGTTGCAAATGCTCTATTGATCCACTCCCATGCTCTCGCTTAGCTATTATGATTATTATATAAAGTTTATTGAACATTAGTGTAGCCAAAATCATGGAGATTGTTGGTTAAAGTAGAGTCTTCGAATTTTTTTACTCCTTATTTTATCAGTGATCACTTTGCCCCCCTTTTTCTAGTTGGCCCATTAGTACAACTGAAATCTCAAGCTATAAGAGTTGGTAGTCCTTCTTGCAATGCCATGGAAGCTTCTCTCTCCAACAATCTTCTCTACTAATGCTCTATATTAGTGTAGGTTGCAACTAGGAGTTAAGGGTAAGAAATCAGTTCTCTAATAATAGCAAATACTTGCGAGATGCTATTGTTGAAGATGTCTATAGAAGCAAAAAATTTGTTGCCAAATGGTGGTGATACCACCTGATAGGCCTCGTGACTCAATGGTTTGAGAATAATAGTGAATCAAAAGTTTCCACTGGACAATAAGAAGACCTCGTCAGCAAGACAAGTTTCATAGAAAATACAAATCTAGGGATTATGCAGTTGAATAAGCCTCTTCTTTATTGTGAACGAAGGCTTTCTTGCTCACCTACAATTCTGTAGTAACACTTTCATTAGATCAGATGGATGTCCGAAACCTCTATACCTTTGTTGGCAATCACTATGACCTCCCTCTGTGCTTAATTTTTGTCTATTTTTTATCCTTCTTGTATTGCCATTGTGATAGTTTGATATCGGATAGTTTCTTCCAATGACCCGCTTCATCAATTCTACAGTGACATTATAGGCTGATGAAGTTGGGAAAGTGCTAGATGAGGTTCTCAACCCCTGACAAGTATTTTTCTTTTTGTCCGATTGCTAGATAGCAGCCAAACTAAAAGAGTTTTTGCCTGCCTTAGCTAACTCAATCCTCATCATGGTTAGACTTGACCTAGGGGATTCGGCTTTGGTGACCACATTAAGATAGGCTTACAACATCTTGCCTTATTACAAATGATCTCAGCTTGAGATATGGGCTTGTATTTAGGTGTTTGGGGCTTTATTGTGGGTTTGTACTTATAAAATTTGGGCTCAATGGCCTGCTTGCCACTTGATCCTCTAGGCAAACTGTGTGATTTGGCCTACTTAACCTAGCTGAACTATTTTCTAAGTCTACTACAAAATGGGGTTCCCCTATTTGGACATCCAAAAAATGCTGGTCCACCAACCGAGTTGGATTTTGAGATTCCTTTAGATGGTCCATTTCTAGAAGGGAATCAATGTTAGTGTCGGTTTGACCTGAACCATTCTACCTTTTTTGCCGCCGCCACTAGGAAATGTAGTAAATCTAGAAATGAGTGCTCAAGTGATTGTCACCTAGCAACCTTGGCTGGTTTCTACTATCCATCTGAGGTCGGTGGAGAACCTGGTGAAAATGGATGACTTAGTGGAGAACTTGGTTCTGGAGCTTGAGTCAACTCACCCTCCTTCCTAGCTTCCATCTTGGTTTTCTTAGGTTTTTTATTTCTAACGGTCACCAACAAAGGACTCTACAATGGCTAATGGGGACATGATTTTTGACTCAGGTCACCATCATTTGGCCATAGATTTGTTAGAATTGGGGGTATGACCTAAAATCCATGGGGGTATGATCTAAAAGTCATTTGCATATCTAATATAAAGAGTTATTAAGAAATCATGATTGTCTCTTATCTCTATATTCATATGGTATATGTCATACATTGGCCATAGAGTCAGAAAAGAGTCCAAGAGTACTCCAGGGGTTTATCGAAGTAGACAGAGTTTTTTTTTGGTACCCCGGATCCTCACACCACATGCATATGAGTACAGTCAAGAAAATCAGAAAAAAAAAACTAGTCCAGCGAGTAGGAAACATCTGCCTAGTTCACCTAAAGGAAGTCCCCCGAGTGATGTGCCGCGTAGGAGGCCACCCAGTCAGTAGATGTGTTGGCCTCTCGGTACATCTGTGTGGCCCTAAACAAGCTGCAATCCTCTGCCATCCGTCGTATGCCACGGAGTAAGGAGTGCTCATCTAACTCGGCGAGTCGCCCACAGATCCCCTTGATCATCGAGGACGAGTTGCCCTCCAGATGGATATACTTTGCACTTGAGCGTGCCTCATGTAGGAGAGACCCTCTCATGCCGCCTGCAGCTCCGCACCAGTGATAGGTGTGTCGTAGATTCGTTGGCCGCCAACCACCACAAATCTGGAGTGGTGGTCTCTGATGATAAAGCCCACTCCCCCCATCTTGCCTCGCTTATAGCACTGCCATCAAAATTCACCTTGAGAAAGCAAGGGGGGTGGGGGCTCTGAGGCAACAAATACAAACCTGGTCGTTGACACAGCTGGACGGGAGACCTAGATGTCTCTAGCCTCAGGGAAATAGGATAGTTCCCTACTAATGAACTCCAACGCATGAAGCAGAGCTCTGGCCGCCACCGCCCTCGGCTGGGACCACCTGTCCTCAAAGACCCGATTGTTCCTATCTAGCCAAGTATGATGGGCTAAATAGGCACACCAGACCCCCCACTCCACTATGTCTGGCCTTTTTGCCAATGCTCGCAATCGAATAAGAAAGTCCTCCGACGGAGACCGACTCTGCCTCACGAGGGAACGAGTCCTGTGCACTCTCAAACCTGAATTGCACGCGGATAGCAGAAGAGGGCATAACAGATAGTCTCCTCTGTCACTGGGCAGACTCTACAGGTGGGAGGCACCCTCAACCCTCTACTCGCCAGAGTATTTTTCATAAGGAGGATTGGATATTTCTAAGTACTCAAAATTTGTCCATAGTTATGGATGAGGTTGGGCATCGCATTTATAAACTTATCATGGTAGAAACATTATCCTTCACTAAGATCAGACCTCTCATTAACATCCAGGAGTGCCATCATATTGAATAATCAAAACTAGCAATCCACCTCACAAAGTACTATTGGGGTAGAGGTGCGAACTAGATATACAAGCTTACAAGTAGTCCCTTGACTTGACTTGAAGGATAGAATATCTTACTGTACTCTGGAGGTCAATAAACTTGTGATCAAACTCGAGTATCAACCATAATATCTTACACTTTGTCCTTGATAAGGAGCACAATGATTTGCTAGATTTAGATACAAATGGGGTTAGGCTCTCCTACATGAAAACCATCATATTAGTATTTATATTATAATAAAAATGTACTCAGACATAATAGACTTGGATGAGCAATGACTTGAAATGTTTTGAAAATAATTATCATTTATAAATTATTAGTCAAGAATTAATTATTTTCAAAAGTGATTTGTATGAGTAGTTTTTATAAAAGGACGGTTGATATGATTCAAGTTTCTAATAGGCCATGAAACCTTATGGCTAAGGGTTTGATAGTGTGATACAAATAGTCATATGAAGACACCAGAATGATGAGAGGATTAAATTGAAGAAATAGTTTATGCACAAACAATCAGATCAACTAATTTTGTCCTATCTGCCATGAGGTTCAGTAATGCGATGTGGGCTCAATATTTTCATGTCGAGCTATATAGCTAATGTGTGGCTAAATGATTTTGAATCGATAGGTCATTGGTGAACGAAAATCTGAGCTGACTTATCCCAGTAATGCGTCTAGCATGTGCTATCTATCTCTAAGTCAATTAGAATAAGATTAATTATTCTCTTATAGATTGAATCAAGAGAGTTCTGGATTTTATCGGAGAAGAGATTGGGTTAAAGAAATAGTCCGGATATAGGAATTTGGCTAGATTAGGGTCAAGCAAGATCGGACTTGGGCTAAGCCAAAGCCCACTTGGATGGGATTTAGGAGCCGGTGGTTGTTCCTTATATGCACCTATTAGAGGGTGCATGTTTGCTAGGGTGCACCTTTCTAGAAGGGGACAACCCCTCATGTCCGGCACTGCTTGGTCTTTCAAGTTGGAGTCCAATTAGCATGCCCAAGAAGTAGCATGGATAAGTATACCACCTCTGCTCCATTATCGTCTCTCTCATCGGTGTCCAACTAGGCCTTTGGGATGTCCACACAAGGAAGGCCCTAGGGCCTCCTCCTATCTATAAGGGTTTTTTGAATCCAATCCACATGCTACACAAAGGAGAGAGATGAAGGTACAGAACTAGGATTTTCTTCTTCAAGAAGAAGAGTGAGAAAATGAGAGAATTTTTGTTGGACTTATCTTGCAGAGCATCCTCTTGGCTTGCAGTTTTTGGAGACTCAAAGCTAGACAAGTTCTAGATAGGTATGCAAATTGAAATGGCTGAGGATAGTAGTTCTTAGAGGGTCATGTACTTTTGCTGCCTTAATATATCCTTACAGATATGTGAGCGTATTCTATGTATTCATGATGATTTATTGTAAAAGAGCAATGCTGTTCCATGTTCTATATTTTATCCCACTACACAAAACCATGTTTATCAAAAGGCAATTAGGGACGTAATAGGGGAGAGGACACCTTAGTGTTCTGATCTATTATGACAAAATTATCTAGTTTGAGGGCCTAGTTATTATTTCAAGAAGATGACACTGGTGCTGAAAATTGGCAATCCACATCCCAATGGTCTATTTGACTATACCATGCACACAAGTAGCACATTCTTGTAAATTAACTCTTACTAGAAGACCTTGCTTTTCTCCTATATGGACCGACCATGCTTCAATGGTGCGGTAATGCCCACCTTCATATACACATGGGCTTTGCCAACCCTTAGATGATCATTGAACTTGTGCATAACCATGGATTGGCTAGTTGTAGAGACTATATTCAGAATGGTTGGATTTTTGAATATTGCACATAGAAGTTTTGGAAGTCTCATCCTCAGCATCACCAACTTCATGGTTTTTTTCTGTAGGATGAAGTCTAGTACTTGATTAGCAATTAGACACAGATCTCTTGTCACGATGTATATTGCACTCTATTTTAGATTGAAACATGAATAGGTAATGGTCATCTGCCATTGAAAATGTGTTCACCTCATTCAACAACTTTTCCTTCTCCTTGAACTCCTTCGCCATCAACTCCATAGGGCATCATCCTAAACTTTTGGCCACCATGCCATGGATTTCCATTCTTGGCAAGCTCCTTCATTTCATCTTCAAGTAGAACCAAAACATCAGCAAAGTGACTCTAAAGGGCTGCTATCTCTTCCTTCAAGATTCTAGGGGTCTACAATAGGGGTTGGCAAGGCTGGCCTTGAACCACTATTGCTGACGAACATTCTCGTTACCTTTCTCTAGGAGTAGGGATCTCCATCTATCTAGTAGCATAAATCCTCAAGGTAATACTGAATAACGATCCCAACCATGTCATTGAATTTTTGTAACCCATTGGCCGCCACCATCGAAATTCAGATGGTTCTCGATTATCTAGGGTTCCACAAATTGTTATGTTTTAGAGTGCTATTAACCCATTGAGTGTCTATTTTGTTGGCTTTGAGTGAACCTATTTGGCAATGGGCATCCTATGTTTTGCTTTGTTGACTGCAGGAGAGTTGGCCATGTCGTATCAGATTGCTCATTTTGCTCAGTGATGAAGAAGGTGGCCAAGATGATAACAAACAAACACATTTGTAACTTTATATAATCTAAAGTCATCATTCTTGCAAACTGGACTATGAGATGACGATGGTGATGATGGCTGGAGCAAAGTGAGCGAAGTCATTCAACTCAGACACCTTAAATAGCTAAACTTGCGAGCTAGTTTAGTCGAGGATTCAAGTCAAATGTGTTCCTTACTTAAGATTGTAATTGGGGCTTAGTCCTCTATTCACTTGGAAAGAAAAAAAATACAAACAAGGTTCATTTTTTGATTATATGTTGAACTGTCCCTTTCTCAATTAAAAAAATAAAAAAATGAATAAATTATTAAAAAATAAAACTTTTTGTGGAAAAGACAAATAAAACACTACTACAAAAATTATTATATAAATCATGATTTTTTTTTTTTTTGAAACATGCTAAATTTTTCTCCAAACACCGAGTTTCTACTTAAAAAAAAAAAGGACAGATTCTACCCAAAACAAAAAAAAATCTCATAACCCTCTCGATCCATCCGACAAGGACCCCTTAAACATGGAACAAATGCCAAGATTTTTCCCAACAAAGTTACATGAGGGACATTTTCCTAACTTTAGTTTAACACCACAAAACTTGCAAAGGCTATATATTACCACCAACAATTTTGAAGCAAATGTACATTTTAAAGAACTCAATCATGATCCCCTAACTTTGAGTCAGCCTGGCACGTTCCGAAGACACCCCTTACCCAGTTTCTGCCCCGGCGCCAGTTCCCTCAGGATTCGTTTCGGAGACCGGCAACCGGAGGCCCTCCTTAGCCCAATCTGGATGCTAGCTTGGAGATAAGCACCCGTACTCCCTTCCTTTCTCTTCCCTACTTTTCCCTGTCTAAAAACCCCATCCTCTCCGCTCTCTCTCTCTGCCGCCACGGCCTCCATCACCGTGATGGCAGCCGGAGCCGCCGCCACGGCCTCCATCACCGTGATGGCAGCCGGAGCCGCCGCCACCCCGAAACCCCCGAAACCGTGATGGCCCCATGCCCGAAACCAAAGAACACATCCTATTAGCCAAGCAGGTCGGCGTTCCCAACATGGTGGTCTTCCTCAATAAGCAGGACCAGGTCGACGACGAGGAGCTCCTCCAGCTCGTCGAGCTCGAGGTCCGCGAGCTCCTCACGTCCTATGAATTCCCCGGCGACGACGTCCCCATCATCTCTGGGTCCGCCCTGCTCGCTCTCCAGGCCCTCATGGCCAATCCCAGCATGAAGCGCGGTGAGAACCAGTGGGTCGACAAGATCTATGAGCTCATGGATGCCGTGGATAACTACATCCCCATCCCCCAGCGCCAGACCGACCTCCCCTTCCTTCTCGCCATCGAAGACGTCTTCTCCATCACCGGCCGTGGCACCGTCGCCACCGGCCGTGTCGAGCGTGGCACGATCAAAGTTGGTGACACCGTCGACATCGTCGGCCTTCGAGACACCCGCACCACCACCGTCACTGGGGTCGAGATGTTCCAGAAGACCCTCGACGAGGCCATGGCCGGTGACAATGTCGGCCTGCTTCTCAGAGGTATCCAGAAGGCTGACATCGAGCGTGGAATGGTCATTGCCAAGCCTGGCACCATCACGCCCCACACTAAGTTTGTTGCCATCGTGTATGTGCTCAAGAAGGAGGAGGGCGGCCGCCACTCGCCCTTCTTCCCTGGCTACAGGCCACAATTCTACATGCGGACTGCCGACGTTACTGGGAAGGTCTCGTCCATCATGAATGATAAGGATGAGGAGTCGAAGATGGTCATGCCCGGAGACCGCATCAAGATGGTTGTGGAGCTTATCATGCCTGTTGCCTGCGAGCAGGGTATGCGGTTCGCCATCAGGGAGGGCGGCAAGACTGTTGGGGCCGGTGTCATTCAGTCCATTATTGAGTGATGGAACAAGATAGATAAGATTATCTCCTATTCTTGTGCTCCTTACTCTATTGCTTTCTTACCACTTTGTTGATAGGGGCTGCTTGACTCAGTTGTACTGCTTGATTAGTAGGTCAGCCGTTATTAAATCAAAGACACACCAGCTGCTGGTTCTTAATCTCAGGACCACCAAAGATCCACATTTGTCATATATTTCCAGTTTTGTGTTTCTTTTTGTTGTGTTGTTCTGTCCTTGTGGGTAGAAACTTGAAGCAATTAACTTTGTAATTTCATTTTAATTGTTGTTTTGGATGACCGGTGTTCGGTAGTGGTAGTTCCTATGTAATAGCAGAGTGTTGCTTTTATGAAGTACACTAGGTTAGTTTATGAAATTCGTGCTTTGAAATGAAGGTACTATTAATGCTTCAATCTTAAGATAGTTTCTCTTGGATAGGGAGCAATGGCTTTTCTTTACAGATAGTTTCTCTTGGATAGGGAGCAATGGCTTTTCTTTACCTTATTGCCTGATAGACTTGATTACAAATTATGATCATCATGACTACTGAGTTGTTGACTATGAAAGGTATCAATAATGTCAAATTATGTTGTTATATGTCTATGCGATCAGATGGTTTTTTGCAAACTAGAAATTATGGAACTCTGTTGCTTTCAATGACCAATTTCATTAATGCTGGTTTCTACATGCATTACAATTTACAAAGGGTTGCAGCTATATGAGTTTCCTGATTGTCATGTTTTGCTATGAACGTAAGTAAAAATAACAAGTCCCGAACTTATAATGTTTAGTTCTAAAGATGTTCAACCTTGAAAATATTTGATAAGTGAAAATCATTATAACCTGGAAAAATAACTCAACATTCTGCTTTCCCTGTTATATTTATGCATTTTTCATATTTATACACTACAAATTATTTTATATGTCTACATACAATCGTACAATAAAACATTGTTGGTGTCCTGTTCATCTAGATTCTTCTTTTTTTCTTTTTCCGCTTTTTCAATATGTGGTTCCATGCATGGATGTCCTTTCTATTATTGTTAAGGAATATATTCACAAAAAGAAAGCAGAAAACTAATAACTGAAGCACAAATATGTAGAGAAACTTTAGTAGCCTGTCATCTTATTTAGTACTGGTGCTTGCTTTCTTTTTCAATAGGATGCTCTATTCCTTGCTCAATAATGTTGGGGGGCGGCTAAGGGGGTGCCCAAAGGCTTCTTGCATATTACTGTTTTCTACTGTTTAGCCCGCCTATTCAGCATGTAAAACCATTTTATAGAAAGTTTCCAATTTTTGATAATGGATCTTTTGATATTGGTGCACTAACATTAAGTTGGAAACCTGCTACTAACTTAGACCAATATCTTGATGACACAACATCGGTAAGTCTGGTACGGGGATTGGTTTGGCATGCTGAGGCTCGATACATCCCCTGTAGCGAGTCTCGGTTTGGCATAGTATGGTATGTCTAGTATGGGGCGGTGTGCACTGGGACAATGAACTTTGTTGCCTATGCTTGCAGGCTGTCGGTTAAATGTTGGGTTAGGAACTTAGAGCTTCTTTATTATTCATCTATTAGTACCTCTTTGACAACTATTCAGCATATCACACCATCTTTATGTAATAACCCAGAACCTCATCCAAAATGGCTAACCGGAAAGTATTATTTGGATTTTTTTAATCCTATATAAGTACCCAAGATCTATTTAGCAATAACTAATGTGGGATTAAACACACGCCCGCACGAATCCTCACATACTCTCCCCGTTTAAGCTCCGACGTTCTCGTCAGGCTAAGGATTCAAATCTATTCAAATCTAATTACAAATACCACGATTGGCCCGTGGTTAGCCCCAATGGATATGTGCTGCAGTGTCTCCTAGTCCACATAGTTATGGGCCGGGTCCGCTCTGATGCCATTTGTAATAACTCAGGATCTCACCCAAAATAGCTAATCAGAAAGTATTTTTTGGATTTTTCGATCCTTTATAAGTACCCAAGATCTATCTAGCGAATAACTGATGTGGGACTAAACACACGTCTGCACCGGTCCTCACACTTTATCTTGTTATAACTGATCCGAAGGTGTTATGGACTGCAATTTTCACTTAAATTTACTTGGAATTCTCCTATTGGTTTATTCATCCTATAATGCGATATTCTTAATGCTGGCATACAGCTGTAAATTTCTGACGGCCTGACTGGAATTCTGTCTCTCAAAAGGCTAGCTTGAGAGCCATATGCTCAGATATTTTTGCTCTCATGTCCGCATCCATCGGTAGGATTTTGTTGTTGGTTTCATCTTATTTCTATTGTTTTGAATATTTTGACAGCTTAATATTAATTCCATATGCAGAAATCTTGTTATTATTGTTTGATGTTTGTCTTCCTTTAACCTAAAATTTGCCTCTGTTGCCCCACTAGGTGATTTAAGATGTTGCAGAACAATGCAGAACAAAACTTTTGAGCATTCACAATGATATCTAAAAATTGGGCCTTCATGTTTCAATCTGTCAAGACTCTTCCAATCTCCTGTTTAATTAAATATCTCCTCTGAGAACATTTTTACTCACTCAAAACTGTTAAATAGTCGTGATGAAAGATGTTAGATGAAAGAACTAAGTGGCTTCTTTCGCTGATGACACAACGTAAATTGTGTCAGAGAGTGGTTTGTACCAATTGTGAATTACAAGAATGAAACTCATTTTATCATTCTTGACTCTACAGTTAATTAGAATGTTCCAGAAGTATTTAGGTTACTTTTGAGTAAAGTAATCTTAAGACTCATTTTGTTTTTGCTTCATATTAGACATGAAATCATTAAATGATGGCATATTGTGAAAATTTTGATTTATGGTATCTTCTGAAGTGCTCTTTCTCTTTAGTTTGTGCTTTCTTTTATAAAATGTTGTTTTTGCCTGTCAGTGACTCAGCTAATAATCGAAGACAATAAGAGGACTTGTTTCTGTGCATTATTTCTCTGGTCATCTTGATTAGTCACAATTTAATAGATCTAAATCTAAATATTGGTATTTGTTATTGTTCCTAGGAAAAGTATCCTTATGGAACCTCTTCTGCCTGGAAGCAACATCCTAATGTAGGATGGAGTTTTTCCTTTGCAAGCTTCAAAGGAGAATGTCAAGTTACTTGGTTGCAGAATCAAATTTTAGGCTAAATTATTTGAACGCATAATGTGAACCAGGTTAATTTGACCATCTCAGTAGATAGTAATATGGCTTAGTAACTTGATATTCTTTTTTTTGCAGCTTCCCTCTTATCTTAATAGAGACATGGAACTGATGGCCTCTAATTGACAGCATATTTACATCATTTATTGTTAGCTTGCAATTTATTTGTGCAACAATTTTGATTTTGGGAGGTCTTGCACATAGGCATGTTGGCCGGATTTTGTCAAGACGAGAATAGTGGCTATGTATTTGACCTTTTCATTTTATTTTTTCTTTCTCACTAAGTGGTAGGCCTCAAAACTGCTAATAGTGGCTGTGTTATGTTTAGGAGATTAGATGGGTATTGTATCTTTTCTCGACCAAAGAAAATGGATTGGGCTTGAGATCTGTTCAGCAAAAGTGAGTTGATTTAATTAATATTTTCAATGAAGCATTTGGATGTTTGTCATTACAAAAATTTAGGTTTCTTATAAAATTTAATCTTTAATAAATGCTAAACAGCACTTTGTCTTAGGAATCAGGCATTAGCTATGAAGTAAGAGATGTATGATGGATGTCGATATTTCTAAATCTTTAGGAGTTCCAATCATTAATTGTTGGGTTTTCTTTTGAATAAGTTCTCAAGGAGTTTAAGTGGTTTTGTAAGACTCAAAGGACAGTATTATCCATTTTTTAAATCGCAGGCCAACACTGTTAGTGATTTTTAAATTGGAGTCTTACAGGTTTCAGAAGGACAACGAATCCATTTGCAGCAGGGAATCGAATAGTTTGACAAGCCAGACACATTTAAAAAGCTACTAGTTTTAATTTCATATCAGGTCTAAAGCCCTCAAATGAGAGTTCTGTTTTTGCTTAAAGCCTTAAACAAAATGTTACATGTAATTTTTTTCTTCCTTTTGATTATCGTTTCACTTGAAATCCTTTATCCTTTCACTGCCTTCTTTTGTGCTCAATCTGAAATTTAGTTGTATATATTTTTAATGTAGATCAAATTTACATGGGTTGGAATCTCCATCAAAAGAGAATTTACCTAGATGAAGATTATTGATGAAACCAACATAAAAAAATTGTATTAAGTATCAGTGACTTACACCTAAGCATGTATTCAGTGAATCCTTCTGTTTTCGGTCTTTGCTTTGACAATTTGAACACTGAAGTATACAATATGTAGGAATTTGGTGTAGTTTTTGCTAAAAAGGATATATTCTTGTTAGCTAGGATCTTAATCTCTGCAGACAAGCAGTTTTTACATGAAAGTAAATCCCAGGTACAGCATAAATCTTTTCTGCTTTATATTGATTATCATGCAAGGTATTGCATGTGCTGCCATTTATGTATCCATGCATTTGCTTCGTGCTAGTGAACTGGAGCACGGGCGATTAATCTGTGATATGGTATATCTGTGCAGACATTGTTTGTGTTTGTTTTGAAAAGCAAGAATTATGCATGTAAGAAACAGACTTTGATACTCAGTGCAGATGGATGCTGATATGTGCTTTTATTAGGATGATATTGGTCTTCGGTGATGCTTTTTAATTAGTTTGAGATATCTATTGGGCAATATTCAATGCACAAGCTTTACGATGTTTTTTTTTTTCCTTCATTGTATATGGATTTTTAAAACTATATGTCTTTGCCAACTTTACCATCAAGCTGGATTCTAAAAAGAGCAGAGGCATGCATTTTGGTGTAAACTTTGTGATTCCCTGTTGCTGCTAAGAGAAGCAATTTAACTGGATTAACTAAATAATGAGCTATTAGCATGCGTTCTCAAATATGTAAAAAAAATGAATATGCTCGAATTGTTGGGTTACAGTCTTTGTGAGCTGTTAACATTTTTGGCTTGTGGTCACATTTCTTTGGTAGTATTTTAGTCATGTTTAGTCACGGTAGATTGTATTTATAATACGCATAGTTTTGTCTCTTGGATTGTTGGAGACCAACATTGACCATAGCTTTTCTTTTTTGGTGATGACTTCACTCTTTATTCATAAGTAATATAAGCTGATTGGTGATATAATTAATAAAATTATGGGTGCAAACAAGTTGGGCTCTAATTCTAAGTTGCTCAGGATTGGCTCATAACTGTGTGATAGGGGACACTAGAGCTTTGGCTGAGTTCTCCACCAGATGTTCGAGTTCGCTCTTTTGTCAGCCAGACCGAGCACAAACAAGTTTAGTATGATGCCACGATGAGCAGTAACTATTCTTTTTGAGCCTGACGTGTTTCATTAGTAGCCCTATGCAAAGTTCAACCTTAGCTTTTTTTTTTTTCCAAAAGATTACCGCCTTCGATCACTGCCAAGTTAACTGGGCTAATATGGGGGTTTGAGATTGTGTCACTCAAGCTGGCCCTACTTATCTACCGTTCAACCACTTTTTGTTTGTTGAAACAGATGATACATACAGTTCTAGTGTGGATACATCTAATAAAATTAGAAAATAACAAGTTTCGAAGTATTCTAGATAACTCTCTTTTTTTCAATCTACAGGATACCCAGAGTTAAAAAGCAGAAATACAATATAGAGCTAAGGTGTAAGTATACAAATAGGACAAGTCTTCAACTTAGAGCAATACCCTAGTCGGCTAAGAACAAAATATAATGGTGGAATGGAGTAACTGATAAAACGGTTCCCAAGATTTTGATCACGTAGAACAGGAGAGCAAGGCCTAGATGATGGAAGCAATGGAAACAGTCATACATGGTGGAAACATGAAACTATAGGGACAGATGTTAGTATAAAAAATGAACTACCAGCCTTGGAGTTATAGAAAAGAATATATAAATATGAGGTCGTGAATATGAACTAAATCATCCACTAATATATTAAATTTTTCGTAATTTAGTTCATTATCTAATCTATTACCGTTATGTAGGTAGTATTTTAATAGTGAAAGTTCTCCATAATGATTAAGATGTTGGAGGCTGCAACTTCTCTATTCTTTATTTCTTTATAAATGGCAGCCGCTACCGTTGTTGGCTCGTTACTTCCATAAATAAAACGGCCAAAGCATCCGTATACACCGTCCCTTTCCAGTCGCCCGAAAGCGACCAGCATCCCATTTCGGTGTCGGGCCGTCATCCCAAGTGACGATTATACCCCTATAAACTAGGCTAAACGTTGGCCTTTTTGAGGGCATCTCGGTAATATCATATCCCTTTTCCTTCCTTCCTTCCTCGTGTCCTCCGAAGCCTCTCTCTCTGGGGAACCCTGCCCTCCTTCGATCGGAGAGCGCAAATCCTAGCATGGCGAGGAGATCGCTTCCCCTTCTTCGGCACCTCCTCCGCGACTCCATCGCCGCCGCCCCTTCTTCTTCGCCTCCGGGTATCGCTGGGAGCCGGCGATCCGTGACCTACATGCCCCGCCCCGGCGATGGCGCGCCGAGGGCGGTGACCCTCATCCCCGGGGACGGAATTGGTCCCCTAGTCACCGACTCCGTCCGGAAGGTCATGGATGCCATGCACGCTCCGGTCTATTTCGAGACCTACGAGGTTCACGGCGACATGACCACCGTCCCGGCGGAGGTCATCGAGTCGGTCCGGCGGAACAAGGTCTGCCTCAAGGGCGGTCTAGCCACCCCCGTCGGGGGAGGTGTCAGCTCCCTCAACGTCCATCTGAGGAAGGAGCTCGATCTCTATGCTTCGCTCGTCAACTGCTTCAACCTCCCCGGGCTGCCGACGAGGCACCAGAACGTGGATATCGTGGTGATTAGGGAGAACACCGAGGGAGAGTATTCCGGGCTTGAGCACGAGGTCGTCCCTGGCGTCGTGGAAAGCCTCAAGGTATAGCTTTGTTTTATTCGCTTTTATCACAGTTTAAAGTTAGGAGCTTGGGAATCACAGTCCATGTAAATAAAACAGGTTGAGATCATAAAATAATTTAGAAGGATTTCAGTCCATAGTAAAATTATGTGTTTGTGAGGGAGGGGACTAGATGTTGAACTACAAATTTATTCACTGTTTGGTATGTTTCGTTGTCTGGATGATGATCTGTGTTAGATGGACTTGGGTACAAGTTTTCAGTTTGGATGCATGCTCAAGAATTTCTTCTTGCAGTGTTGTACATTTTTTGGTGTACGCTTGTATTGATAACGATCTCTGTAGTGTAAACCTAAAGTGTTTGGGTAACATTGTGTGAATTGTGTCATTGGCTTCTTTTATAGGGCTTGTTTCGTTTTAGCAACTGACATTACTTTTAAAATTGAAAATTGAGTAGTTTCTAGGTCGTGTCTTAACTTTGTGACAACAATTAATAACATTTCATATTCGAATAACATATCTGGCCGATTCAATGAATAAGATGTCTGATTCTCTTGCTTCAAGCAGCACACCCACCTCTAGAAGAAAAAAGGGCAGGTGTTGTGAAGGGAAGTTCAGCTTGCTCATAAGTCAAGGCAAGAATTTAAGTACCAAGGGATTTTAAGTTGTACTTCTTCAATCTCATAAGTAAAATAGTTGTGACTTGTCAGATGATTTTAATTTTCCAGATGGCTTCCTAGCATGTGCATGCCCTCATACTAGCTTAAGATTCCTCTATGCTGAGGGGTCTCTTTTACTATATAATTAAATTTGTAATGGAAGGTAGTAAGGAATATATGGTATTGTTTTTGAATGACTATTTGGTTGTGATGGAGTGGTTCAGAGCCAGGAAATCCATACAAACATGGGCTTTAAGATGGATCTGCACTTGGACCCAGCCCTCGACTCCCCCTTTTATGTAGTCCTGGAGATATTGCACCCGCCAAAAAACTTGTAATCTGCATGCTAAGCCTGTATTTATTGTTGTCAAAATCCATTCATGATCTGGATCTTACAATACCGGACAAAATGGCCGTAAATGTTCGAAATCTCATCCTTGGATCAGGATTAGCTTGGATCGTAAAATCTAGATTTGTATTATGGGTTATACAATCACTTACATCAAAGGATCCAACTTGATCCTATTTTATACATATCAAATCATGTGGCAATCTATTTCCCATTCATCTACTTTGTGCTTCTCTCTTTCCCCACCCCTAGTTTTCTGTTGTCCATTTCTTTTACCCTTCTGAAAAGAAATCAGAAAGAAATTTATGATACACAATTTGATCCACGAACTGATCCAATCTAACCCTCTCTACAATTTAAGTTTGACCCTGATCCCAACAACAATTTTTGTGACCATTTAAATATATGTTCTCCTAACTGGCACCTATGACTAGTCACCTTTGTGGCTAATTTAGTTTTGACTAGTCACCTAAGCTCGAGTCGACCCCACCTGGAAAAATAGAAGAAGTCATCTTCTGGATTCTCTGAGAGAGTCGACTCCAGCTCATCTCGAGTCGACTCCCATCTCGAGTCGACCCCTCTTTAGTTCGAGTCGACCCCAATCAGGTGAAAAATCTAATTTAACTCAAAATTGAATCCAATTCAATTTGGCTCATCCTTAGTCCATTTACTCAATCAAATTGAGTTTATTAGTAAGCCAATTACTAATTAATCCTCCAATAATTACTTTAATTATTTTATAGGATAATTTGTCAATCGAATTGACCAAATTATCCTTGAATGATTCTCAATCATCCATCAGCTATCTCGATCAATCAGGAAACTTCTATGCGTGTGACCTCATAGGTTCGAACCTAAGCCGATAATACAGAAACGACTTTCTGCACTAATCGGTGTGACCATCTAGCAATGATACCCGACGTCCGGATAGGCCGAATATATGCGAAGCAAATATTCTGGAACCCTGGACTATGATTACTGTATAATTCATCCCTTTGACTCCTAATGCTAGGATGACCTCAGAGCTCTGTCAATTCTCTAATCAGTACATCCACTATGTGATCAACTTTAGAAATCTTATGACTCCTCACAAGGATTACTCTGGCCAAGGTTTTGCTAAATTAAACACAAAGCATTATCTCCTGTTTCTCGGAGGGCTCAATTCCATCTTGACTCACACACCGATTTTGCAAGTACTTGATTGCATCCATTAACATTTCGTCCCAGAATTAGAAATTCTGCTAGCCCGGTACCAAAGTACAGTGAGTTGCT
Source organism: Phoenix roebelenii (assembly GCA_025769935.1). NCBI lineage: Eukaryota > Viridiplantae > Streptophyta > Magnoliopsida > Arecales > Arecaceae > Phoenix > Phoenix roebelenii. The sequence continues at coordinate 13,425,109 of JAOXJJ010000263.1, read as the reverse complement.
CGCTAATCATTGTGGTGATCTCAGGTTTGAGGGATACTTATACCCATATCCACTCGGAACATTCCTTGACAGTAAAGCATTTCAGAATTGGTCACATTTAATAAAATGTACTCCTACACTTCACCTGTGTGACATATCAGTGTCTCTACACTCCTTGGTTAAGAGGACAACCCATGTATATGTCTCACAACGATCTAATCTCGACAATGCTGTCGTCCTATTAACAACATATCATTTGGTCCCGAACAGGTTTAAGGACTTGAAGATAAATTCTCCTTTATTATAAAATAAGTCCTAAGGACTTCATCATATAAGAGTTCATTTGAAGATGTACAATGAAATGATGAATAATGCCAAATAACACTTTATTAATTTGTCAATTCATTTTATAAAATTCAATCATCAATACACTGACGATTGACATTTAGGATACAATTTCCAACAGCTGATAGGTACTACTTTACAAAGTGTCTGTTATTATGTTACTTAGATTGACTCCCAATGGGCAAATATGAACTTGAAGGTCGACGATACCAACAAACTGAATTGTTTATCTCTTGCTGTAGAATTTTGATTGCATTTGCTGTTTCTAGCTTTGTTGCATGGTCAGTTTCATGGTAATCTGAAAGCTCTGGCTATTTCCTATATTCTTGTGTGTTTACTCTTAATTTTTATATTGCCAATTCAGTGTTAGTCTTGTGAGGACCTTCTAAGTTGTAATAATTAAATAAGAACTTTATTGCAACATATTACCCGTTCATGCTGAAATAATAACTTTATTGTAACACATGCCATCATTCAGATATAGAAATAATATGCAAGTATGCCCTTCTAATTAATTTCCCTTTGCAATACTTGTTTGGGAAGTTCTCTTGTTTTTGTTTCCTATCCTGTTTTTTTTTTCCTCCCTCACTCAACTGCTCTGCTAGGTGATTACAAAGTTCTGTTCGGAGCGAATTGCAAAATATGCTTTTGAGTATGCTTACCTTAACAACCGAAAGAAAGTTACAGCTGTGCACAAGGCCAACATTATGAAGCTTGCAGATGGTCTATTTTTAGAATCTTGCCGTGAAGTTGCAACAAAATATCCTGGGATAAAGTATAATGAAATTATTGTTGACAACTGCTGTATGCAGCTTGTTTCAAAGCCTGAGCAGTTTGACGTAATGGTATGCTCTTTCATTAAATTTTAAGTACTGTTGTGAAATTTTCTGCATCTTGTGTCTGTTTTCCTACACTTGAAAGTACTATATCTAATTCAACCCACCTATCTATGATTACAATATATTCATGTTTTGGTATGTCTAATTATAATTTCCATGTTCTGTTGCATTTAATGTATGCTTTTAGGTCAAATCATTCATATCATAAATTGATTCTGATTTGTATTATTTCTTTTCTGAATCTAAGAATCCTTCAGTTGGTGTTTAGTAATGCATTTGTGCTTAGGATAAGTGCTGAGATAGAGTAGAAAAATGAGAAGTTTAAGTTTGTTCCCGATTTCTGTGTTTAATAAAACTTCACTAGTGTTATTTTCACTATTTGTTTGATCTACAGATAGTAAAGGGAACTTATGCATCATCATGAATTTACTTATTTTCTTGCAATCTTATGAGAGGCTCTGTATTTCTGGAACCAGTGGATCATAGATGACTGTGTGCTCCTTACTTACAAAATTTGAAATTTCAGGGAACATAAACAATTCAGGAAATAGATATAAGGAGGAGAAAAACAAACTTTTAAATTGTATTTAAGATATCACCATCTATGATAACAAACTTTTAAATTCACTTTATCAGATTGTAATTATCATGCTATCAAACTTCTAAGTTGTTATTTTCAGATATCACCATCTATGATCTTCCATGTGCTGTAGCTCCATCAAGGAGATGTAGCATTCTGCTGCATGGTATAATAATGATCCTTATGCCACCTGATCTTGGGCTGCATCACTTAGTATGTTGTTAGATAGTCTTTTAAAGGTGTAAACTTGTACAAACAAAATCCTCAGCTGATGTTTTCTGTGTGACAACTTCAAAATAAAGTATTACTTGCTCCACTCAACTGTAAGAATACACAGCAAACAAAATTATGGTTACTTGCATAGCTTCCATACTTTGAGCATTGGGTACGATAGCTTAAGCTAACTCAACTAATGATATATAAAACCATTTCAAGCATAGGCATGTACTAGGTGTTGCAACATTTACAACATATTTCTGATTTTTTCCATCATTTATGCAAAATGAGACCAGTTTCTTCCATTTTCTATATCTATAATGCCTGTGAATCTACATTACAACACACACAATACACATGCTGCACATTATATTTTTGGTAAAATGTTTAAGAATTCAAAATCATTGGCAAAAGGTCACTTATGTTGATGTATAATTATCTTTCAAGCTGGTTTCCCATTGCTTGGATTTATGCAGACCCATGTCCCCTTGCAGGTGACACCAAATCTTTATGGCAATTTGGTGGCAAATACAGCTGCAGGCATTGCCGGAGGTACTGGTGTCATGCCTGGAGGTACATTTCAGAAACTGCTACCTGTAGTTTTATTTATGTACTTTCTTGCATGTGGTACATTATTCAGCAAAATATTTTATACTCTCTTCTTGCGCGAGCTTTACTCCAAACTGTATAAGTGTGGATTCTGTCTCCTCGAGAATGACAAATACCACAAATACAAACTAGCATGCCCAAATAGCCAATCCCTCACCATGGAGTGATTCAGCATCCAGCGAATGATGTTCTGGTCGTGATGATTCAGAATATTGCGAGGCATCTTGAGGGGTTCTATTTTTGCAGATCCTTCATGGGACCAAATTCTTGCAGGCTATTATTTGTGGATTACGACTCCCATTAGTTACCTCATAGATGCAGCACTTTTGGCTTAGTTATGAATAATTAACCAGTTCATTTGATAGCCTAAAATTTATCGCAGCACCCTTGGACTGTTGCACAGGGTAGCAGTGAAGTTCTGTTATGGTGAACTTAAAGGAAAAGTATATGGCTAATCTTGCTAACAAGTCTCTTAAGAGTTAAAAATTCTCTTTCAGAGCCTAAATCATTCGATTGTGTTTTCAGGTAATGTTGGTCAGGATCATGCAATTTTTGAGCAAGGTGCCTCTGCAGGCAATGTGGGAAATGAGAAGCTAGTGGAGCAGAAGAAAGCAAATCCAGTGGCCCTGCTTCTATCATCTGCCATGATGCTGAGACATCTTCGGTTCCCATCATTTGCCGATCGATTAGAAACTGCTGTCAAGCGTGTGATTGCAGAAGGCAAATACAGGACAAAAGATTTAGGTGGCAACAGTACCACCCAAGAAGTTGTTGATGCAGTCATTGCAAATTTGGACTGACTGCACCATAGCTTACACCCCATTGGTTCTGGAGCAACAGGCTAATACTTGCCCTGGAGTATTAATTTGTATTTCCTTTATTATTTCAATACGGCACTGCTAAAGATTCCTTCTTGGAATCCAACTAGCATGAATTTTTATTTTCTTTCTGTCAACAATTGAACTGAAGAATTGGCTAATAAAGAGTAACTTGATGGGTAACATTTTCAGTCAAGGTAATGTCGCTTAGAAACTGTGTACAAGCTAGCCTGAAAAGAAACAGTAGGTGCACAAGTGTCCAAGCGTGCAAGTGGTTCCTGCTCCTTATTCTACGTACCCTCTAACCAAAAGCAAAAAACTCTTTTCATGTTCCATCCTAGCCACAATTGGCGGCCAGTCAGGACCCCGTATAGTGCTTTTAGCCTTTTTTTTTTCGTTTTTTGTTTATGGGTAGCCTTTCATGGCCCTGTATAGCTCTTTTACTTTGGCTTCTCCACTGTTTTGCTCCGTTGCTTTCTACATCTCATGCGTTGTGCAGTCTCCCTCGAAATCAACCAAGCATGGTGATATGGCTGAAGAATTTTGCTTGAGGAAGCGCAAGGGATGTGCTTTCGATGATCTTGTTGAGAGGTGTTGCTGTTGTGATGGTCTTGAACCTGTTTGATGTGGCCCAAATTCCGACCCACCGATCATGAGACGACATATGGTGACACATGGCACTAAGCGAGAAAGAGAACTTATTTTAGTTGAATAAGACTTTCTGGATTGATATTGATTATCAAGAGATTGTTTTTCACTTGACTTACGACTTAGGAGGTCAATACTGGTGGGATAAGGACTTCGTGTCTATAAAAAAGGGGCTTGGCATAGCAGGT
>JAOXJJ010000263.1:13391649-13417361 GCA_025769935.1 Phoenix roebelenii | reverse complement strand
ATTAGTATGACATAAAATATATTCAAATGCTTTGGTCTCATCAAAATCCAATTGGGATATTATCAATCACTCCACAACGCTTAAGCCCCCATTCTACACTAGCTAGCAGATCATTCTCTATATGACTAGATGCACGTACACCATGCCCCATGTCCCCACCATAAGAGCCCCATAGAAAGCTCAAGAACATATGTTCAACATTCCAAAGCGTGGACTTCGGTATGATAGTGTTGGACATGAGGTAGACCAACATAGAGCTTAATATTGATCTCACAAGGATCAGTCTGGCCATCATGGATAGGGATGAGGACTTCCAACTCTCCAACCGCTCCTGAATGTGCTGCATCATACTGGTACACTTGATCGACTAAAGTCTCCTCCTAGTAATAGGAATGCCCTGGTAAGTCCAAGGCCCTTCTTGCTCCCTAATCCCTAAGAACTTCCTAATGGTAAGCTTCACTCTTTACTTGATGTTCGGGCTGAAACAAATGGCAGACTTAAGGAGATTTTTGTTCTGGCCAGAGGCCATGCAATAGCCCTTCAAAATCTATCTCTGAATTGTTGCATTCCTCATAGAGGCCTAGTTAGCAGAAGGTAGTCGTGTACAAAAGATAAATGGGAGATTGGCTGGGCTCCTAGGGTAGGCATGTAGGCTTCGATATAGATTATGTTCGATTGATTTCAATGTCGTATGATTTTATGTATCTTACGATTTAGAATACTGAATATGAGATAATGAGTTTTATTTTAAAATGGATTTGGACTCACAATCAGACTATGTATTGATACCCTATTAGTGGGGGTTATTTGCTGGTATATCGATACCCTGTTAATGGAAGTTATACATTAGCATATCGACACCCTACCAATGGAGGTTATTTACTGGTATATCGACACCCTACTAGTGGGAGTTATACGTTAGCATATTGACACCCTGTTAGTGGGGGTTTTACATTGGCATATCGATACGCTACCAGTGGAGATTATGAGTTGGCACTTTGATGAACTCAAATTCTGACCTAATCATAGAGTATAAATGTGGTCATAGTTTGTGGCTGTTGAGATGAACTTGATAATTTGAAAGATAATTGATTTATAAAACAATATTCGAAATTTGAAGTGACTAGATGGAAGTTATACATTAGCATATCGACACCCTACCAATGGAGGTTATTTACTGGTATATCGACACCCTACTAGTGGGAGTTATACGTTAGCATATTGACACCCTGTTAGTGGGGGTTTTACATTGGCATATCGATACGCTACCAGTGGAGATTATGAGTTGGCACTTTGATGAACTCAAATTCTGACCTAATCATAGAGTATAAATGTGGTCATAGTTTGTGGCTGTTGAGATGAACTTGATAATTTGAAAGATAATTGATTTATAAAACAATATTCGAAATTTGAAGTGACTGGATGGCGTATCGATTTGGCTTTGAATCGATGTAATTTGCATGTTTAATTTTAGTATATTATTATGATTATCTTATTGTTTGATTTATCTAGCTAAAGTGTTCATTACTTATTAGGCTGTCTGGCTCATTATGCGATTTTCTTTTTTTTTTTTTTACAGATTCAGAAAACTAGCCTACCGGAATTTTTCAATGTGGAAGAGCACTAGAAGAACTGTGGCACAAGTTATCTTATATTAGAGTTTATTTAAATTATGAGATATTGCAAGTTGAGTTAGTTAATGAAATAAAGATTGTATATTATTAGTTAAATTATTTCTGTTGCCTAATTTTGATATCGTGATGAGATTTCTTGGATACTCGTAGAGAGAGTTTTCTATCTCGCGATCTCGGGTCGGGGGCATGACACGCTCTCTTCTTTGCTCATTCCATCAAGAAAATGATTCAAAAATTTGGTTAGTCTATCAAAAATATATATCTACCTCTTATGATCCAAGTATTCATCTCAAAAAAAAATTAGGTGAATGAGTTGATCAAATTAGATACTCAAAAATCATAGGTTCTCTCTTATATGTGGCAAACAAGACAAGACCTGATATTGCTTATACTATAAGGAGACTAGGTAGATATACTCGAAATTCAAATCAATCTCTTTAGTTAGGCATTGAAATGGTATTCTGATATCTTAAGAGAATCTTTGATTTTTCTCTCTTTTACACTGGATATCCTGAGGTGGTTGAGGGTTACAGTGATGTAAATTGGATTACTGATTCTCTTGATCTTAAATCAACCATCGAATATCTCTTTCTTCTCGGCAGTGCTGCTATTGCTTGGCGATCATTTAGGCAAACTATTATATCTTGGAGCACTGTGGAGGCTGAGTTGATTGCTCTGGATACCACCTATAATGAGCATAGTGGATTAAAAATCTTATCATAGAGCTATCTTTAGTACCTAAGCCAGTTCTGGCTATACCAATCCATTGTGATAATAAGACCATAATAGAACTGACAAATCAAAAGAGTACTAACAAAAGGATGAATTGATATATCTGAATTTGTTGTAAATTCGTAGGACAATTCAAAAAGAGTAATGTCATTTTTTTGGAATTTGTCAAGTCTGAGAAAAACTTGGCAGATTATTTAACCAAGAGTTTGTCTAGGAGTGGAGTCTTAGAATCATCGAGGGGATGGGGCTTAAGCCCATTATTTGGTCACCGATAGTGGATAACCAATCTTTATAATTGAAGATCCCATGAAGTAGGTTCAATGTGATAGAAATCGGCTTTGGGTCTATTATTTTGGATTACTCAATCTACATTACTGCTTTTCTACTTCTTGAGATGAAACAGAATTTCTCTCTCTCTCTCTCTCTCTTTTTTCTCTTCTTCCAACCTCTTTTGAGTTTTTTTTTATTTAGGTATTTGAAGGAGTCGGTCGAGTCAAGCCTCCCTAAAGATCGTGCTCGTTAGAGGAGGATTGGACTGAGCCGGGTTATTGTATCTTTGGGATGGGATCACTGCAAACCTGCTTGTAGGGGGTGAATAATGTTCTTAGGTCAGTGTATATTATACGTCTCGATCTAGACAAACTCTCTGCAATCTTCTAATTTTATTCTAGTAGATTATTCTCTTATAATATTTTTATAAAATAAAGATATAGTAGGTTTTTGGTAAAATATTTTCAGCACATCTTACACTACTTGGCTAGGTATATCATTTTGATTTTGTATGACCAAGTGATCCAACTACCAATATTCCAATAACAAACATTCCAAGTAGTAAGTAATATAATAATCATTTATTAGGAAGTACTTTATCCACTGTTCCGTCAAACTTTCGAGTCCTTTTGAACACGCGATAGTGGTGGACGCTGCATGTGAAGAGTTTGGTTTCCATCAACTTGCCAAAAAATAAAACAGAGTGTGTGCATTGGATCTCACCACTAATCACATTATTTTGCTTTTCTCATCATTCTAGAGGTCAAACGTCCATCTCAAGCCCAATCCTATTTCAAACCTTCCTGATCTTGTACCAAAGAACTCCTTCTTGATCCACCGGTACACGTTTCCATATCCTGTACCACTAGTCTTTTTATCTCTCACGGAGGGAGAGAATCCATATCCTGCACACCTGGTTTATTTGCAATTTTTTTTAATAATAAATATATTTTAAAAATCAAATTTTATATAAATATTTTTTTTAAATTGATATTTGCATGTATACCTTCGTAAAACATTTATTTTGCTATTCTACATTTTTTTATCTTTATTTTTACATATATACCCATACTATCTCACACTGTTAAAAAAATAACGGTTTTAAATTAAAATGACTAAAATAACCTTAATAGATAGATATAAAAAAAATATATTTATAAAGCGGTCATAGGAGACAAAAAAATAATTTTAAAATTTTAGTTTATTTTTAATAAAAATAAATATAGTTTTTATTAACCATGTTAGAAAAACTGTTATATTAGGTATATTTATGTAAAAATAGTATTTTATGAAGATATAGAAATAATATAAATTTTAAGGAGGTATTTGCATAAATTTAAATTTTTAAAACATATTCATGTTATTTTTTTTTTTAATAGTCTTTTTATCTCTCACAAGGGGAGAGAGCCAGACACATTCATGGATCCTCGATAGCTTATATGTTAACCCCCGAACACCAGCAGAGAAACCTGAGCTCGGATGAGGGACGCTCGTTCTCTTATCCCTCCTGGAACGCTGCTACACCGCCGATTATTGTCCCCCGAACATTACAAACCAAGAATGAGATCCGAGTCCCAAAATTTTGGAGCTCATAAACTAAGTGAACCGGCTTTAGAACATGCAGGGGAAAATTCGGCGTATTGTCTTTTATGGTGGGGAAAAACTAACCCAAATACGGACGATTAGAAGCCTTGTAGCGTTACCCAAAAACAAAACTAACCCATCACAAAATACGGTCAGTCCGGGCAGCTCGGTCAGTTGTTTCTCAATCTCTCGTTTTATTTCGTCTCTTCGGACTCTTGGCTCGTCATCGAAAACGCCCCCTCCGGAGATCTCTCGCACTCTTTTTATCTCCCCATCGTGATCGAATTTCTAATCCCAGATCTCGTTGGGCTTTGTAATTGTATATGTATTGAAGGTTTTGGTGATAATTTCGTAGAAATTGGTGGTCGGGTCTCGGCGAGAATTGAGGTTGGAATTTGCGAATTCCGAAGGAATGGCAGCAGATTCGTGCTCGTCCGACCAGGAGCAGGACGAGCCGGACGCCGTGTTCGTGGAGGTCGATCCCTCCGGTCGCTATGGCCGGGTAGGTTTAATTCAACCCTAAGCTCATCCAATCATTCACTTCACAAACTTATTCTTTTCTTGTTTCAATTTTCGGAATTTGGCGTCAGTTTTTCTCGTATGAATTTTTAGACCATGACCATAATTTGATACATTTTTTATGCATTTGTTACTGAATTCATGTAATCTGTGCTTATGCTTACGACATTGCGGTCTAAACCGATTCTTTGGATGATTTTGCTTGAAAATTTTTTATCTTTGAACAAATTTGAACAAATTATGTTAGTCTAAATGGGGTTGTTTTTGTCATCTTGCAGTATCGTGAAATATTAGGAAAGGGTGCTTTCAAGACCGTGTATCCTCTTAATGCTATAATTTGTTCAAGATAGTCTTTATTTATTATTACTCTACGGATTTGGGTATTGTACTGAATTTTTCGATTAGTTGGGATCCTTAATTTGGGGGATGATTTATCAGCTATAAAGCATTTGATGAATTGGAAGGCATAGAAGTTGCTTGGAATCAGGTGAAGGTGGCTGATGTGCTGCGGAATTCGGATGACCTGGAGCGCCTCTATTCTGAAGTCCACTTGCTTAAGACTCTGAAGCACAAGAATATAATCAAGTTTTACAACTCGTGGGTTGACACCAAGCATGACAATATCAACTTCATCACTGAAGTCTTCACATCCGGGACATTACACCAGTCAGTATTTTTGCACCTCCAATTCCGATGATAATTCATTCATTGTGAGGATTTCATTTGATCATGATTTCTTGTTGATTTATTTATTTGTTTAATAGGTATCGCAAGAAACACAAGCATGTAGATGTAAGAGCATTGAAGAATTGGTCTAGACAAATATTGAGTGGCCTTCTATACCTCCACAGTCATGACCCTCCAGTTATTCACAGGGACTTGAAATGTGACAATATATTTGTGAATGGAAACCAGGGTGAGGTGAAGATTGGTGACCTTGGATTGGCAGCCATTCTTCGACATGCTCATTCAGCTCACAGTGTTATTGGTGACTACTGCTTTTTGTAGTCTAGTTTGTAGATGATCCCGGAGGTTTTGATGGATTTCTCATCTTTTTTATTTTGATTGTAGGTACGCCGGAGTTCATGGCTCCAGAGCTGTATGAGGAAGAATATAATGAGTTGGTTGACATTTATGCATTTGGCATGTGCTTACTGGAGCTGGTGACATTTGAGTACCCATATTCGGAATGTACCAATGCGGCGCAAATATATAAGAAGGTGACATCGGTGAGATTTCTAAATCTAACATGTCTATACAGGATTATGGCTTTATTTATTTATTAGGTCTATAGCTTGCCTAATTTTGTGCCATTATGTTTGTCATCTTTTATCATTCTTTTGGATTAATATGTTGGAAAACTAACTACTTCAAGGCCCTGTCTCGTGTTCATGAACAAAACTGGGATTCATGTTTGTCCATCTTTGTGATGGTTGTCATTTATACTTGATTATCAAGACTCTAAGATATCTTTTTGAGTTTTATTTTTTTTTCCTTGTCAAAATTGTAGATTTAAATTGAGATAAGTTAATTTTTAATTTGAGCTATTTATTTTTATTAAATCTGGTAGGGGGCCATAAATTGTTCTCAAACATTGATCTTGATGGATTACACACTGATCCATAAGCTGGCCTGTGACGTAAGTCAAGGAAATCACATCTCTCATCATTTGGGTCGAAGTAATTGTCCCTGAACATGCTGACTACGCTGTAGGCTGCTCATGGAAGATGGATTTTGTTGGCAGTTTGGCATTCTCAGAGTATGATAGTGGTGGATATATCTGTGTTTTGCTGAATGAGAAATGATGAATCATTTCGTCCATTAATCCTCATACTCTGACAATTTGGGAAGCTATGTTATTTAGGGGCTGTTCAGTTGAATGTGAGGTTTATAAGACAATCATAAAACCTGATTTTCTGTGATAGGTTTTATAAGAAACTGGGGGAGACTTATTTTTCCGGAAGTTTGTTTTCAGATTTATGACATACTAGTTTTTACAAAGAGATCTTATGGAAAGCAGCCAAGCAAGTGATTTTGTAAAAATCATCTACTGCAGGTTTTTAATGAATCCATTTTAGTTAGAACAACCCTAAAATATCAAATGTGTAACTCTCAGGGATCAATTCTGAGGAGTGCTTGAGTTAGTTACATGCCTTATTTAGAAACGGCGATTAGACAAGTGGTTAACTTTGTGGCCTGTATCTTGGTGTGCATTGTAGTATGAGAGGATATCCGTGTATTCAAGGAGGAGAAGATTTTAAAGTAGGTGGCTTTTGTTTGGAGGGAGAGAAAAGTCAGAGGGGTGCCCAGGTTGTATTTGTTGATTAAAGGTAGGTAGATAAATATTTAAATGGTCTTTGCTTGGTGCACTAATTACTTCTTTATTTTCTTTTTATTTATATTGTTTGGATGGTTGGTTGTGCTCATTGTATACTGTAATAATACATGCTTTTGGTGACAATAAAAACTTTCGTCGAATCATTTGTATAATTTTATGTCCTCAACAATTTAAATAACTTAAAGGAGATGCAATATATAAATTAAGAGTTTTTGGGCTGAAATTTCTCTGTTAAGTGATTTTTCATATTTAGTAGCTTCCCTTAACTAGAATCTGGCTCTCTCTCTCTCTATGTATGACTTTATGCCCTCATCAAGTGCTCTAATGCCTGTCCTTTCACTTCATCATCTTCTATCTCTTTCCTTTCTTTCCCTCTTATAGTTATTTCTTCTAATGTCTGAAAAACTAGACCTGATTAGTCAATTAAACCAGTTGAACTATCAACAAGCCAGGTCTGTGGTTTAGATATGCTAACAAGCCTATGTTATATGAAAACTGGCAAGAATCTGTTGGTTCAATTGGGAGCCATTCAAACCATCCTAGTCTTTCATGAACCAGCCAGATTTCCCTTTTTCTCTTAAGAGGGGTTGGCTTTCGCTGTAGTCGTGCAAAAGGGGTTAAAGCTTTCTTTTCTTCTTGTGAGGGTGTGGAAAGCGGCCATGTTTCCCTCCTTCCCTCACCAGCTCACCCAAGACTGTGATTCCTTGGCTTCCCAAAAAATTGTCTCTCTCCTTCAATGTTCATATGCTCCATAATTGTCCTAATAGCAATGGATGAGAGGTGGATTTGAGGATTAGTAGGGCTTGCGGTCTTTGGTGTTGACCATGGGTGGAGGAGGTGGCACTAGGTTTTGTGGATGGGGCAAAGTAGTGGTCCAAGGAATAGAAGAGGGAAACCAATAGAATACCACCAAAGATTTTTTTTGATTATTTTATATGCTTATTTTGTCATTTCTATTTTATTATTTAGGAATTGGTGGAGAGATTGTGGGTTCACCACACTCCTAACCCATGATTCATGTTTCCCTTATTCTTATTCTCTAGGGTCCATGATAGGAGAAATTTTTGAAATTTTATCACTACCATTTGTCTTTAGGGTCCTTGCGGTATAAAAATTTGATATCTTCTCATATATTGTCGTTCTTATAATTAGTTGTTAATTTGGAATTGGATGTAGAGTTGGAGGTGATCAGACCTTATTATTACCTCTAGAATAGAAATTTTATAGATATTATTTATTTATATTTTAATGCTTTATTTATAGTTAATTAGTGATGAATATAATTTATCTCATAGTGATGTCACAATTCATTTTTTGGTTGATCCGATGATTGAACTAGTGATACCATAACTTTTCTGGCAAAAGATCCATGCTGTTAAACATTGGTGTGTTGTCCCTGTCTACTTACCTTGCTTCTTTTACTTTATTTTGATATTCTTTCCTTTTCTCCTTTTTTTTCCTCTTGATTCGTTCCTTTTCCTATTTTCTTTTTTTTATGTTTTTACTTGCATCATTTTGCCTGTTCTTTAAAAAGCAACTAGTAAGAATCTTGTTTTACTTAAAAAAAAAAATGTATTAACTTTCCTTCTTCCCTTGCAGTCATTTTCTGTCATTTATTTATTTACCTCTGATCCCTCTTCCTTTCCATTTCTCATGTCTCCTTACATTTTGAGAAATTGTCACGAAATATTATGAAGGCCATAAGCTATCTTAATTGGTGCTTGGCCACCTAAGTGTCCTCAAGATTTGGTAGTCTCTTAACAAGCTTTTCAGTGCTAGATATATTGCGGGAGTGTGGGTGAGGCTTGTATTTATCTTTTAGGATGGTTTGGATATTCGCTGCGCTCTAGAGATGTCAAATAGGCAGTTTATCATTTTTCCATCTCTTTGTATATGATAGCTTATCTATTTACAATGTTTAGATGACAAGGTTGCTTAATTCATGCATAGCTGTTTGTTTACTATATTGTATTGATTATCTGTCATTGGTAAAGTTGTTTGTTGCATCATCTTACTTGACTATTTTAGCCTTTTTTTTTTTTTTTTCTGAATGATTGGTAAACCTTGTTGAAATTTTTGCTATACTAGATACTATAATGCGATAATAAAATAGGCCCTTAAATAAATGTATAAGTTGCACTGTAGTTTACCTTTTCTGGTTAAATTCTAACATTTTAAATAGAACTTGCATTGTTTTGCTAAAGGCCTTGTATTCCCATGGCACCCCTTGTAATCTTAACGGCAGTAGTATCTTGCATGTGTAGTCAAATCCATGTGTGAGAGAGGAGAATAAAAAGAACCGAGGGGGGAGGGGAGGATGCTAATGGAGCGCTCGGGACTTGGGAACATGATCTGCAGTACCTATCAGTCCTTACAGGCCAAATTGCCTCTTACCTGTAGATTCTCGGTACGGCTTTGTACTAAGTGTTGGTACGAATAACCGGACTACACTGGCACTATATCGGTTGGGACTGTTGGGAATTGGTAGATGTACTGAAACTAGCACAGCAAATCTTGCATAGGACCATGATAGCAAAAAGGAAAAGAAAAAGAAAAAGATCTAGATGGGTAAAAAGAAAAGGAAAAGACTGGAAATGGGGGAAGTGGAAAAGATGATGAGTTTGAAAAACAAAAGCTGGAAATGGATGGGAGTTACTCGGGAGATCATATTTAGGAAAAAGGTAAAAAAAAGAGTCTAGCTATAAAAGGGCAGCATAATTACTCACGAAAATTTTATTATATACACCTCTAAAATAGTAGAGATTGTGTTTTTTTCCTTTGGAACATAATTTTTTCTTTTGTTCTTCTTCCCTTTCCTTTGTTTTGGCCAGGTGCAAAAAATACTTTTTTTTTTTTTTTTATTCTTGGTCCCTTCCCTTTTTGTTGCATGAATTGAAAAGTGCAAGCATATCCAATGTCAGCTGAAACTTGAGTTGTTGAAGTTGTTCTTTAATTGTAAATTTCCAACACAATTGTTCTCTTTTTAATGACCTAAATCTTCTCTCATTTACCGTGTCCTGGGTTGTGACTCTTGATTACATCAAACTTGATTTTTCCTTGACATTAATATTTTTGGGTTGTTTGATGGAGTGAATTTCCTTAAATATCTCTATTTAAGTGTTCTATAATTACCTTTTGCAATATCTTTATTTTGTCATCAACCTAGCTTCTGGAGTCTCTTTTTTCAATCTTGAAATCCTAGGTGCACTCAACAGTCTAGTGGGAAACTTTTAATCTAGTAAAACCCTCCATAGTTTTAGATTTCTATTGTAGTTCCAAAATGCATAGTTTGCTACCCTATAATTAGTCGTTTTTATTGTCAGGTTAACATTAACTCTAGAATTGTATGTTTACTTGACTAAGAAGGCCATCATATCAAATATTTCACTAAGATGATTAATGAGTTAAGAGCAGGAATTCTCAAGATGTGATCTATAGTTGTATGCATCAATACATAGTCCGAATGTTGGTGACAATTCCTCATAGAAGCTTCATCTTAAACTTGACCTGAGAAGCAATCATAGCATTTCTATGCCCAAGGAAGGTCAGCATGTATGCAAAATATATCAAACCTAGGATGATAAATTTGTGCCAATTATCCCAAAGTTGATGATTTTATGACGTAGGGTGGGTGGATGCAAATAGCTCGCACATAATTCTTTTGAACTCTATATCTACTCCTATGTTTTGTCATATTATGTATTATATATTTGAATTTTGGACCATATGTCAAGGGTATCACCCCGAAACTTTCTCGTACATGAAGACTGTTGCTTTTTAATACCATGGATCAAGTGGTTCTCCATATTGATCTGTCTCTTATGATTAATACAGTGCCGATAGGTAATGGGCTGGCTATAGGGTACATATTTTCATACACTATGGCTCACTATCTTCTTGTTTCAATTTCTATCACTTCGATTTCACATAGCAAATAGTATAGTTTGACCGTAGCAGGACTGGTCTATATGCCTTTCCTTTTCAAACTGGACCTAATTATTTTGGAAAAGCTCACTTCTATTTGGATTGATATTAACTGTTCTTCTTCATAAACATTTTCTTCGGGTATCTAAAGGCCTGATTTTCTGGGCTGGACAAGGTAAGGACATAAAATGGTTTATATCACTTCAAATCGAAGGCCGAATATCAAGGCAACCCATATTTTTTTCTTTTCAAGGTTTGCCTTAAAGTAATCATAAGTTCCCTTCTCTTACTGGAAAGTACCGGAAAGTCAAGTACCGGAAAGTCTTGGAAAGTCAAGGATCCACTTTTATCATATATAAACAACTAGTACTTTCAGTTGCGAGGAAAATACCTTTACAACAGAGGGCTGTGCCTGCGAGCGTCCTTTCATGGCCTTTTGTGGTACGAATATTATGTCATACTGTGAGAGCAGTATTGACCATTTAGCGAGTCGGGCGTTCAGTGAACCTGCTTTTTATTTTTCTTGCTTGATAGTTGAACTGAGACATGCAAAGCTCAGAATTGATGTGTTTCATGCATGAAGGAATTGTATGATTCATATTACTTTTATTTTTATTTTTCTTGCAGCAATATGTCTACAATAGTACTCAGCATGAATCTCAAGCTTTCTAACTGGTCTGTGGCTCAATGAATTCTTCATCATGTGCACATTCACAAGCTAAATTTTTACTCAAACTAATTGATTTACATATATATTTGTAACCTTTATTTTTTCTTATTCTTATTTGACATTCTGCACAAATCTTAACCTGTTTCTTACAGTATTCCATTTATGGTCCTTGTGGCACGTGAGCACTCTTAATTGGTTGTCATTTACTTCCTTTTTGGGACATAAATCTTTTTCTAGAATCAATAATCAAGGATGTGCACTGCATTCGGAAGAAAAAGCATGTTATTTATACATCATAAGTTCTTTGATATTGGTTATTTTTGAAGTATCTTGGTCAAAAATGGTGTTCCATAATAATTTTATTTTTTTGTTGCACATATACTCCATAACATGAATCAAGAATCCTACTTTTTCATGGGACTTTTTCTATTGAAATTCTTCTAGAAAGAAGAATATATGACTATTTTCACTTCCTCAACTAAACCTTTTTGATGTTTAATTATCTTCTTTTTCTCATTTTTCTTCTAGCTTATCTTATTCTCTTCAGACATACGAATGTAAAAGTATAAGAGAATGAATAACTAGTAACTCATCACTTGCAACCATTTAAAGCCAAAATAGCCAAGTTGACTATAATGGAGATAATACTAAATCAAACTACAAAAGTATTTTACCCATCTTTCTGGCTGGTTGAAGCATATTTGACTTGTTCTTCCCATGGGCCAGCCATTTTCTGGATATAAACCAACTGGATATGGACTGGTTAGGTTTTGTTTCCTGTAAATTGTCTAGCATGGACTATATGTTTTTTAATGGTTATGATAGTTGGGGGCACCAACATGGTTCATTTCACTTGTCTCCGTGATTCCAAAGGTTTGAAATTTTGGTTTTGGTTTTGGACAGCCCCATGGAGTTTAAGTTCATGCTGTGTCAACGATGCTAGAATCTTTGCTTCAAGTTTTGGAGTTTTGGTCCAAAAATCAAGAAAATTTAAAAAAAAATTGAAGAAAGACAAAGGAATCAACAAAAGTTGTCATTTTATTTTCTAAGGTTCTCTACCTATCTAATTCGACAATTTTGAGTTGAAAGCAGTATCACATAGCAGTGAAATTCAACCATATTGAATTTGGGCATTTCTTTCTCATATTTTAAGATTAAGTGGCATATTTATTTTATATAAGAAAGATCTTATTCTTATAAAATGTCTTCTAGTTGTTCAAGTTCATCGTTATACAGTACTATACTAAAGGCGATTTAGGAGTTTTTGGCCAATCAATCATCATGTTTATTATCTATTTCCCATTAGCTTAAGAAAAAGAAATTGGCCCTATATGGCAATAAATACCAAAAGAAAATTGACAGGGCATTTATAATTAGTTTTAGTAAGTTTTGGCCAAACTGGCAAACCACGAAAATTAGTTAATATTAGCTCAAACTGATTGAAATCTAAGAGTATGAGCTAGTTTTGGTTCAATCTTAGTCGAAAATTAATCCTTGCTCCATATCAAGGACTGAGAAAATTGGCTAGTTTGGTATGTATAACTCAGTATAGTATGTACTAGGGGGCTTAGGTAGGGCTAGGAATGGGCCTGGTTTGGGCTAGCTTTGGATCGGGCCTTGGACGAGGCCCAAGATTGTTTGGATCAGGTTTGGTCCTAAAAGTAGGGCTTAGAAAAATTTTGGGCCAAGCTTGAGCCTGGCTCAAAGCCCGAGCCCAACTTCTAGCTTGAAGTCGAGGACTTGAACCCGATGCAATGTTGGCTTGAATTTATTACTAAGATTTTCTGTTAGAGTCTTTCGAGCTGAGTTGAGCATTATGGGCCAATTGGGATAAGAATCACATTAGTCGGGCCAATCCAAGTCGGGCCCAGCCTTTCAACCCATACAAGTTTATTCGGGTTGTGCCGAGGCCGACTTGGCTCGAATATTGGAAAAAATATTTCGGGCCTAAGCCCTACTAGAAGCTTTAAAAAATTTTGGGGCCAGTCTCAAGCAGCGGTGGCCTAGTTTGGCCTGGCATGTTTCTGGCCCTAGTCTCCGGTTGGGCTAATACCACAAAATCTCTTGAATTGACATCAAATCAAATAGTTTGGTATAGATCAAGGTTGGGTTTACCCTGTGCCAAGGCCAAACCAATGACCAGATTGAGTATTACTTGCTATTGCTTGGGAGCGTTTTTTAGTGTGGAAAAAAGGCATGTTCTCCACTTCTTGTTGGTGGAAACATGTAAGGGAGATCCTAGGGGCATCCTATGCCAACCTTGGATTTTTGAGTTTTAGGGTTAGAACAACAATGGTATTGTTTGAACTCTAGTTGAATGGACATAAAGAAATAGTTCAAGTTGTAAAGCATGTGAACTTGAGGAATTTAATTAAAAATTAGTAGAAATTAGCCTCTTGTCATGTGTCTTGGTCAATACAAAATAGAATTGCATGTCCCAGGATTCTTACAGATTATTTTACGTGAACAAGGATAAAATTGAAAGATTTACTATATTTCTATGTAATGCTATTTTTATAAAGTGGCTTTTTAAAAACCTTGATGCTATTCCTAATTGCTTAGTATTTTAACAAATATGATGTCGTGTAATTTACTTTTGATTCTAAGTTATATAGTTTATGCAAGGTTTGCAGTACCAATCAATACCGATGCATACCGCCCATACTACTATACCGGTGCTGAAGTATGCAGTATGGAGGGCGTATCGACACTTGGTATGCCGAACTGGCTCTTGTACCTGGCATACCAACACTATAATAGGATGATACGGACATGGGTTCTAATATCGAGATGGAGAACCTTGATTTTATGCGTTGAATAGGCTTTTCGTTGACTTTTGCATTAAAGAAGACAATGCCGATGGTACTTGTATCAATACTCCTACCATATATTTTGCAAAATTGTACCACTAAGACAAGAAAGCATGATATAAAGGCTACAAACAGATTCATAGACCAAAAAATTAATTCTATACCAAGGGTGTCTAGGGTGTATCTGTGTATACTCATCAATACCCTCTGTTGCAGGGTCGGCAGAACTGTTCCGAACCATCCGGTTCGAGGCATCTTGAGCTGTACTAGTGGCGGACCAGAACGGTTTTGGCAACGAAACCGAGACGCCGCCACCGGAGGGAGAGAAGGAGAAGGAAAGAGAAGAAAAGAGAGAGCGAGTGGGGGAGGGAGAGGGAGAGGGAGAGAGGCCGGAGCTCGGGCAAGAGATGGAGGCCACGAGCGGGTCCTTTGTTTTGTTTGAAACATAGGTTCGGCCGCTAAAAAAATTGCGATTTTTAAGTAAAGTTGGCAAGTCGATTTGTTGACTTCACTTGAAAATCACGAAATTTTGAACAAAACAGGGGACCCAGCAACCTTCGCCACCTGTTTGGGCGCTAGCCTCCTTCTCTCTCTCTTTCCTTTCTCTAACGATCTGCGTTTGCCCACTCTTGTGTTGGTATAGACCCGGTCCGGCACAACATGGGTCTGTACCAACTCGTGCCACCGGGCAACTAGTACGGTGCCCAGTATTGGCACAGTAGATTGTGCTCTGTTGGCATGATCCTCGAATTGGCATGTGCTATATCCATACTTAAGTGCTATGAGTTCGATTCTTGATATCTCAAATAATTAGAATTTAACTTGTTGAACGATTAAATTTTATATCATGACCTCTTTGGAGCCTAACATATTTCCTATAAATCTAATGCATCAAATTGTTCAAAAGATATTCTTCATCTTTCTTTGGAGATTATGCTACCATTAGTGAATCCTATGAGTTCAAGTTGCTTCAAGATATTAAAAAGAGGCAGGCACGTAGTATCCAGAGGTTTCATAACAAATAATGGATAGCAAATACTATAGCAGGTGCTATGTACCCAAAATAGGATGCAAAAGTTTATCAATATTTTTTCTTGCTATATATCAAATATCACATCTTTGCACCAACTTCATCTAAAAATAAAAGAATCAAGAAAAAATGTAAAATATCATCCACGTAACATCATAATATCATGTCAACATCCATATAATGTAAATTTTCACAATATAATGAAAAATCATCATCTGCTAAACTTAATAACACCACTCATAAGATAAAAAAAAAATTTGATACAAAATAAGAATTGTAAATAGATCAATAGTTGCTTTTCTTAGATTGCCTCACTAAGCTCCAAGTTGAAGAAAGGTTTCCATACTCTAGATATGTTACAACCCTCAGTGAGAGCTAGTTTCGTATTTTATTTTCACCTAGCTTTTAGCCCTTATGCTTCCTCATTCTATACGTTAATAATGCATTCACTATAAATTCTATATTTATTTTAAGGAGGCTTGCCAGGAGCGACCAAACATTCATGGACAATTTTAATGACCTAATGTTGTTACTAGCTCAAATTATAAATGAAAGCATGTATGGAAATGATGGTGATGGGGAAGCCTGTCTACCAACATGAATTCACACTTCGTCTGATAGATCTTGTAATTTGTGGATACCGTCACATGCATTATTCCTTCTAGATCCACTCATTAAGTCTCTCTTGTCTATTTCTTGCCGTGGATCCGTTACCCCTGCTTCATATCTTAGAGGACTATTGACCCTCATATTTATTTTCTTAATATACCCGTAAGTACCTAGGTTAAAAGATTGATAGGTCTTGTGAACTAGAGTACTGTCACCTTAAACATCTTCATGCTCATTCCCTTATGTCTGTTGCATCTTCATGCTCATTCCCTTATGTCTGTTGCATCTTCATCCGAGTTTGACTTGTATGCCTCCATCACACTGACTTCAAATACAGATGCATTTATACTAGTGTTAAGCATTGTAGAAATGACCAAAAAATAAAAATCCAATGTTTACATTTTTTGATATATCTTTCATTTATTCTAAAATGGGTAATTCAAATTTCATTTGGTTTCTGTAGAATATCCAAGCCTGCTGAGTATTCATTCATGTGTTTTAAGACGTGAGAAGCATGGTTACTGATGAAGATGCTGAATTATATTGTTCACTGTGTTTTTTCACCCAACTACATCATATTCTCCATTTCAAATGTAGTTCATGTATTAGATAACCTAAGAAAACTTCAAAGCATTTAATTTTCATTTTTATGAACTTCAAATTATTAAACCTCGTTGACAATCTAAATTTTCAGTCTAGATGGTTTTTCATATATTCTCTATTGAAGTGTTTGAGTTCATAAGTGAGTAGATAGATGTCTTGTTTTTTTTTTGTGTGTGTGTGTATCTGCATATGTACATATAGAGGTGTGGTAATTAAGTTGGGCGGCTAACCATATGTTTTGATATAGGGAATAACTAGAGGATGCAACTGTCTGTGTATGTGTGTGTGCATGGACACTAGGATGTCTGTATGCTTACGTGTGTCTTGGTGGTCCACACTTATCTTTAGACCTTCTGTGATAGAGCTAAGGACTTTTTGGCTGTTCATTTGCATTTAGCATTCATGCCTGCATTGGCTTTCAGTTTTGGTGCATGCATCTTGCCAAATACTCTAGAGGGATACCACCTTGTGAGCACAAATCTTGACGACATCAGTGGCTAGAAAGTTGTTGATTCCACTACCAATTATTTAACAATAGGTGTATAGTTTAAAACACACACACTCTCTCTCTCCTGGTGTGACTGTGTTTGTGCATGCGAACATTGCATTTCGTTTGCCAGATCTGTCTGCATACTCTTGCATCTATAATATGAGTTAACTCATAACTTGTATAACAAAGACATTGTTCCTCTTTTTTTTTCTCTTATCAGCTGATTTTTTTCATGTAATCTCTCAAAGTTTGTTAATTTGCAAAACCATTTGTTGGATATTAATCACAACTAAAGCCTCTTTTTGACATGCGCATAAACATTTGTGTTATATACCATCTAGACTTTTACTGGAGTTTCATATTGGTTCAGGAAAGAGTTCTTAAGCAACATGCATACTTATTTTGTTGGTCAACATATAGACGCTCAAAAAAATACAATAATAAATGAAAATGCTGTCATATCTTTTATAGGCTAGTGCTTTTAGCTTTCCTCTTACATTGGTAGTCAAATATTTTTTGAGTCGAAAATATTTTTCATGACGTTAGCCAATGTGCCTTTTAAGCCCATTTTGGTGAGGCCGTTTGTAGATGAGTCACATCTCTTGCAAGGTCCTTATTTTGTAAGTCTGAGAACTATTAAGTTTTATCTTTTAATGATATAGAAGGTTCACATCCAATAAGATCTTTATCTATCTGTAATATGGTATAACCTGATCATTTTCAGCCCATTAACAATCTTTAGAGCATATTTTCCCTCTCAACAATTAAACTTTCTTGAATGTCATATCTTTGTGCAAAGATTTGTTTAATCCTATGAAATATTTTTCTATTTACATTATGCAGTTTCCATATTAGCAATTGGTGTGCATGAATTGAGGAAGATCTAGCTTTGGTGATTGATTGGATTCAGCATGGTAGATGCTCATTCAATCATCTATATTGATAGCAAAACTTGTTGGACTATTCTCAGATGTGTCTTCTACTTGTATACAGTATCCTATTTTCCATTATTAAAAAAACACTCTAGTTACTTTTTAGATACAGTCAAGATACATCCCCAATATCTCCAAATATGAAGGGGAGGGTGTTTGCTTTCTTTTTAATTTTAACCTTTTAATGTTGAATGGTCTATCAATTTTATAGTCTATGATGTTAATATGAAATTGTGGAGTATGGATTTTGGCCTATGGATTTAAATGGTGAGGTCTTCCTGTAAAAGTTGATGCTATTTTATGAAGTATGGGCTATGTAATTTCGATGACCTGCTTTGCTTTATAGATGCTTTTTTTTTGTACATGCATATGTATATATTTGTATATGTATGCATATCTGTATGTTTCATGCACGCATATAACCATTAACGTACTCTAGTTGTATCATATCCCTACTTTTTAAGGTTTGTTGGACTGGCTTATCTATATGTTGTCGTGTTTGTATGCCATACCTTGTCCATGTTTCATATCCACTGATCATAGACTGGTGTTTTTAGAACTGTGGATTTCCCACTTATCTGGTTCCCACTCTTTTATTTTTTGTTGTGTAGGGAGTCAAGCCTGCATCATTGGCAAAGGTGAAGGAACCTACAATTAAACAATTTATAGAAAAATGCATTGCCAGTGCTTCTGAACGATCGCCTGCTAGAGAATTACTAATGGATCCTTTTCTGCTATCGGATGGTGAGAATGAAAGCATAAGCTATCATCTGCAGCATGTTTCCAGTCATGCACGTAAAATAAATTAAAACAAACTACCTTCACAAAGGGCCTAGCTTTTGGTATTGGTGTTTGTTATATAGATGTTCTGAGATTTGTTTCATGTTTTTTCTTTTCATAATATTAGATTGCAAATGCAGATAATGTTACCAGTTATGCATGTGCAAAAGAGCCGTCAATTACTGGCCGAGATTTCACAGTGGAGGGTCAACGCAAAGATATAAAGACGATATTTCTAAAGCTACGAATTGCAGATTCAACAGGTTCATCAAATTGTTTATTTTAGTCCTTAGTTGTACATGTGGCTTCTGTATTTTCCTCATAATATCATTCATAGTACTGCCCCTAATTTCTTTCTGCAGGTCAGGTTCGTAACATCCACTTCCCATTTGATATTGAAGAAGACACATCAATCAGTGTTGCCACTGAAATGGTTGCTGAACTAGACCTTACAGATCAAGATGTTACGACCATTGCTGCAATGATAGATGCAGAAATATCGGCCCATGTTCCAGGATGGATGGCAGGTGAAGCTCTTGATGGTCATGTCAACGAGTTAGCTTCGGATAGCCATGACTCTGAAGGTGAAGATGTACATTCTCCTTTGCCCAACGAATCAGATAATCCTCTAGTTCTAGAACAGCTACCTTCTGGTCGGAAGTACTGGTGTTCTCCTAGGAGAACTGGTGAGGAGTCTCCACCATGGCCTACACAGTCAAATGCATCTGCTGAATTGAATTCGCATGCAAGTGATGATGTACCTGTGGAGGTTTGTGAAGGGAAAGATGTTAGCTTAAATAATAATGACCAGAGGGAATATCACTCTCATGGAAGCACTTCATCTAACCAGCAGAAATATTCCCCCCATTCTAATGGCAGTGGTAAAAACAATTTGGAAATCGATTCTCCATCAGCTTCTCCTGATCTACCAAACCCATCCCCAGCTGATATGGTTAATCAAGATAATGAAGTAATTTCTTTATGCCACTTGTGTTACAATCAACATGGAGCCACTGATGAGCAGTGTGGGATTGATGATGAACAGTTGCCTCATGATACATTATTGGAGAGTGAATCTGAGGATGTGAGATCTGTTGTTCAGAAGTTAGAGAATTTGTTGGTCCAGCAGCAGAACGAAATTGATGAATTAAAAAAGAAGCATGAGATGGCTATAGCAGATGTTTTAAAAGGACTGCCTCCTCATCTTTGTACTAGGATATTAGATAAATTTGACTTAAAAAATAATAATAATAAGGTCCATTGTTAGGTGGAATTCAGTGTGGGATATTCCTTGGCTGTTGTTCCTTCTAGCCAGCAGTCAATTGTCATGTTGTATGGCTGGCTCTACTTTGGATGGTGTTTTGGGATGACCTTATATTGCATCAGGCACCATTTTTAGAAGATGATGGCCACTAATTCTGCGGGTGGATGAGTAGGCTTTCAGAGGCAAGTCAAATGTGCTGATCCTGCATTGTAGTTTTTTTTAAGATGCGGCTTTTTTGGAATCTTGTGAGAACTTAGATAAGTTGGAATATTAGAAAGGCTCTCCTATTAAAAAAATGCAGTAAAGCATCTTTTTCACTTGATATCATAGAACCATGCCATGGTTTCTGCATATCCAGATCGACTCCGATGCTGCCGCTGCTCAAGATGCTTTTCGAAGCAAAAGTTCATGTGGACTGTGGCTTGAGCGAAAAATTGTTTCGCAAAAGCAAATTTGAGCAACTTGTGTTCATTGTTGAATATAGCCCATAAATTATTGGAATTCTTATTGTATATATTTACGGAATCTGCATTTCATATATGGTAATGTCATGACTTTGGTCATGATTTCCCTGTAATTTCTAGTGTTTCATGAATGGATTATAGTGTTTTACGTATGGAAGTTGACTTTAATCTATTCTATCTTATTTTTTGGATTACCACCAACTGCTCGTACTATCATTGGCATGAAAAATATTTTTTGGAGTTAGTGAGTTTTTGAGAATCTAGTGGCTGTCTATGACTTGAAAGTTGTAGATTGTAGAGGTGTTTGGAAAATATATTTACAAAACTAATGAGCATTTGGAGCTTAATAATATGCATACGACTGAAATTATTATTTTGGAATTGACGTGGGTACTAATCAAGGGTTACTCTCTAATCTAACTATGATTTAGGCCTGGACAATGAGACTAATCGTTGGCACATATATATTTCAAAACTAGTTTCTCTCAATCCTCCATCACATGGCTAAATACGACTCAAGCCTATACGACAAGACCAAATTTGAAATGGGTCTTGTCATGGGAGGGTCTAATTGGCCATAGTCATAAAGACTAAAAGAGGATTGTGTCCGCAAATATTTTGTGAAAATTACATGAAATTGTGGATTCTCAATATATAATAAATCAAGATTTTTTACTAGTATTTTGAAAGATTAACTGCTTAAATTGTTGAATATTTATAAGCCAAACATGTAACTTTTTCATGAATTTGAAAATTACTTTCTTTACAAATTCATAGTGATGTCTTCATTTATCTAAGTATTTTCTATTATCATATGCTTGATTGAACTAGAGTTGTTGGTAGAATTTTATTCGGTGTTAGCTCATTACTTCATTTTTCTTATCATATATTAGATGATGAAGAGTAGCGCAAATTGGGTTGTGGGTTGTGGGTTGTGTGCAAGCAAGCATAAGAATTAGTTTTGTTTCCTTATTTGGATGTTTATTATGAATTAAGAAAATTGATGTTTGGTCTGTTAGTATTTTGGATATAATGTTAATTTGTTAATTATGGATCGTTGATTTTGATTATTAAATTTTGCTATTGAAAATTTTATGGTAGAGTTTGTAGATGTTTTATATTTTATCGTCGTCTGTTTATAATTTTACAAAGGATTTGTTTTTAGATATATGAGTTTTACGCAGGCTTTGCATGTCTTATAGGGCCAAACTTTGTGGGATGTATGACAGTTTGCGACATGCCCAACTCATGCCGAAGGGTGAAGATGCAAGACACATTGTATAATTAATTGTTCTTCGATCGATTTCATCCATGGTTGTGGTTCCATCTCTAAAATATCTATTTGATTTAGTGTAAGGCCTTCTGTAAAAGTTGGAAATTAGGGTAGAACTTAGTTGCAAGGACAGAGATCTTTCTTTGTGAGATTGTATTTGATCACCCTGGATTCCGTTCACTTTCCAACAACAATCAAGCAATCAAAGCCAATAACAACCAAGCGTGAATAGAGGCTATTTGCTCAAGTATAAAAATACAAATTTCTCTATAATATTCCCTTAAAAAAGAATTGCTCTAACATGAGGAACCACGTAGGTCTTAAGCTCGAAAATGAAAATATCATCATATAGATTGAAATAACATAATGCTAATGTGTTACCTTTCTTCTGTGTATGTTTGAGGGGTCACTTCTCCATTTGGCTTGTGTAATACTTGTCCTTGTGCTATCATCTCTTTGCACCTTGAGTGTTGGAAATAGTGCTTGCTGCTCAATAGGTCATTCTTCTATGTAGAGGATGAAGAAGTGTTGAGAATATCTGGAGATTGTGACAAAAAATCCTCAACAATTCTTTAGATTATTTGCTATCCTTGGATATCATCCTACAATGTTTTTCTAGCTCAATTTTCTATGATAAAAAAATATTTACGAAATCAATTTTCCACAAATCACAAAGACTAGTTTGATTTGCTTCAACAGGTTAATTTTTGAGAGGAATGTTTAATTAATTTGTATCACTAACTCTTATTCTATGGAGATAATATTGAGTTTTATTACTTTCCTAATCAAGTGAGTCATAAGATATACTCATGTATATACACTTTAAAATGCGTGACAATAAGGAAGATTTCTCCTTTCCCATGGAAACAGGCCAAGCTATGGGCCAAGCCACCTAAATCTTGTGTCTTTTTTCTTATACTGCCAATTACTTTGCTACGTTTTATGGCACCTTGTTACGATTCCATTTCCAATTGTGGGAGAAGAGAGAGAGAGAGAGAGAGAGAGAGAGAGAGAGAGAGAAAGAGATTTTGGATGTAGGTGATATATTACACACTTGAAAATATGCTTTCATTCTTTTCTTAAGGGCCTCATACATCAGCTATCATCTTGGTTGCTGTCAAACTTCTAATTTGATTAGTTTGTCTCCTTTAGATAGGCTTATAGATAGCCTTATAGCAAGCAGAAATGTTCCGCCTATTAACTACTTATAGTTGTGATTAAATTTAAGTTCCTTAATTACCAGCTTATGTAGCGAATTAAGAATCTTCATTAATCTTGTTGCACATACAATTCGAAGGGAGGTTCTTTGAGTGTGGATCTCATTTTTTGCCTATTAATGGCATTTGATGGGCGATTGAAATCACACATGCAACATGTGAAACAACCACATATTCTCTTTCTCTAGTGAGAAGTTTATGTTTTAGAAAATTTTGATATGAAGGTTGTTTTCTTGCATATGGAGGTAATACAATGATTACTTCCATTGCTGCATGCACTTGAACCACATAGCACAATTAGTAACCACATAAAACTAGAGTTTAATTATGATAATTAAGACATGGTATGAGAACATACTTAGTGTTGACCTAATGGATTGATTTTGATGAAAACAAAATATTTAAGTATGTACTAATAATTTTATATTTTTGGAGGGATTAATTTGTTGTATAGGGAGCTCAATAACTTTGAGAGGTTAAAGAAGCATTGAAAAGCTTTTTGAAGGTTTTTTGGAAGTTTCTATAGTGGACGAGTCGAACCCCAAATGGCTATAGAAAAAAACAGAAAGCAACCCAAAATAGTCCTTTCATGAGTTGACCCTTAAAGATTAGAAAGTCGACTTATGAAGGTCATGAGTCAATCCGAGTCAACCCCTGAAGATCACAAGTCAACCCTTAAAGAATTTGAGTCGACCCTAATTTTTTTGAGAAATCAGAATGACCATATTCACTCCCAATGGCTATTTTAGACATTCTAATAGCTAGAAACATCTCCAGCCAGTTGTTGAAGATATAATGCAGGAAAACACCCAAAAAAGCAAGAAGAAGAGAGGAAATCAAGAAAAGTGGGTGGATGAGGTAAAAACAAAGGAATATAAGTCTATCATCACTTCTTGTGCTTTAACTTAAGGATTAATTTGAGAAGTGACCATCAAAAATCTCCTCCTATCTCAGAGTGAGCTTCCAAATATCTATAGAGAATAGAGTTTCAACCTTCTATCACTAAGCTTCTCTACGAGATCTAAAGCAAGGAAGAAAGAAAAAGAGAAAGAGCTGACTTCTGTTTACCAAGATCCCAATTTTCAGAGCAATCAAACTTGAGCGTCAACGGCATCAATCTAATCTTTGTCGAGGTTATATTGCATATATTTTCAATATTTTTTTTGCACGCAAGATTAGAAAATCTTGTTTGAGGTTTTTTGGTGTAGCTGAAACCGTGAAAAATTAGCTGGCTTATAAGATTTGGTTGTACACGTGAAACAACTAGGTTGCAGTCGATTATCCTGAAAAATTGACTAAGTTTTGCTGAAGTTGAAAATCAGCAAGGACTTCCTAAGTGTTGAAACTTGGGCTTGGTTTAGCTGTGCCAATAAAACAGCTTGTTTTTGGTTGATTGCCAAAAAAATTAACTAGGTTTAGTTGTGAGCCAAAAAAACAATTGAGATGCAGTTTTGTTTAGAGATTATAGTAAAATTCTTAAAGAGAAATCCTTAGAAAGTAGATATAGGAGCCGAGTTTGGCTCCGAACCACTATAAATCTTAGTATTTGAGTTGTTTGTGCTTATTCTTACTTTTTGCACTTATTTATCATTCATTTTTCTATGCATACTTAAATTACAGATTAATTTTAATAAAAAAATATTTAGGTTTATCAAAAGATTTGAGAAATCTAATTCAACTCCTCCCTTCCCCCCTCTTGGGTTATCATCTTTGGCGACTTTTCGCATAACATGAAAGGACCCATGACCTTGTGCATCATTATCTTGTGAGGTTTGCGCTGCTAACTACCATATTTTTTGCTCTTCTACACTAACAATCTATTAAAAATCATTAAATTACAATTTCTTATTTTGTTAGAACTTTTAAAAAGGGTGGATTTGGTTGACAAAATATTAGAACTTTAGTGCAACCTAATACTTGTGCACATAATTGGTGAACCCTGCAATAGTACTTAGAGGCTCTAAGCAACCTTCATGTGATTGTACACACTAAGACGTGTTGAATTATCACAATCATTACATATGGTGGGCTGAGTTGGGGATAAGAAAAATATTCTTGTTAGATTTTGAAGCTGATATATATGCTTGTCAAAAAAATTTGATGAAAGAAAATATTATTTAGTCTACTAGTAAACTATTAGGGTCAGGGTATGTTTTGTTTAGTTCTAATTCGGTCTATACAAACATACTATCAGTTGATTTTACACATAAATTTAGGAGAAAAATCAGACTACTGCAAAAACTAAAAAATGGGTGTCAATCTTTTTCTGGTCAACTTGGACCAAATGTTAATGTTCACCTATTATCTTCCATGGAGCAATTGTGCTTGATTTCTTCAGGATGGAATTGTTGTGGTGTGCTTCCATGATACTTTATGGCCTTGTTAAGTTCATATGGCTAAGAGTAAAGTTCAACCTACACATGGGATTGCTAACCTAATCCAATTAGCATCCAATATGTGTCTAAACATAAGTTTCTCATATAGCATTAGAGGCTCGTTTGGTTCGCGGGAAGCATGTTCCCTCCTAGAAATATGATTCCTGGAAAACAAATTCCTAGAAAGATGATGC
>JAOXJJ010000263.1:13371023-13382429 GCA_025769935.1 Phoenix roebelenii | reverse complement strand
TTGCTTGGCAGGGCGCTTTTTGCTCTGCAGGGCGCTCTCTGCTCGGCGGGGCGCGGTGGCCCTCTGCTCGGCGGGGCACGGTGACCCTCTGCTCGGCGGGGCGCGGTGGCCCTCTGCTCGGCGGGACGCGGTGGCCCTCTGCTCGGTCACCACTTTTCCCCCAACAATAACATTTTGGGAGGCATTACACTTCAATCCTTTAATCATGCATTCATCGAGCAATACTCTAATCATGCATTCGTCCAACCCCTTCACACAGGCGCGCACACGCATGCAAAAGAAAAGAAAAGAAAAAGGCCATGTATCCAAGTGGTTGAACCATATTTAGCATGGGCTGGCATAGCCTTCCTGACCAACAGATAAATTTAGGAGATTTTGACAAATTTTTGGAAAGATTACAAGCAAAATGTTTCTTTAAGCTTTTTCTTAAGAAAGTTTACAGCCAAAATAGCTTAATTAACCGTAAATAAATGATCAATGAGAGAAGGTTCACTGATAAGTTGTCATATGACTACATTGACTTCCGCAAATGTCCTTTAAGCTGCCAAATAAAGGTACCTAGCTTTCTGATATATTGTCCCTCTGAAATCCTCATCATATATAGAGGGGACCATTACACTGTTCCCATTTTTCTGCCATCTTTTTCTGCAACCGATGCCCCGGATTCCTCAGACTTTATCCTGCCACTGCCTCCGTGGGTACCCATGCATGCTTTTCAGCAGCCCTTGGAAAGACCTTTTAACAAACACCCCCTGCCTCTAAAACAAAAAATGACCTTTTCACATGCCTCTTTTTACTGAGGCATGCCTCTTTTTACTCAAAATTTTTTTGCTCACATTGCTTTGTCCCCCATCTGCACTGAATGATGCAACTGGTTGCGTACGTTAAAATCCCAGGCTCCAAAATCCATTGTAAAAGTACAACTGATGAGAAGTTAATTACTTGAATTACAGAAATTCGCTCCTTTTTACTGTGCATGAGATTTTGTTCTTGTTTCTTTAATTAGAGAAAGAAGTAAACATGGAAGCCTATGTATATAAACCTAGATAAATCACCTTGGTCAAGGAAAAGCCAGTACCGAAGAGGCCCCAGATCACTAGGACCTTCCCTCCCCCCCACTGACCACTCACTACCTCTGCTTTCTTTCCTGTCATTATTATATTGTTGATGATGGGTGGCAACAGTCTATATCTCTCTCTTCTCTACGGTCTCTGAATTCCTCTCCCCCGATCTGGCTTCATCCAATTCATTTGGCAAGTCATCTTCCTACCACAAGAAGATGCAAGACCAATTCCACTTCCCTTCCTGCTTCACACCCGGCGAGCCGATGGCCGATGATCCCACATCTATTGCTGCAACCAAGTCAGGCCAGAGCATCGTGACATCGGTGTATCGGACCAAGATCGCAGGCCATTGCCGGTTGATCACCGTAACTTGGTGCAAAGATGTCCTAGTTCATGGCCTCTCCGTTTCAGTGGAGGAAAGATCAGACAGTGTTGATGAGACCAACATCATTAATACCAACCAGCACATGAGCTGCAAGGTGGAGCTGCGGCCATGGTATTTCTGGCGCAAGCATGGCTCGAAGCGCTTCCATGTCGAAGGGAAGCCTGTCGACGTGTTCTGGGATCTCAAGAGTGCGAAATTCTCGGGAGAACCCGAGCCTCAATCCAACTACTACGTCGCAGTGGTCTCCGACGCGGAGGTGGTCCTCCTCCTAGGCGATCTTAACACGGAGGCCTACCGGAGGACTGGGTCTCGGCCGGCGACCATAGATGCCACTTTGGTGTCCAGAAAGGAGCATGTCTTCGGTAGGAGAAGTTTCGCGACAAGAGCCAAGTTCAGCGAGAAGGGGAAGCACCATGAGATATTGATAGAGTGCAGCAGTGGTGGCAGCGGCAGCAGCATCGGTGGGAACATGGATCCAGAGATGGTGATAAAGATTGACGGGCATGTGGCCATCCATGTGAGACATCTCCAATGGAAGTTCAGAGGCAATCAATCTGTAACTGTAAACAAAGCTAGAGTGGAGGTATATTGGGATGTTCATGACTGGATCTTCAGCTCTGGTCCAAGGCATGCATTGTTCATATTCAAGCCATCGCCACTACTGCGTTCTTCGGCGCCAACATCATCTTCATTGAGTTCTTTTGATGGAAAGAATGCCACTGTAGATGGGTCATCTGGATTTTGCTTATTTCTTTATGCCTGGAAGTTAGAATGATGGATTTCTTACGCTAGTCTAATACCATGTTATTATAATTACAATTCAGAAGGAATTGAGAGGTTCGCTCGATTAAACCTTGCATGCAATTAACTGCAATTTATGTTGGATTAAAGTTCTTTTCCTTCAGGAAACAGATCGAGGGAGACGAAGATATCGTATGGTAGTAGAGTTTTTCTCTGCAAAAGGTTATCAGTGTGAACACTGAGCAATGAGGACGAGAAAGAGAGAGGGAGAGAGAGAGAGAGAGAGAGAGAGATGGGTGGCGAGCACATGGAGGTGGGTTCCGGTGTCAGATTATAAAGTTAGCTACAGCCTGTCTGAACAAAAGAACGCCATAAAGAGATGTCAAGTTGGCTTCACGCTACTACGCACTCCAATAATTCCCACATCCAAGCATCTCTATTTTCCACCTTCCTGCATCCTCCAATACACACCACACCCATATCCACATGAGAGATCATACTTGTTCTTCATTTATTCTCCCATTCCATGCTAAAAGCACCAAATTTTTTGTTGAAAGAAAGGAATCATGTTCCTAGCAATTTATTTCATGTAGAAGATGAAGTGAAACGAATTAAAATGAGAAAAGAGAGAGAGAATGAAAAAGGTTCAAAGAAGGATTTAACTTGAAGAAGATCATTTCTTTTCTTCGTTTTTGTTTTATTTTTCTATTAGAAGGTGATTATCTTGCCCTACAAAGGCTTTACTTATGGAGATAACGAGATTTTTTTCCAATCTAATGAATAATTAATCCTGCCATCCGGATCCTTGGTTACCCATTCCAGCTTGCATGTTGTTCTATTTTGGTTATCTTGAACGGACAGTGGATACTGACAACTCTGATAATTTTTTTTTTCCTTGATTATACATGTGATGCCAAAAGAGCTGTCAGATTCATAGCAAGACTCCAATGGAAGGGACTTAAGCCTATCTTTCATCCATGCATAGGTGCATGTGCTCTCTTCTCTTCTCTTTTTTTTTTCTTCTTTTTTTTTTTTTGAAATAGATGATTTATATAATTCAGGCACATATACATTCAAAAAGTCAAAAAATAACAGATTTCGGAGTACACTAAACTCCCTCTTCCCAATCCAAAGAATATCTCCAGATCTCATTAGAACTCTACAATTAAGCATGCATGTGCTTTCTTTTTTTTTTCTTTGCGCTAAAACAGGCATTTCATACATCACGGGTACGAATACATCCAATAGAATCGGAAAACAAAAGGCCTCGAAGTGCTCGGGATATCTCTCCCTCCCCAGTCCATATACTACAAAAAACTTGGACATTAGCGACGCTTTTTTTAGGAATTAGCGACGCTTTTAAGCATCGGTAAAAACCATCCCGATGCTTTCCAAAGCGTCGGTAAAGCGTCGTCTATGCTGCAGTGGAAAAAACATTTTTCGACGCTTTCAAAAGCGTCGCTAAATTGGCGTCGCTCTTTTCCGACGCTTTAAAGCGTCGCTCTTTACCGACACTTTAAAGCGTCACTAATTACCATTTGCCAAGAAAATTACCATTTGCGGTCTGCATCTTCTCCTCCATTCCATGGTGCTGATGGAGCACAAAGAGAAATATAAATAACCTCTCCGATCGGTACCTTCATTCCATCCGTGCGAAGTGGTTGGGTTTGGCTATATAAACAGTTCTTTCTTTTTCAGATCCGCTGATGTGGGACTAAAATGAGGTGTTTTTTTGGCTTCCGACGATGCTTTTAACGATGCTTTTAAGCGTCGTTATTTAACAACGCTAAAAAGTGTCGTTAAAAGTGTCGTCAAATACATATTAACTTCGCCGACGCTTTTAAGCGTCATCATTAGCCGACGCTTTTAAGCGTCGTCATTAGCCGACGCTTTCTAAATGTTGATGGGGAAAAAATTTTGCCGACGTTTGGAATAAGCGTCGGCAAATAAGAGACGGAAATTTTCTTTTTTTGTGTAGTGATAGAGTACCTCTTGAGTGGCTTGCTACATATGCCCTTACCCAGTCGACAGCCCCATTAGCTTCACGATATACATGCATAGCCTGAAATGTAACGCCCTTTCTCATTATCATCCAAATATCACAGAGCAGAGGATGAACTCCTCCATCACTGCTCGGGCCCTTTCAGACCCAGCTGATCACTGTGGCCGAATCACGCTCCTGTAGGACTGAACTCGTCTGATGCTCCCACTGCGCGTAACACACGCCCATCCAAGCCGCCCGTAGTTCTATCCTAGGAACCGAGGTCCCGAAGTGCATGTGCTCTTTATCTGCTAGGATTGGGCTGCTGATGGCAGCCGAGATCAAGGAGAGCATAGATGTTCTACGGTGTGTGTGCAGCACCATAAAATGCTGTGCAGCCATGGATGATGAACCACCATCAAACATCACACACCATGTGGGGTCCCACCGCAGCTGATCCAGATTGATGCGGCACCGCAGCCTCTGCCACCAAAAAGTAAGTTGCCTTCCAATTTCTTTTTTAGTGCGGTGCACTTGGACCCCTGGCCTCTAAATGCTTGCGTGCGAGAAAAATCCAAAGCTATGTTTGAAGACTGAGGGAGACGACTCGAATCTGGATGGGCTGAATGGATGAAGTGGCATCAGCCAACTGGATTCGGTGTGACTGTCGTGATCAACGGGGGGTGGACCTTGAACTGCAGGCAGCTGCCAGTCATTCATGCGGTCTCCGGTTGTGGGAGCCAGATCAGAATAGATTGATGATTCCAACGATAATGAGATTGCGTCCTAATTTTATAAGCTGCTACATCTAACATTGGATTCGTGTGATTGTGGAATAGAAGGGTATGTTGACCAGAGCTTTGATAATATGATCTCTTTGGGGAGAGAATCAATTGGGCTGATCTCAATTGCAAGGAACCACATAAAGGGGGGAAGATTGCAGACTTTTGACTAGCCTTAAACTCTTAGATTACAAGTTACTTATCAAGATGTTTTGGAAAAGGAAAAATATGTACTCTGACACAGAACAAGAGGCAACCAAAGAAAAGTAAGCTAGCCCTACGGGATGCTTATAAACACATGACCATAACCAAGATTCACTATCTGATATTATATTGGTACAGTATCGATAGTCCTAGTATAAAAGTTGGTTTGGCATATCGAGATTTGGTACGCTCCTGTATCGAGTCCTAATTTATTATAGATACGGTACGATAAACTCAGGGCATCACATACCGGTACCATGAACCTTGTCCGTAGCAGCCTCCAAAATTGTCAATTCGAGTTCCCTTAAATGAAGTTTGTTCTAGTTGGCTTACAGATAATCATGTCCAATTACAAAAGTGATGGGTTATTGTCGAATAATTGATTTTCACAAAAATTTCAGAATTTGGAGATTTTTCTAATTTTTTGTTTGGAGAAATTCAATTATTGAAACTTTCTTGCTCAACATCTTGATTTATCGTCATGTAAGAAGATTAATATAAGTTGAGTTGCATTTAGTGCTAAAACTCATCGGCTAGTGGATCCAGCTTGGATTTGTGGATTTGCCTCCTTACATTTGCCATAAGCAGTCTACAATGGCTCTTCTTAGACATAACTGTTCAGGCTTTCATTGGTGATTTAATGGATTTGCTTAAATACTAGCTGTTCGAGCTCATCCTCCATTATCAGCTAAGGGGTTTATTAAACAAACCTCTATAATAAAGCCCAATTCCAAATGCTCCACACAAATATTCCGAGTTTTCTCCTCTCTGTTGATAGCTTCCATGAGATGCCCTCATTTTTTCCATTCCCTTACGCTTCCAAACATTCCCTACCATCATTCTACATACTCTTCCGTTATCTCTTCTACTTTTTTAAAAACCTAATTCCCTGCAAAATTAAATAATTTGATCGGGTTATTTATCCTTCCATGTGCTCACCCTATCGTAGAAGACATCAAAAAAGAATTCAAGATCAGTCGTACCCAGGAACATTTTCACTGGCCACCTATAGGAGAGGGGTAAAGATCATTTTAGGGCAATGCCTACATGAGTGGAAGTGGGTAGGCCAGGCTACAATCCTGCCTGAACCCAGCCTCAAGAAAAAATTTTTGACCAAGCCTGAGCCCGATCAGGGACCGAATCCAAGCCCGGTCCAAAGCCAAATGGGCCGACAGGAATCAAGCCCGAGCAAGCCTAACTCAAGACTGGATCCGAGGTCGGTGACACCATCCTCATGTTCACATATGAGAGATACTGGGGAGGTTTAGGTAGGGATGCAAATGAATCGGGTCGAACTAGGTCATAAATGACCTGACCTAACCCGGTTCCTTGTTTGGATCCAAATGTTGGACCCAACCCAATAGAATATCAAGTCGGGTTAGATCGGATCTACGGCTAAAATTTTTGACCCAACAGGTTATTCAAGTTGATTCAAATTCATATATAACCCAGTCCCAGCCCAAAAAATTTAGGTCTGAATTAGGTCTGTATCAGGATTAGGTCGGATCCTTATACTTGTCATTCCTTGTACTTGATTTCTTTTGTAATGAGTAAAAACTATAGAAAGCAAGGTTAAAGGTCATGCAGGACCATACAAGTAAAAGTAACTGAGCATTAAGGATTACTACCATTGCAAACTAATTTAAGATATGATGCAAAATTGGTGAAGATATGGATGTCATCTAATTGGACTTGATGCAATTGAATCCAAATAAACCAAATTTTATATAAAGAAATAAATCTTGCAAACTTCTCCAAAGTTGTGTGCTGCCTAAGTATCTATTTTCAGTTTTTTTTCCTTCTTTGCAACTTACTGCAAATATATCTTCATTGCAATCATATAGCAGCGGCACGTATTATTATGCAATATCCAATTACATACATCATGAGAAATTGAAATCAAGCTCATGTTGAACTAAAACGAACAAGAAGCTAACCAATCTCCACCATAAACGATCTCCAACTTGGTAAAAGTAGACCCTATGCATTAAATCTCCATAATTAATCACACACTCTGTCTTGCACAAATCCTTTTTGGCAAACAATATTAACTTGAAGGGAAACACCATTATTGCAATCAAGTATCGGATGGAGCCATAGAGACAAGTTATGATGCCACACGAGAACTAAGCATGCCCCTATCATGATATGTTGAGTGAGCGAGATGGCCTTTTCCCGACGCACAGTTGGATGAGAATGAGTACTGATAAAGACTGGATGACAGCAGAGGAAAGCTATAGTTGTTTGATGTTGTGAGGATATTAGAATTCAGAAGGTCCATTTGAGGCTGATTAAGTACAAGATCAACACGAATATAGGTAAGACTGATGCTGTGACATAAAGGATCATGGCTGCTTATTGGAGGGCCCTCAGAAATGCAATATATAGGCTAGGGCTGAAGCCCGTCATTGAGTAGTTGGGGCGTGTGTGCTATATGTTATGATAACAACATGCATATTTAGCCCATAAATCATGCCTCCACTTCTCAGCCAGATGGATTGCTTGTATATCGCATTTGTTTGGAAATAATTCACGGTCATAGCTAAGTTGTTGCCAGTTGTAGAGAAAGTTTGAAATGTAAAAGATTTTCTGCACACTCTCTGGGTCAGCCCACATGGTTGAATGGTTAGGCTGTAGCTTTGTAGCAAGCCCTCATTAGTAGGTTTGCTACATCGGCTATGGTTGGTTCTAAAGTATATCAACTAGATTTATATCCGTAAGTACTTTATTTTATTTCAAAAATACACATATGTACTTCCTTATACATATTTGTACTAAGATATCAATATATTGTTTTTAAGTAAATAGAAATTTACAACATAGAAAATTGCAGTTGACAGTCTATATAAAACTCACGAGGCCATAATTTCTAACCAGCATTTTAAATTTTTAGTAAACAGCAACATTTTGAAAACATACTTTCAACACTATTGTAAAGACTTGACAAACTCTTAATAGATACCTACTATACATAAATACACGCTTCAAATGTATATGCATATTAAATTTATTGTTTTAATTTGAAATTGATGTCCTGGAAATGACTACTAAAACACTTATTTACGCCATTTAAATACTACGACATTCAGGATCTTTATTGCATTTTATTAATGTATATTTTGTTTGAATACTCTTTATGACTTCAAACTAGAAAATGTTTAGGGTCTTTCATAAATTAGTTCCTGAAATTTTTGTATTTGCATATTAATCCATGCTCTTTATATTTATATAAAATTATTGTAATATTCTCTATTTGTACAAATCTATCCTTTCGATAGTTTTCATTGACAAACCCTACTTATGGTTAATCAAGGTCGTAGAAAGATAAAATGCCTTTGGCTTAACAATGAATGAGGCTCGGCCTCTTCTTGCCCAGTTCACCCTCTTTTTGCTTGGAAGTTGGTCATTCGGAGACCAACAATGGTAGCAAATAGGTGAAGAGGTCAATTAATTGTGAGAAC
Organism: Phoenix roebelenii; assembly: GCA_025769935.1. NCBI lineage: Eukaryota > Viridiplantae > Streptophyta > Magnoliopsida > Arecales > Arecaceae > Phoenix > Phoenix roebelenii. The sequence goes on along the minus strand of JAOXJJ010000263.1, from coordinate 13,373,811 downwards.
TAGAGGTATAAATATCCAAACAATATAAAATAAAAACTACTACGAGAATAAAAGTAGAATGTTCATTATCATTTAAATTTTATAAGTAAAATATTTTGTTATCATCTAATTAACCTAACCTGAGGGATATATAAGCAATAAGTTTCAAAATTCTAGGGTTTAAAATATAAATATAGAAAAAGTAGGATTTATATATAAATATAGAAATATGAGCAACTAATATACAAAAACCAAATAGTATAGTACTCAAAAATCAATAATTAAAACCTCTTCCCCCAAATGACTAGTTTTTGCAAGCATTAATTACAAAACTTTTAAAATCAAAATTAAGGAGTTAAATCCCACTAAGCATCAGCTTTTTAAGGGTCATTTTTCATAATTTAAGGGAGAAATAAATCAAATCTTGATATCAAAATCTAGAAAAATTTATTATAACCTTTCAATTTGTTATGTAAAATTGAAAACTTTCATCCTTTCCCTTAGAAAGTGATTACCCATGATTTTAGTACTTCTATTAAGACCAAAAAATTTAGTGTCTCTTCCTTTAAGTGGTAGCAATGCCAAATGAAATATAGGCTAACCACATTAAATTTGATATCAGCCCTTGACTTTTATCTACTTCATAATTGTTTACATCCTATCTCAACAATTCAGTTGCAGCCAAGAGCAAGTACCATGTAGATCAGTATTGATAAAACTAGAACAGGTGAAGATCAAATGGCTTTTGTTAGACTGGGGGAAGTTCGACCATAATAAATTTCACTAAATGAAGGTATAGACTAAAGGATGAGAGTTTAGTCACAAGTAGGATGAAAACTTAAATTTAGCCATGATCAACTATGATATATGGAAATATATCAAAATTATGTCTTAGACCAAAAAGATATTTTTATCGGCCTGACAATTGCTATGTAACCATGCTAACAAATATGCATAATGGAGGATAAATGGAACCAGTTACTGGAACCACCAAGAGTGAAGGTCGGATGTGAGACTACCGTCAAAATGTATAGTTATTATCTGTTAGTATAAAAAAGTGAAAAATAAACTTTGTAAAGATTCTCCGATAATTAATCTAATGAATGTTTATCTTTTATCTTAATTTTACTCTATCATTTATCCTAAAAGTAGGCATAACTTAACTTTCTATTGTAGACCAACACTACACCCTTATCGTAGCCTAATGCTACATATTCTTTGACTGTAGCCCAATGCGACACTCCTTTATCCACCTTTGAATAATGGTATGATAGTGGTGGAAGTCTTTAAAAGTAAAGATATCTAGACCCATTCTACACTCTATCATCCTTTCAATCTCCAACATCATCTTTCTAGCTAATTGGATGCTGGTGGCATACACACGCACACTAACCCTATTGCTATAGAAGATTCGATGTCTTTCTTTGCCAACCAATTGAGTTCCATAAGACCCTAAGTTTCTTGGCTTTCATCCAAATAGAATGGAAAAAATGCCAACAAGTCATTTTTTTGGCACGTTTGGTGAGATACTACATAGTCATCATCACATCAGTTCCAGTAGAATTCTATCTAGTCATTATCATAATTCGTTTAGGTCACATACCATATAACTACCATCAAATCATGCAAAAGGCGATCAGAGAAGAAACTGCAAAAAATCAGTCGCCATACTAGGGCTACTTTTGGATCAACACGCAAAACCTTCAACTTTGCTATTAGAACATTTTGAAAAACTTGTTTTTGTAGTTGAAAGCCAATATGTAAATCCATAGTATATTACAGCAAGTTCTATGATGAAAAAGGTCAAACACATCCTTTTACTAGACGAATTGGGTTATCAACCAACATATGAAAGAATTAAGCCATAGATAGTATTGTGAGTTCTACGGTGCGGCCGGTAGAGCACATCCTTATAATGAACAAATTGGCTTATCAACTAGCATATGGAAGTATTAGGATCTATGAAAAAACTAAATTAGAGACTTTGGTTCATTAGAAGATCGCAGCTGAAGGTGATACCATTGAGTCCTCGGAATCTACTATCGAGATATTATGGAAGTCACGTCAGCAAAGTTGCAATAGACCAAACTATCGAGGGATAAGTAATTCTTAATCATTTGCCCAAGAGTAAAGGGCAAAATTTTAATAGCCCCATAATATCGAGTGTGAGTGTTGCAAGGGTTGGGAGGCAACCTTATCAAAGAGAGCTTTCGAAGATTATGGCTAGAATGGGTCTCAATGATCCATAGAAGGCCGCTGGAAGATTGGAGAAGTGATAAATTTTATCTAAAAGTAGAATAAGTATTAGTATTATATAGTTAGGAATTCCATACAAGTTTCGGCCAGTATGCTGATACAGATAGTAATGCTTCACTATGATAGCTCTATTTTATAGGTTTTCCACAACTTTTCAATTCTTTCCACTTTTCTTAGAACACTTTGTATGTTAGTTTGTAGACTTCTCCAAGAATTATACTTCTTGATGGATGTCGGTCAGCTCTATATCGAAGGAGATGATCCGTCTTTTCTAACCAACATTGAAGATCATCGCCCTGGTTTGCCAAAGAGTAGACTGAGCGTTAAAGAATGTTGAAGCCCAAGCTATTAGTGAGAAGCTAACATTGAAAGAGGTGCGGAAGAAAATATGAATGTTGCCCAAGGTGACAACCCAAGAGGGGGATGAATTGGGTCTTTTAAAACTTTTCAACTACTTCTAAACTTTTGAATTAATAAAGCTAAGTTAAATAGATTCACAGTGGAATTTAAACTTAGCAACAGTTTGACTCTAATCTGATCAAGATTAAAACTA
>JAOXJJ010000263.1:13336375-13363425 GCA_025769935.1 Phoenix roebelenii | reverse complement strand
AATATAACAATTATAAGCTACAAAGAAGAGTTAGAATATAGTTATCGCTTTGATAAGGCTCTTCTCTTCTTTGTCAAAAAATGCTTCACTCTTCAAGGGTTGGTGGAACTCTTAATGCCTCTTTTTGATCTGCTCAACCACTTTCTTTTGACTCTTGAATGAAACACTTCAATGAAAAATACTAGGGCTTTGTCTTTCTTGAGTAAGCTTTGATTTTCATGCAAAGGATGTCTTGTTCTGATGAATAGTATTACTATAAATACTTTTCCACATGTTTTGGTCACTCCCCATTGGTTAGATTTGAAAAGCTATCCGTTACTAGCCGTTGGGAGGTCAAAAAGTACTTCTGCAGAACTAGCCGTTATGCTTCTGCTCGTGCTGGGGTCGACCCAAACTTTCCTGGGGTCAACTCAAACCACTGTTCATCATACTTGGGGTCGACTCCTTTTCCACTGGGGTCGACCCAACTTTCATTGGGGTCGACTTCTGCTGCACTGGGTCGGCCCTCTCAGGAATCACAGAACCTTGTATTTCAGCTGTTTTTCACTAGGATCGACTCAACTTCTTTTGGGGTCAACTCAAGTTCCATTGGGGTCGACCCTCTTAGGGATTCCAGAGACAGTTTTGAACGACATAGCCTTGGGGTCGACTCATGTTCAGTTGGGGTCGACTCCATTGGGGTCGACTCAAGCATTCTTGGGGTCGACTCCACTACTGTTCATCCGTGCCATTTTTGCAGAGGTGTGCCTGATGGTTCCATGATGTGCTAGGGTCAACTCCACTTATGTTCGGGTCGACTCATTCCACACTTTGCTGCATCTTAAGGTTAGACTCATCCATGCAATCAATGAAATATATTTCAAGCAATTTTGAATATATGCCATGGTAGTGTTACATACTCTTAACAATAAAAATTACTATCTTGCCCTTAAGAGTACATTTCACTTGAAACTTTGCTGAATTAGAATTTAGAATTCTCTATCCCTTTTCTATTATAAATTTTATCTTATTATTAATCATTGAAAGACATCTTGATCTCATTCTTCTAATGTATCGAGAGTGTCAAACTCAGTAGTGATGTATCACGTTAACTTATAGTACTAATTAGATAATTCCTCAATATTTGTGTTAATCATCAAAATAACACTATCATCCTCACCTTCTACAAAAGAAGGGGGGAAGCCATCTATCTCCTAAAAACCTCCTACTGCCGCAAGAGGGAATGGTGCATCGCCAGCTTCTGACGCAGTGCAACCATGTCAGCCTCCGGTAACTTACCACTACTATCCTCCCTCCCCTAAAGCTCAGCGATAGACTCCTCCACCTCCTCCAATCATCTGAATATGTCATCCACCACCTCATGGTTTCATCTGTGCAGCCTCCGCCTGGTGAGTTCCAGGACTGGGGATACGAGAGCCACACTTTCTTGAAGCCTAAAGGACTGCAATAGTTGGTACTTGAAGTAGTAGTGATTAAGAGTGAACAGTGGTCAAAAGCAATTTGGGGCAGATGACGAACGTGATAGGCAGAGAAGCATTGGATCCAACATGTTAATGCCACAGCTTTGTCAATCCTCTCCCATACCCTAGCGTGGCCCGAACGATTGTTGCACCAAGTGAACCTTGGCTCGGAGAACCCGAGGTCCACCAACCCATTCACCGTCAGGAAGTCCCAAACTTTCTTCTCTCTACCTTATCAATATAGACCCTACTACCTCTCTTCTCACTGGTCTGTGAATGCAATTGAAGTCGCCTGCGACCATGGTCGGAATCCCCTAGGAGACTAGGTTTGTAATCTCACCCCAGAGGGCTCTCCTCATCATATAGTCAGTACTAGTATATACACCAAACATAATCCAAGGGGCTTCATTAGGTTTTGAGATTACCATTACAACTTGTTGGAAAAAGTTGTGGAAGACGTCCATAGTGGCAACGCCCTACTTCCACAGGATTATGGTACCCCCAGACAAGCCTTGAGACTCCACAACAAAAGACTCCTAAGCAGTAGAGATGCGATGTTGAGCTCGACGGAGGCCCTCTCCAGATAGAAGCGTCTCGCACAAAAAACAGATGTACGGGCCGTTCACCTGGACCAGTCTTCTAAACAAGGAGTTGAAGGAGGGATCTTCATATTGCATTGTGCTGCAAGTCTGGCCCCTGCCCTTGCCGCATGGGGCCCCACCTGTCTTCTCCCCAAATTGGGTCGGCCCACTACCAGCCCCTTCCCCCTCGGCCAAAGCAACTGCCTCCCCCATCACTACCGAATGCACCAGCTTCACCTCCTTGAGGTGATCCAAGGGGCCTTCAACACCACTAGCGACCGGTTGGCCTGTCGTCATCCCACCATCGTCGGCCTTCTCCCTGGCCACCTCCCCACCTAGCTCGGACTCCAAGGGTCCCGCATCCAAGCCATCCAAGGTGCCATCACCCAGTGAGACGATGCCCGGAGCAGCCTCGAACGGCCTCACCATTAACACCCCCAACGAAGGCAAGGAAGGGCAGAGGGTTGTAGAGATCGTCGGCATCTACGCCAGAGAAGACACCTAAGGAGAGGTGGAAGGGGGACACCCACTGCTCCCGCATGTCCGGGCCCGTCCCTGGGCCCTGCTCGATGCTCTAGTATTGTGAGCACACCTGGCTCAGTAGGGCAGGTGGCTCGGCCCAAACTTCCAGGCCGACGCCCATCAACCTAGCCCAGACCCACTCCGGCGTGATCATACTCTAGACTTCTGGGCTGCTTATTGGATGGGCCCTGGCCCGTGTCTGCCATCTGGACGTCTAGTCTAGCCTGCACCCCGGTCGACCCAACACCACCCGTGTCAGTCCTCGATTCGACCAAATAAGTCAACGGGTCAAAACTCGACCTGACTTAGCCACAACACTGAGTTTTTTAGATCCCAAGCCCAAGTCACCGCCCTCACAGGGTGATCAAACCTTCTGGGAGGAGCACTGTTGTGCTACCTTCGCCGGTTTTTGCTAGCTGTTGAGTCCGGCGATGAGCCTATGGAGCTCAGACGGTTGGGCGAGGACTGCGGCCTGGAGGAGGATGACTTGGGCGTCAACTTGGTTGTCTTCCTCGGTAGCGGCAGTCCCTTCGTAGTATGTGGCGGCCGGATCCTCATGGCCGCCAGCCACGAGCCGAAGATTGGCCGTTAAATCTCATCGCCAGAGGTAGAATCCTGCCCCTCTCGGTTGCCACCGGTCTCCACTACCATAGGCGTCCGCTCCGACCCCTCCTCCTCCAACGTTGGCGCCAGAAACCTATAAGCCACCTTTGTGTGCCTGATCCACCCACAGCCATTTCAGAAGCCGAGCACTTCCTCGTTGATGAAGGGCCGACTACTGCCGTGATTCGAAGGATCGTCTTGCTCAACCAGTATTTCACTAGGAGCCAAGGTAGACGGATCCAAACCACTACCGTTTTCACGGCGCTAGTCCTAGCACGAAATTAGGAGCCATGGCTCCATGGCCAGCAATTGGCCCGCCACCACCCATGACCCACCAAACAGAACCAGATCCCGGTCAGTCGTAGATTTAAACCAGAGTGCGAGGTGGTCGTCGGTGAACGGCACCGCTTCCACCTCTACCTTTGTTTTCGTCCAAAGAGCCACATCTCGGGCCACCCACTCAGATGGCACCTGGTGGCTCAGGCTATGGACCACTACCAGTCCTCCCACTCCCTCCGAGAAGTCTCGATCAATTCCTCCAGCAGCTCGAGGACTGCTAAGAATAGACTCGGAGCTCCTTCACCTTTGCCTCTAAGATTGGGTACCGTCCACCTGTCTCCTCCCCCCTTGCGAACGGACCCGGGCCTCGACCCCAGCAGCGCCGCCCACTCAGCCTAAGCCTTACCGGTCGTGCACACTTTTCAAAGCTTTAGTGAACTAGCCGTTGAATTAAGTTTTTCGTGTCCTCTTAACGTGTCATGTTGCCGGTTTTTCTTATTGAATATTCCTTTGTTTGCTTAGATTTCCGTATATCAAACCCAAAAAAGAAATGTCCATCCTTTCCACGATTCTTCCACACCATATTTCAGAAGTTTCCCACATTCCATCTTGACGTCGAAAGTTGCGCGTTCCCTTCATCATGTCTGCCTCACCTTTTGCCTACCTTGCTCCCGCCCAGACACATTTAAAATTACTCCAATACTCAGAAGAATTCTTTTCCTTCAAATTGCTTGATTTAGAGACATGAGATCGGAAACCGCTACCAAAGCGGGCCACTTTCTCGATCCTCGATCCCGGACGTAACGTGCCGGAACCCGAAACGATGGCAAAAGGAGACGCCGGGGAGGCAACCCTCGAGCTGACGGTCCTCGCCGCCGACGGCTTCAAGGGCAGCGCCGCCTTTCTCGGCAAGACGGCGAAGCCCTTCGCCGTCGCGTGGGTCGACCCGGCCTTCGTCAAGAAGTCCCCCATCCCCTTAAACCCTAGCTCCTCCATTCCCTCCAAGCTCCACCTCCCCCTCTCCCTCGAAACCCTCCAAAACCCTAGCTCCTCCCTCACCGTCCAGATCCTCTCCTCCCGCCTCCCTTTCCGTGCCGCCAAGCCGGTCGCCTCCGCCGCCATCCCCCTCTCCTCCCTCCCCTCCGCCGGTGAGCCCTTCACCCTACCACTCCGCCGGCCGTCCGGCCGCCCCCACGCCTCGCTCCGCCTGTCGGCCCGCATTCTCTGGTGCCTTGCGCCCGCCCCGCCGTCGGATCCCATCGACGGAGCCCCTATGGTCGCTGGAGTTCCGAGGATTCCGGCGGAGGTGCTTGAGTTCTCTTATGTCGAGCCGAGCGCGCCGCCATTGCTGGCACCGTTGCCGCCGCCAATGCCGATGCCAGAAAGAATTGGACCATGGAGGAGCTTTTTGATTGGATTGGCGAGCGGAGCAGTCGCCGCAGTGTTGATGGGGGCTGCTGTGCTGTCTGAGGATTGAAGGAGAATTTTGTCTTGGATTCGGGTGAGTGATGTTGTTCTGTATAGTTTTTATTTCCTTTATTTCCCTCTTGTTTCGTCACGGCAAAATGCTTATTTGTTCTGCTTGATGAAGAGATGGGAGATTTTCCTCAAGATGGGAGATTTTCCTTGTGGGTGTATGAGGAATTTTACAGGAAAATGACAGGATTACTGTTTTTCATTTATTACAATGTTTCTCTGACTTAAGGTGCCTGTATGATTTATGTTTCATGAATTCAACAAGGTTGTTCATGATGTTATCTTGTGAAATTGACTGATTCTTGTAGATGCTTTGCTCCAAGATTTCCCAATTAGAACTATCAATTACAGTGCAGTTATGCCACTGATAGTTTTGGTAAAGACAGTATAAATTTATTTCACAGAAACAACATGATATTTTAAAAAGCACAACCCACTGTAATCCTATACTTCAGCTTATCTCCTTATTGATAATGAATCTCAACCCTTGATAGATCATAATTAGATAACCTAAATCCTATTCATAGTTGGATTTTACATACCCAAAAAACTAAAAAAGGCTTGAGGATGGAAATAGAATAGAAGTGTTCCATAAGTGAACTATGCGAGCTATTTGATAAGCATGCATTTTTAGGGGGCAAGTTTTTGTATGCACCAATAAAACTTGATATTTGACTGCCCCTTCTTTCACCTCTTTGCTAGATTTAGGCCCTATGAGACCATTTTTAGAGCCTTTTAACTGATGTGACATCCATGTGTGTGAGACCAATTCGTGAAAATCCTGATCTTAGTCTTGGTTTCTTGCTTAGCCCCTACAAAAAGTTCTTATACTTCAAGTAATTGAGGATGAAACATCTGCAAAGTTCAACACAAACAAAAGACTGGACTCAGTGAAATAATTTAAAGAAGAGACTTGTCAAGTGGAAAGACAAATTGCAATCTCTTGGGGAGAGAAATATATGGATCAATTCTGTCCTAAGTAACCTTCGAAGCTACAATATGTTGATTTTTTTTCCTTGCTGGACTAGGTCATACAAAAAAATGATAAAAATAAGAGAATATTGCTATGGAAGAGACTTGAAAGTGAAAGGTAAGGCTAAAAATTAGTCAGTTGGGGCACTTTGTAAGGGAAAGGAGTTCAGAGGAGCTGGGATAGTCAACCTGAGAGATATGGATATTTCATATTTCTCTTCTCTCTAGATGGTGGCGGCACTTAAAGCTAGAGGATAAGGAGTGTGAAGCCAACTCAATAAAAGAGCAATACTTTAGGAGTTCAATAGTGGACTTGTTTGGAGTGAAGAAATATGTTAATTATCTTTCTTTTGGGAGTCATAAATCAACCAAGATTGTGTAACGTGGCTCTACAGCAGTGGTGGGAAACAGATATCATATCAGATATTGGAGAGATGTTTGATTTGGGAAAGTCTATTAGAGCTTCACTTTCTCGCCCTGTTTTGTACTGCACAGGAAGAAGATTACCCAACTGCTTAGCAATGGGATAAAAATGGTTGAAATCCTATGCTTGAGATCCCTCTCAAAGAAATTTACTCCAGCAGTTCCAGAACATGGAAGTCTTGCTATAGAATATGCAGATTGGGCTGTCCGATGACTCCTGGAGGAGAAAATGCAAGAATTTGGATTAGCTTTTCAAGATGACTCCTGAAGGAGAAAATGCAAGAATTTCTTTGTTGAAACCTTCTATAGACTTATGAACTCCTGGAGGCATTTGGATTAGCTTTTCAAGATGCTTATGGAAATGTCCTGTCCCATTCAAAATTAGAGCATTTTGTTGGGTAATAGTCCAAAATGAAATTCTCATAAAAGATAAACCAAACCAAAAGAGTCTGATCATGTCATGTAAATTGCTCCATCTACTAGGCAGTATTGAAATTTGATGTGCACCTCTCTCTTGCAATTCTACATGACCTTTGTGGGAGTCAATCATGGGCATAATTGGAGGTAGAAGCTGGCTAGGTTCTATTGAAGCCCCTTGATGGAATGAAGAAACTCTTGCATAAAGAAGAGAAATTGTTTTGGTTAGGACATCTTGGTCACTACCACTTAGGTTGGTATGACTTGAAGGAAATCAGCATGTTATAGTGGAAAATGCTTTTTGGAAGTTGTTAAATACAAATGGGATGGATCAACATGTGATCTGACGTAGTCCTATCCAGTTAGGCTTGGCTTGATCTGATCTTTTGGACTTATATTTCAAATCTGAGTCTGAAATACGACCCCTTAGGAAACCCAGGTTGGATCTGGCTCAAGCGCCCATTTGGAAAACTTGTTTGAAATATGACTTATCTTGGCTTCGCTTGACCAATGGCTAACCAAGTCTAAGATGGATCAAATTTTAAATGATTGAAACCAGCTTGCCCTGGTCCTACTCAACCTAAAATCCCCTGACTTCGAAATGTCTAATTTCTTGATCACTCACTTTATATTTGTAGAGTAGGTATTAAGGATATCTATTTGTACGTGGAAGGCTTAGTTAAGTTTGAGTCACATTTTTGGAGATGACCCTTGTGGTAGCATTATGCACCAACACTTCTTTTTGTTCTCTCAATTTGTTGTTCATTTTATTACTAATTTTCTTTCTGCATATAGAATGAAGTGTGCACTTTCTATTTATCTTATATCAGATCCGAACCTAGACTCTACCAGGACCTGAGCATTCGGGTAGGTTTGGTTTATGCTTTACTTGGCCCAACCTGAAGGACCAGATGGGTCGAAAATTTCTTTCATGGATCTAAACCTTCTTGTTAGCCAATGTCTTGGGTCCAACTCTAAAGTTATGACCCTAAAGGAGATTGGATTGGACCAGGTCTTGATATTATTGGTCCAGACCTAGTCCGTCTGCGGGCCTATGTAAAACATAAACCTTGTTTTGATGTAGAAAGGTGCATTCTTTGAGGCCCAAATGATGGAAGGTTAGTCCCTTCTTTCCTGGAGGTTGCTTCCTGTGAGATTGGATAGCGAGCTTGACAATCAAGGACGTTCAAACACCTTTTCCTCATATTTTATTCTTTTTGGATCTTCTCTCTCTGCATCTTTTGGTTTGTTGGTCGTGTTTTAATTGCCTTTCTTTTTTTAATTCCTATTGTTGGGAGATGATACTCTATCTGGTTGGATGATCTTTGGGTTATCAATCTTCAGAACCCCTTATCCATCATGTACTTTGGTTTTGTTTGAGTAATGGAATCTGGCAATTACCACTGTTGTGCTTTTTTTTTTTAAAGTTGCTTAGAGAACTAATGTCAAGTGAATATAAGATATAAGAATTTGTTCAGCAAATGCATATGTTGATCTGTTCATTTGCATGCACATTATAAACAACTTGGAAGAAAGAAAATGGACATGCATTTCACATGGGACTACTTTGAGGTCAAGTGCAGAGTTACTTGCAATTAAATGGCATTAAGAATAGGTTTTGTCTTTCATATGTGACATGTGGCTTGATAATTGCATGGATGACAACTAACAATTGAGAGAAGCAATAGCCATACACACCAATTTAGTTCATGCACAATTAATGGTTAGGTGACTAAAATCCAATGAGAAGGGAAAATATATGGATATGCTAGAATGGAGCATGAAAAAACTTGAAGAATGAACCAATAGCTTAGCTGCTATTTATGGTCAAAACAAATACTTGGTTCATAGAAAACAAGTAAAAGGAGAGGATGCTTAAGAACATCCTCCAACATACTGGTACTGGGCCCATTAATTCATTAACTAAGACCTGACTTTTAGATAGCCCAAAATAATTTAATTACCACCTTCGACAATGCTTGTGAGTGGGCCACTCAGCCAGCCAAAGTAATTGATCTCCATTGGTCCTAGTTCCGGGAAAATATGGGGAATGGTTATTCCTTTTAGCAATCACAGACTCAAAGTAGCCGTAGAAGTAATGGTAGAGTTCCTTAGCTTAAACCTCAAGAGTGAGTTAGTGTTAATACAATATTGACTAGATGGGTATAGAAAACATCAATGTAGTTAGGTTCTACATCTGGATGATGAAACCTGTAGTTTTGGTCATTTGGTAAACCACTAATTTACTAGTTTAGGCATGAGGTTGCATGGAAATGTGATCCATATTTTCTCTTAGTATTTCTCCAGGTTTCTTTGGCAATTGGAAAGTAATTCACATATTTATCTTCATCACAAACATGACCAAGCTAAAGGAATAAGCTGCAAAAGAGTAGGATCAATAGGAAGTGACATCTTAGAACTTTCTAGAGGAGCTCAGGAGCCCAATTTTGAGGGTGATAAATTTCTTGATTTTCATCCAAAGGTCATATTATTTGTTTGTAATGTCTTTAGGGAGCAGGCTGCAAGCATATTTTTTGTGAAAAATCGTCCATTCTCTGCAAGGCCCCCAACCATGGCACCTTCACAAAGAAAAGATAGGAATTGGAGGGTACTATCTATTTGATGTTGAAAGTATTCATCACTTCTTATCACCAATTCTCTGTAACCTTTATAGCTAACTGCAATCTCATAAATTCCATTTGACAATTCCTTCTGTATTGTTTGCTGGTCTGATGATGTCCTTAACCAAATTAGAGTATGCCTTCTGCTCATGTATTTTCATCAGAGTTATTGTCCATATATTTGTTAGTGAAAATTGATAACATCAAATTGCTTAAAGTAGGACATTGCCCATTTAAGCAAGTTCCTTTATCCCTAGCCCACAACATTACTAGGGTTAGTACATGTGATGGAATCCCAATTAATGAGCAAACACCTTTGCTGTCTAAGCAGCACTACTCCATGAAAGGTCTTCATTTAATAAGAGTTCCATATTCTATGCGTTTATATTAAAAAATCCGTTTTCAGATAACTAGATAAGAAGTTGGTGCTGATTCGGCTATACTGACAATTGACCAAGTTATTTTCCATATGCAATATGAGTGTCTAAGCACATCCTTTTATTTTAAAGTTTCACCTGAAAGTTTAGGACCAGTTAATGACGTTCACAAACATTATTAATGGGAACCCCTCAAAGCTTCCAAGAAGGGGTTTGGACTTTGATCCTCCTCTTTATTTTCTTTTGTTCAGAGGAGGGGGATGTCACATGGTAAGGAACTTCAAATATATATAGAAAAACCCAGCCTAAATAATGATTATTGAAGGCAATGCTTTATGCCCTTAAAAGGCAAAGTTCTTTGGAACTTCATAGATGTCTACTAGTTCCTCACTATTGGCTCCCCACCCCAATCATTTCTCTGAACATAGTGCATCTCGACTCAGTCACTTCCTTGATTGGGAGCATTACCTTTGATTTTTGTTTTGTTCATCATCAGGTATCTTGATAGGTGTCAAGAGAATTTCTATATTGATGTCTAATGCAGGTTGAATATTCTAGATGGGGTTCCCATTGATCAGTTGGATGTCACGTATCTATGACCCACTACTGATCTAAATGCTACTTCTATCAACAACGTTCACACCTTAGAATATAGAGAGAAGAAAATGCCAATTAGCGTTATTACAAGCATGCTACATTTTCCAGTTTGAGAACAATTTTTGGTTGTTGGACCTCATCAAGTGCAATGATGATTTAGCAAGGAAATGGACTTTCATATTAGGATGCCTCGTTTTGATGAGTGACCTTATGGTGTAGATATCCTCACCTATCCCTAGGATAATAACCAAATGGCTCACTTGTCTTTTCTATGTTGCCATCTTTGACAGTTCAATCAATGTAGGGCTATTGGAGATGGTTGAACTGGAATTTGGGGATAAGTTAGTCTTGGATGGAGTTAAGCTAGGAGGGAGATATTTGGAAAAGATTGATACTGCCCCTTGGTCATTTTCATTTATTTCGTCCTTATCTCCTTTCTTTGATGCATAACCACCCCAATATTTTGATTTTTTGAACCAGTCTCCTCTAAACTCCACTTGACGGTTTTGCTGCTACTCTGTGATTCCTTGAGCTCTATATAAACTACCCCTATCTCTATTTTTCCTTGCCTTTTTGTCACTTTCCATTGGTGAAGCTTTGCTCAAGAGTTGATGGTCATCATGTTCCCCCATCTTCTTGAGAGGCCATATAGTCATAAGGTACATTTTGGAGGTAAGAGAAGCCAATTGACAGCCATTGAAGGTAATCCCTTCTCCTTTGATATTGCATTCACATTTTTCTCCTCCTTCCATCCTGACTGGGGTTTATCCTAACTGACCATGTTCTTCATCATTGTAGATGAGAGGGGGTCAAAGCTGGCTGGTATTGATGCCGGGGATTGAGATTGTAGCTATGCACCACAAGGTAGATTTTGCAAGGGCAAAACCCATGCTCTATGAAGCAGTTTGAAATTAGTCTTATGCTTTCAAATTATCTCTTCTATTAAATATGCCTAAATTAATTGCATTTACTATCTCTTAAATTGATTGAATTAGGATTTGAGATGTCTGTTTGAGTTATCCATCATTGACATGAGTATTATTCCTCAATAAGTTCAAACGAAACTTGATTTATTTGGAAGACTACTTGAGTCTACAGTAATTTCTGTTCAATTTATTCGTTACATTCCTTTACGGAATGCATTAAAAATTAAATGGTGGGCATGTAACGGCTAGGGGATTTCATAGTGGATATCAAATAGTTAGTGCTATGTACCCAAAGCAGGCTGCTAAAATATGAAAATATTTGTTCAAGTATCAAAAATCAATAATTTAAATCAACTTCATGCAAATAATGTAAAAAGAATTATCAAGGGTAAAGCTAGAACACATCATGCATGTAGCATCATAACCATGGTTCATCAAAGTGGTACTGGAGCTTGCACTAGCTGATGACCGTTTAGGTATGGTACTGGTATGCAGCGACATACCAAGTTGTTATGTATCAGCGACAAAAGATCAAGAGAAGAGGAGGAGAGAGAAAAGCCTAACCCTAACCCTAGAAAGAGGAGAAATAGGTAGGAGAGAGAAGATGAAGGGAAGAAAGAGGGAGAGCGAGAGAGGGAAGACGGAGAAGAAGATGGAGGGAGGAAGGGGGAGAGAGACGTGTAATGAGGGAGAGGCATCGACATTAGCGTCGATCAAAGGTGACAGTGTTAGCATTGATCATGGGCTTGAGAATTGTGTCGGATCGAGGGAGAGGGCATCAGCATCAACGTCGACATCGATCAAGAAAGAGACCATCTAAATTGTCAATTGAGGGAGAGCATGTTGGCATCAACGTCAATCAACGTAGATTGTCGTGAGAAAGAGAAAGCCAGAAGAGAGAAATGACAAAGAGAGACGAATTGAGAGAGGGTGAGCCGAAGAAAAACTTCGAGATAAAGAGGGACGTTAGTTTTATATAAAAAATGGATCGAATCAAATAGCCAAGCCATGCCAGTTACCGACTAGTCTGGTTTGGTATGTTTCAAACTGCCTGGTGTGGCATAGTTCGGCAATCTTTGATCATGATATCATATCAACATCTATATAGTGTAACAGTTCATAATCTAATGACAAATATCATCATCCACCAAATAATGAAATTGCTCAACTTCGCCTATGTTTCGTATATAGCCGGTGCCATGCCGCGATAAAGAGGGTTGTAATAGATTGATTGCTAACATAAAATTATAGTCACAACCTATGAACATGAATCTATATAAAAAAACTGTTGGGGCATTCCTACAAGCAATGTGTTACACCAGACCCTAGGTGTAGTGAAAAGCAAGCAGGGCTTAACCACAACATTCCCTAAAGGCAGCATGCCACATCAGTGCCCTAATGAGGTGGGGCATAGACAAGGGTTCTCACATTTCAATGGACGGGTGCAGATGAAGAAGTTACTCTAGAAAAATAGGATATGATTAGCAAATTGGAATATAGAATGGTTGACAAAGAAAATGATAGAATTAATAGATACAATGCCTAGGAGAAGAGTTAGCATAGCTTGCCTGCAAGAGAGTAAGTTGTTAGGAGAAAAAGCAAAAAATTTGGTAAGACGGGTTATAAATTTTGGTATATTGAGAAAGATAAGAGTAAAAATATTGTTTAATTATTATAGATAAGAGTATAAAAGATGATGTTGTAGATATAAAGATAGAAGATGGAATAATCTCAATAAAATTAGTATTAGGATGGAAGTCTATTAATATTATTAGTACTTATGCTCCTCAAGTAGGATTGAATGATACTATCGAGTAATGTTTTTGGGAGGACATGGATTTCTAGTGAAGAAAAGATATTAATTGGAGGAGATTTGAATAGACACATGGGAACTATAATATAGGTTTTGGAAGGGTGCATAGAGGTTATAGTTTCAGAGATAGAAACGAGGAGGGAAATGCTATTTAGAGTTTGAGGCATATGACCAAGTTTTAGCTAACACGTGCTTTAAAAAGGACTCTCACTTGATAACTTTTCATGTCAGTATAATGCTAGTTAAATAATTTTTTTCCTTACTAGAGAAACCAATCGAGTTTTATGTGAAGATTGTAAGGTTATATCATATAAGAGTTTAACCACCCAATATTGATTGGTGGTTTTGGATGTATGTATTAAGAAATAGAATAACAGGACTAAAAGAGATAGGAACTCGAGGACTAGATGGTAGAATTTGCGAGGAGAGAACAAATAGCTTATAAAGGTGGAATGTTGAAGAAAATGGGATATACATGGGAAAATCAAATCCATGTTGGAAGAGATAGCTAACGGTATTAAGAATATGGATATAGTTGCATTGAAGTATAAAAGGACAAAAGGGCCATCTGATAAGGAAACTTGTAGAATAAGAATGTTTAGTTGATGATTAAGACTAAAACAAAGTGCCCCAGAAAACTGTTTAAAAGTAGAAATAGAGATGTGTTTGAAAATTGTGAGGTGGCCATGGTGGAAGTTAAGAAGGCGGTACCAAGGGGCTACATTCAAAGCTCATGAAGAATTATATTTCAAGTTAGAAATTAAGGATAGGAAGAAAATTTTGTATAAGATTGCAAAACTAAGAGAGAAACTATAGACTTTACCGAGGTTAAATGCATCAAAGATGAAAAATCAAGAAGCTTTGGTTAAGAAGGCCAAGATCAATGAAAATTGAGGAGTTATTGTAATAATCTATTAAATAAAAGTCATATAAATGATTTAGAATGCCTTACTAGTTTTATTGAGGATAGAATATTTATTAAACATGTAGAATTGGAGTATTTGAGATAAAGGAGGTTATGAAAAAAAATGAAACTAAGAATTGTTGGGCCTGATAGAACTATTTAGTTTTGGAAATGTTCAGCCTCAGGTGATAGGGAAACTAAATCAAAGATGTGATACGAGAATATCAAAGAACCAATTTTGTTTTATGCTAGAAGATTGACCATGAAGCTATTTTTATCCTTCAGTGGTTAATGGTGAAATATAGCAAAACGAGACAAAATCTTCGTATAGTTTTTATTGATTTAGAGAAAGCATATGATAGAGTTTCTAAGGATATCTTATGGTAGATGTTAGAAAAGAAAGGAGTTTTTGTTAAATATAATAATATGATTAAGGACATTTACAATGAAGTAGTTACTAGTATGAGAACTATGGGTAATAATACTAGTAGTTTTCCATCGCAGTAGGTTTACATCAAGATCTGCTCCAAGTCCTCTTTTTATGCTGGTTATGGATGAGCTTACTTGGCAGATTCAATATAATATTCTTTTGTACATGCTATTTGCTGATGACCGTCTTAGTGGATGAAATTGAAATTGTAATTAATCATAAGTTGGAATTATGGAGGAGTGCATTAGAATGTAAAGGTTTCAGGTTAAGTAGGACCAAGAGCGAATAGTTATATGATTGGATATGTTTTATGTGGTCATAGGATACTTGCAAGTTGAAAGAAAAGATTTATAGAATAGTTATATGACCGGCTATGCTTTATGGTACAAAATGTTGGATAGTTAGAAAACAGCAAAAATTGAGATGGATGTATGGTAATACAAGAAAAGATAGAATATGAAATGAAGTCATTCATAGAAAGCTAGAGGTGGCACTATTTGAGGACAAATTAAAAGACCAACATATACAACATAGACCAAGGGATGCACCTATACAAAGGAGTGATTGATACATATAGAAAGAAAAGAGGGTAGAGGTAGATCGAAAATCACATGATTTAAGTAGTGAGGAAGTACTTGATATCCCTACATCTTTCAAAAAGTGTAGCCCAAACAGAGAAGAATGGAGGAAAAGGTAGTTGACCCTAACTAGTTTGGAATTAAAGGCATGTTTGGCTTGGGGGGGGGGTGGACCTTGGAATGGGAATGGGAATAAGTGACCCCATTCCGGCCGTTTGGTTAAGGGGAGCCTATTCCCATTCCCATTCCATGGGGGAATGGGGATGCCCTAATACTCCCAAACCTAATCCCTACTCTTCCGTAGTATTTAAATTCCATGCCGATTTCGATTCCGGTCGCAAACCAAACGCACCCTAAGGCTTATTTGAGTTTAGTTGAGTTGTATAAGATAAAAATGTGCAAAATTGTGTAATATCAATCATAAAATAAAAATGTCTATAATCACATAGCATCAACCACAGAAGAATGATTTCTACAATCAAAAATATGTTGACCAGGCAAAACATCATCATTAATAGATAATAGACTCCATTCATTTAATGAAATAACCAGACCAACACATGCTTTCAACAACCTTTTACACCGAAATTGTCTACATGCTTAAATTCTGCTTGGTAACATTGACAAATCCATTTTAATATGTCCTGATCTTATTCAGTCCTAATCTATAATCTGCTTTTGATTACATACCCCTGCATTTGTCGTGTATCATCCTAAGTACTGAAAATATATTACATGTGTACTTGCACTACCTTGGCATCCTCAACTCTGAAGTATTCTATCTACTTATCATGCTCAGAGTATTGGCTTTATACATGTTCTCAATCAATACATAATTTCTTGCTGCCGGCTATAATTTTTACAAGGCTTTGTTGAATGGCTAAATTGACTTCCTATATATTATAATAATTGAAATGATTTGTTGTACTATTGTAATTAACACATTTTTTGCTGCATATGTTGGCTATTTTTGATAAAGGCATAAGTATGGTTCTCTAGCTGATCATCAATCACTTGGCGTATACTTGATATAGCCATTGATAAATCTTGGATTGGTTGGCATGTTTTCTTTTTCCTTGTTTAAATATGAAATCCAATTATAACCTATTTCCTATTGTCTGTCTTCTGGGTTGTAGACTGATTACTAACAAGCAAAATGCTGGTCAATTCATGTTTAATGTTAGTCATTCAAAAAATTTTGTCGTTTAAAATTTGACATTATACATTTTGGAAATGGGAGCTTCACAACTGAATCCTGAGGTCAGCAGTGCAAGCTCTTGTCTTCAAGCTTGAAGTTTGTGGTCTGTTTCTACTTAGATCATAATACGATTTAGATATATTTGGACTATTTGTTTTCATTCCATTGGTCTAACAACCAGTTGGGATAAATTGATAACTTGAGCGGCCTTTCCCTATCATGAGTGCTGATCCTGAGGTTCAGTTAATATTGAAAACTTGATCTCATTGGTACTCTCAAACTTGTGATAGGGTGTGGGGAAAGAAAATGATGATATGGTGTCTACAGGATGGTGGTTGGATTCCCATCATATGAACAAACCAGTTAATTTAAGGGAACAAACCAGTTAATTTAAGGGTACAAAAGGTCTGCTGGTATCTATCAATTGAAGGCCCATATCATAGTTAGCATGATATGTTATCCAACCTGCCTTCATTCTATGATCTAGGTAGAATATAAAGCAATATTATATGGAAATGGTGCAAGGCATTCTCCTTAAATGGTGGGAAATTTTGATCTATTCAGTGTTCTTTCACTTCTTGGGCATATTTTTTTGCTTCCCATCTGTGAGCCATTTGTCTTTTGTATGTGAATATATGGATTTTATTGTTGTGCTCTTTAGCTCTTTAGATATTATTTGCATGTTTTTTAATCACTACTCCTGCAATGAACTGTGTTGTTGATGCATGTTTAACTGCATGTTATCTGGCATGCAGGTAAGTGACTCTGATCAGCAATGATGATTGCACACTTATGCACGAGCAGTTGCTAATCTCCATTTATGATCCATTCGAGATCTCCGTGCAACATGACTATGGCATCCCTCACACCTGTAGGCTGTGTTTCTACAATAAAGCTGCAAGGAAGCCATGTGCGCTGATCCAGCTCGGTGATGCCCTGATCTGCCACCTCTGCAAGGTTGGAGCTTCGGTCTCCCAAAACCCTGTATTGTCACTCCCTCATCAGTGCAGATTCCATCCTGTGTTGCTGGCGACTACTGACTAGCTGATCCAGTACCTTGATGCCCTGATCTGGCCCCTTGTGCTTGAGAGTTTTGGGCTTCTCACCTGCCTCAATCCCTCTCTTCCTCGGACCCTCTTTTCCTCTCACCTGTGGCTTCAAAGCAGTGAGAGTCTGTGTTCTAATGGTTTCAGAAGTCCCAAGCCCAACACCGTTACACAATATATTAGTTGATGGTTATTGCAAGGGAGGACTAATGAGACTCTGAATCTCTTTAATGCAATGCGTCGTAAAGGAGTGCAGTGGATGACTATTAGATACAACATGATACTAGCTGGAATGTATAATGTTGGTAGGGTTACTGATGCAGAAAAATTGTGTTACAGGATGTTTGCTGCTAGGGTATCCCCAGACCATTACAGATCTAGCATAATCTTGGATAGTTTTGCAAAAGCCTTGGATGAAGTTATGCAGCTATTTCAGGGCACGTTGTCTTCCAAAATAAAACTGAGCATTAGATCTTTTGCTATCCTAATTGTTGGGATGTTTCGAGCTGGTAAGATACAAGAAGCCAAAAATCTGTTCAGCGCTATCCCTAATGATTTGAAGCCAGATGTCTTTACTTTCAGCATAATGGAAAAATGGCTAATAAAAATATAGTGGTTAGATGAGGTGGATGACTTGCTCTTGCATGTGGAAAAATCTGGTCGTCTTGCATATTCTGTCATGTTCAATGTCATTGTTCATTGCTTGCTGGAGAAAGCTGAGGTAAAAAGGGCAGTAGATTTTCTTGAAAAAATTGGAGTGATGCTTTCCTCTCGAGGCATCAACATTTTCTCAGATATTAACTTTGTTCTCCACGGATGGGAAATGTCAAGAATATCTAGAGTTGCTTCCAGATTTTTCTCAGAATCATGCAAGGTCATCAGGTTAGTATTAATCATCAAAATTAGTTTATGGATTATTATATATTGAACAGACATTTCAGGTCAGTTATCTGTGTTTTGTGTGAGGTCTTATGTTGTCACATCTACTGACAGACCATCTTTTAAATGAAAATTCAACTTCCATGCTTGCCCTAATGGCAGTTTGATGACCTCCTTGAAGGAGGTACGCTGACTTGGATAGGGTTGTTATGCCTCCTGCTGAGCAGCTAAGGAATGGATTTACATGCACCTCGAAGAAAATATTATGGGTGTACTATAGAAAATTTGGCATCAGAGTCATGGAAATTCAGTATGATAGAAAGTCTGAAATGAGCACTGACATGTGATATCAACTTTCCAGTATTCAAATTATCACCATCTTTCCCATAAACTGCATTATGATAAACAATCTTGTAAAGATGTAGGTGTATTGTATACCAAAGCTTTATTTTTGAACCCTCTCAAACGTGAAGATTGAAATTTTCCAGTGTCATTGAGCACATCTCTGCATACATGCACATGATTTGAAGATATTAGTGAGGATCTACTTCTCAGTTATCAAAGTTTACTAAACTATGATGGGAGAGTCATACTTGTTCTTCATTCAGATTTTCACATTCATGCTTTTTCCTTTTGTTTGCTTCTTTCTCTTTCCCTTCATCTTTTTCATGCAAAGAAACTTTTAATAAGACAGTTGGTTGCATTGTCGCCTTAATCTTGCATAACAGAAACAAAAAATAATATATAATCATGATGCATTTAATAGTATCTTACGTTGCATTTTTAGCTAAAATTGTCAACTGAAAAATACTTCATTAGTAGTTTATCAGTATACTTTCTCAATTGCCATGCCTAAGTAAATATCGAGTTTTAAATATGCAAACTATGGCTACTTGAACTGATTTTCAATCTCACAGGCCATATGAACATTCAATTATTCATCTAATTTCAGAATGATCCTTTTTTTCCTACTTTTCTGTGATAAGACCCGTTCAAAAGCATGAGTGGACTTATCTGTCATCAATGTTAATGATAATAACTGTTAGGTTTGACAACCTGCATGTAGATCTATATCATAATGTTGGCCTGTTAAAGAGTGACCTGGCTTGTGGCTACTCAAGAGATGCGCCCCCTTAATCTGTTGGCAAATATCAACCCATCTTGTTTTATCCTTAGTGTAATCTGTAGATATTTCATTCCAGGTATTGGATCTTCCAATCTTCACCAAAATAGAAATTTTTTGGTCCATTTGCATGGATATCTGCTGATAAGATTTTGGTCTCAACTTTTTCTTCATGTATAATTTATGTGGAAATGCCCTACAAGGAGCTTTGTTACCAAAATATTATGTACTGGATTCGGGACAAACATTGTTTCCTTTTCTATACAAATTGTCAGCTCCAAAAGAAATTTATAGTCAGAATTGCATGGGGTGTAGTTAAGATTTCAAAGTACTAAAGTAGTTCTATTTGCTGTTTTTCAACTTATTGGTGCATAAGATATTTTTGTTACTTTGAGCTTTAGGTAATTCATTGCCGCATATGATCACAGGGGATGATACCTAAGATATATTCAGCAATAGATTTTCTTTCTAGTGTCCCTAATTTAACTTACCTTACTCTGTGGGTTATAAACATCTCACCTTCTGGATTCATTCAAACCCTGCAATCGTGTACCCGGAACCACATTTTTCATTTATTTCTGTAAATGATGAAGTAAATCACTCTTTAGTCAAATATTAATTTGTATGACATTGAAATTGAGTATAACAATTTTTACAAAACAACAATAAAACCTATGTGACTTGTAACAAATTTTATGTTTAAATTAATTATTCTCTATAGCAACTCATAGCTTTATATATAAAAGAATATACCCATGAATCAAGTTGAAGAACCTAGCAATCATCAGAAGGATCATTGCAAGAAAAGCATCTCATTGGAAAGATCATTAACTTTGAGATGTGTTGTTCAAAGCAATCTATATTATATTAAAATAAGATAGGAATATGTCTAAGAAATTCTACCTGTCAAATTTAGCAACCAAAATGCTCTTAGTTTTTTTCTAGAAAATCGTTATCTTGACAAAGACAATGATTTCTCAAAAAAATCATATCAGCAATGACATTTTCAGTAAATATAAAAATATATTTTACTTTTCATCTATTTGTTTCCCAGATACTTCGATTATTTTCTCTTAGTTCTACCAGTCACCTTATTGTTTTATTCATTAATTCTTCTTAACATGCATTGCATATGCTTGGTTTAGACCAAAAATTTATTAATTTTGTGTTTTGGGGCTTGGACCAAAATTTTTATGAGTGTTAATATGCCTTAAAGGGCATTTATAGGTAGTACATTGATAAGATTTATGATATGTTTGTATGTTTTTCTTTCTTTGTTTTGTTTTCACATACATTCATTTATATGGTTTTTGAGATAATATATCAACTTTTGGAATGTCGATGTTTATGAAATTATAAGGATAAAGAGGCATACAGTTTTTTTTTTTTTTAATCCATGGCCCTAATTCAATTGAGCTGGATGGCCTACTGAGCTCATATCTTGTAAAATTTTCTAAGTTTAGGTGAAGGAGTCCTTTGACCGTTGGAATTATTGCATACATTATGTAGAACAGAAATGTAAAAACAAAAGATAAAAAACACAGTAAAATGCCTTTCTAAGTTTATTAAGCTATGTTTAATTTGCTCTTTCCATCTTGAAGCTTAGATTTTGCCGATCCAGCCATATATAGTTTTAAGTTGGAATGTTGTTAGGTCACTTTGCTGCACGATGTCTTTACAATCTCCAGCTTACCTACTTAATGCATGGCCTTTTTTTCGTTTTATTTTGTGTGCCTTCTGCTGTGAGCTGGTGTATTGGGCCGAGTTGGCCTTCAGTTGTAGTTGTGCCTTGTGGCTGTTAGCCAATCAGTTTTAGTTTCTGATCTTTTGGCTGAACCTTAACTAATTGCTTGGATATGGAGCCAAGTTAATTTAGTTGGCCTAGTCCTTGTATCAAGTTGCCTCTCTGGTTATTGTGTTGGAGAGAGAAAGAGAGGGCTGATCCTATTCTAATAGAGAGAGAAAAAAACATTGGAAGGTAGTTAAAGTTCAAGTTTTGGTTGAATCAGTCATGGAATAACAAAATCATAATTTTCAACAAGTTTAATAGCAACTTTCAACACGATAGCTTTAAAACTTTGGGACACATCTACATCATCCAGATTTTGGTTGACATAATCCAATATGAAATGTTAGATGAAATGGAAGTGATCTCATCTCATGTTTCAATGCGAAGGGACTCTTATGCGGCTTTACATTGGCTTTTACTTGTGATTCAAACTTGCAACCAACACTACAAAGTTTAGCTAATTGATCATTTGTGAATTAGTAGTACTGCATATTCCACCATCAGTGGTTGTGTGATGGTCTAGACTCTCTAGAGATCACCAACCAAACTTGATTTGAATCTTAATGCATAGGCTTTTAGACTTGCATCACCATAGTTGTTAGGACACTTTCTGGAGTTTCACTGTGTTTTGCCTCATAAGGCTTATATTTGGACTTCTGAGCGACCTTTGCCTTTGGCTTCATCTCCAACATCTTACATCTGTGTTGCTTTGTCATGGTCCTAGGCCTTTGGTGGTTATAAAGCACTACTGATTATCCATCTTAAGACACTTCGTACATAACCTATTTTACAAAAAAAAAAATATTTTGATCACTTTAAGTTTTGTTCAGGGTAGAGTATATCAGCTAAAATTGGGAACATATGAATTAGAAGGGGAAATAAATTCTCTTACATGATGCAATTTATCTATTCTTTCTCTTGCATGCAAT
Source organism: Phoenix roebelenii (assembly GCA_025769935.1). Taxonomy (NCBI): domain Eukaryota; kingdom Viridiplantae; phylum Streptophyta; class Magnoliopsida; order Arecales; family Arecaceae; genus Phoenix; species Phoenix roebelenii. The sequence goes on along the minus strand of JAOXJJ010000263.1, from coordinate 13,341,482 downwards.
GCACATGCCCAGTACAATTTATTGTAACATAATTCATTTAATAAAAGGTTGATTCTGCTTCTTCATTCCTTAGGTTTCTCTTTTCTATTGAAAAGACAAGGAAATCACATACAACTGCAGGCCTCCTTTCCATGGGGGACAATCATATGTACCATGTGGACTTTGTCTTCTTTATACTTCTAAAACAATCTGTATTACCATATCTCTCTCTCTATATACCCCTTTTACATCAAAAAATGTATTCTAAAATGTTCTACTAGCTAGCTCGCTGTGGAATTTTATCTATGTATTATAATTATTGATTTAATTTCAATGTTAATTCTGCAGCTATCTACATATCTGAAAATAACAGGAGTTCAAATAATTCAATCATATTGATTCAAAGTATCTAGTTGTTGGAGAGGGCAAAGAAAAGAATAGTTTCCACATAGTATATTTGTACCTCTTTAATGATTGTTGATCCACTAACCAAGGAGATAAATTCAATTCTGTTTGTTGAGCATGACACTCGTAGGGGTATTGCATGGAAAGATATACATGGTTAGAGGAAGTTAATATTGCTAGCAATAAAGTTTTAGGTACTTAAAGTTTTCTTTTATAGATTTACTATTAATGATGCATCTTTTTACATGCAAAATTGTTTGTGCATTTGAAATTTTAACCACAATTACAGAAACCCACTGTAAAGTTTATGATAGACCATGAAAAAGTGTTATTGCTAACATTATGACAATGGAATGTAATATGACCATAAAATGAAACACTTCTACATCCATGTTTCCATGTTAATGGTTTCACTTTCAATCCACTTGGTCATGGTATAAGAGAGACACTTATTGTACCTTATAATTTTGTTTCTATTTATTTTTAAAAGCTTTAAAGTGACTGCTCATATAATTGTTTTCTAATATTTTATGTGCTGAATTATTTTTATTTTAAAATTTAAAGTTTGTTTTATAACAGTAACACATTTATTTCCAAATAAGCGTTGGGCATGATGGAGATTAGACCAAGTGCGAGAATGTTAGGATATGTTTAGAGCATCACCAAGTACGCCCTTCATTATGCGGGCTAAGCCTTCGCTGTCATCAGAAGACCACCAGGCAACCTCCAAATGACTTCCAGATGACTTAAAAGGAGGATATGAGATGCCACTTGACTCACATGTCTAATATAAATTTACTATAATCACCACAAATGAGATTACGATCTCAAACCACTTCCACTGAATCAATAAGCTTCCTAACTCATCTTTAATCACCTCAAGCAATGCTTAGACAATGAAGTAATGACCAAAATATTGAAATAGTGCCAGTGTAGTCGAACCACAGTGTAATAGCCAAAATCCTACCATTAGATCATAATCTGAAGGCAAATAAACTTACCGTTAAATTATTTTAGATGGCAAAGATCTATTGTCAATTTCCTTTTCAGGTCCAAGTTAGACTGAAAGTTGACCAATGTTAGCTACTATACTGCCAAGTTTCCAACAAATAGATTTTTGCATCTAAAAGCAACTTAAGACGCAGAACTAGTTCTAGAAAGCTAAAATTTGTGGATGGTCCCTCTAAGATATCCTATGCGAGGATGGTGTTTGGAGGCATCCATTCTTATTTTTAAGATAAAAAAATTAAAAGATTGCAACAAATACATGAATAATGGAATGGCCTCCAAACTAGATAGAGGCACCAAAGGTACAATGGCAAAAGGTGTTTAGGCTACACTGCCTACCCTAGCAAATAGCAGGCCCGCTACTTGGGGCTTCAAACTTTCCTTGGTCACAGTGTTGAATGCCGCTTCAAGTGGTGTTTACCGATGCTGATTGGCAAAGCTAGAGGAATCCGAGCCTCCTCCCTCCCGGATTTTCTTTTTAAAGATTAAAGGAAATTATGGTTTGTGGATTTGTGATTTGGGAGAGTGAGATCGAAAGGTTTTTAATGACTTAAATCTAGATTAAAAGAAAGCAAAAGATAAGTGGAGAAAAATTCTTGGACTTCAAATTATACCAACATCCAAACATATTACAGATTTGTTGCGGAAAATTCCTACTCAAGTTATTCAAGGGAGAAGAAATTACATGATTGATTTTAGAAATTATATCAGATCACATGGAATTCAAAGCTAGAACGTGTTCCTTGTTGCTCCCTCCCTTCTTTGCATGCAAAAGATAAATCTAGATATGGTACAATTGGTAGTGAAATCAAAGCTAATATGAGGACTGGTGTATTCCTTGAAAGAGATTGATAGCGGCTTTCTCATATGTGAGAAGCCGGTTCACCCAAAAAAAAAAAAAAAGATTGATAGCAAGCTAGCATATTTTCTTCAGCTTTGAAGGCCTCTACTAAAATTCTGCGGAGTTGATAAGGACCTTTGACATTGGATCTGGCTTAAAATAAACTTTCATGCAATTCAGTTGGACTAGGCTTTAATCACGCCACAGCATGCCTAGAAATATACCTTCTGCCCCAAAAATACCAACGCTTCAGAATCCTTTCCTGAAGTAACTAGTTAAGCTTCCTTTCACAACATCCTGAAAACTGAACCAGATTGCCTCGGTCTGCCACCATGATGCAGATGGTGATCTGTGTGTGATGTGCACCCCGGTGTATCGCACTCATCTACATGTACATCATGCATGCAGGCACTGCAAGCACCATCAGTGCAGGGGTAGCAGGAGCACTTACCAACAGTGGCAAGGTAAAGCAGTTCCACCAAGCACATGATTAAGGCGCAAATGCGATTCAATACTGGTTGCCCTAGTAAATGGAGAGAATTCCCAAATCTTCATGCAAATATCCACGACATCACGAATATGCGACATGTGATGTATAGTTTTACTTTATTCATGAGACAATTATTGATTACAAACAGATGAGAAACGGGAATGGATGGATGTCTCTGCACTTCTAGAATTTTTAAGCTTTGTTTGCAAAGATGTGATTCTAATTCAAGTGGTCCTCTTTGCCATAGTCATAAACAATCTCAATCTGCACCAGAGATAACCGAATGTTAACAAACTTATAAACTGGAAAAATATATATATATATTGTTTTTATGGTTACATGAATGTTCTCCTCCAAAAAAAGGGGAAAACAATAATTTTGTGTGTACATATGCAAATCAACTATCCTTGCAGAAAAATAAAAACAATAGTCAAAATCACATGACAAAAGCAATTCACAGTGTTCATATCCAGTAAACTCTCCTACCAAGTAAAATGTTAACCTTAACGAACTAAATTCAAGTACTTATGTGACATCTAGTAGTGTTGTACAGGAGCCACCTGAATTTCAGCAGCACTGCAGAGCACTTGCTGAGCATTTTCAGATTGATAAAATCAATATGGAAATGAACTCCAAACATGCTTTGAGAATATCAACTATACAATGCAGTGATTTAGGTTTTAAGTTTTGTGATTGAAGATTTGGGTGCTGCTAGAAATTGAGTATTCATTGAAACTTGTTGAAGCTATTTCCTCCCCTCTCATTCATTCTTTTCTCCCCTTGATTATGCTTTTCACCTAAACAAACGGTCTCCTGGTTGTCGGTCGTTCATCTCATCATTATTGAAGTGTAGTCAAAAGGTTTCCCAAATTTGTTTATAAAAAAAAAAATTATTTAAACTGAATAAATTCAAGGAGGCATTTTTTTAGTTCAAAAGCTGATTCTTGAGTCTACCTTCTAGCCAATGAAGACATGCCATCCTATCGCTCTTGCTGAAAACACCACTTAAAATGAAAAATGGCAAGAACATTGTATGTGCAGCATTTTGTAGCAGCAACCAAAGGATTGAGAAATGAACTGACAACAAGAAGTAACTCAAAATCTCTTTAATATTAAATCCATTTGAAAATCTAATGGAGCGAATACTTGATCTTCAAATGCATTTGGCACATGTAAGAGGATGATATTGCAGGTTGCATTTGTGGTGTATTACAACTCTGTTGGGTTTCCGATTAAACAGTCTTAAAGAACTTCGGATATGCCTTGCACTATTACATTAAAGCATGAGTATGAAGTTCAGAAATGTTCTGAATCATCAAAGAAGTTCCTCTTTCGAAAAAAAAAAAAAGAATTGAAATAAAAAGTAACTTGCATGTAAGACTGTAAATTACCCAATGTGCATTATCAATCACATATGCACAATTGTGATGCTTGCAAGAATCTCAAACCTCAATAAAAAGCAATGCCTATCCCAGCATGAACATGCAGGCATTCTCTAGGGAATAAAATATTGAATATGAAATCTAACAATATATTTACATATGATATGTCCACATAAGTAAGCTAAGTCATGTAGTAGAGCAACCAAACAAGGGACTCAAAGAAGATAGAGTAGATTTTTGCATATTAAAGCAATATCTTACCCCAGAAGGTGGTGGTGGATTTCGTGTAAATTTGGAGCCACCAGGAGCCCAGGGAACTGCAAATCAAGAAAAATAATACAAATCAAATTGCACTACATAGAAATCGCATAATCAATTTAAGACTATATTAAAATCAAGGATATATGTACCGTCTGCCCGAGGTGTGCTGGACAGGCGACGGTACCAAAAATACTGAGCTGTGTCAGTGCTTCGAATACTTGGCACAACTGGCATGGCAACATCCCAAGTACTAGCACACAATCAATCAATACCATGCCAATGCCACATGCTGTTAAGGCACTAGCATCGTACTTACCATGCATGACATGTCATGCCACCTGAACTTAACTCTACGACTAAAAATAGCATGCATCAGAACAAAGACCGCAAAAAGTCAGTTGATGGAATAAGACTACAACCATAGGGTGAAGCCTAATGGGAAGATACTAAAACATACATTTAGCAACTATTGCATAAGTTCAATCAATTATCACATCGCTTTTTTATGGTTGGAATCGTCAAATCATAATTGTCACATTGCTTTATACTCGACAACTTAGAGAGGGCTACTGCAAACAATCTCCGTGTGTTTTGGACCTATAGTTTGTGATCCAGAAGTACTTTTTCTTCTAGTAAATACTTTTAAGGCATGTGGAGAAGGTGCTTGGTGCGGACACAAGTACTGGACTGATTATTATGCGGGATCACGGTCGCCGCAAGAGGACGGTCCAGCCACTTTCA
>JAOXJJ010000263.1:13295945-13336275 GCA_025769935.1 Phoenix roebelenii | reverse complement strand
TTCTTTCTTCTTCCTCTTCTCTCTTCTCCTCTCCTCTTCTTCCCCACTGCCTCTTCTTCCCTACCTTCGTTCTACGTCAGTGCTGTACTGAATCCCATTAATGAGTGGAAAAAGAAGATGACCGCATGAAAGATAGAAAGGTCCAGGATGTGCGAAGCAATCACAATCATAATGGAAGAAATATGTTGTAATTTGGTTGTAGAGAACAAGGCAACCCAACCATTCACGCTACAGATAAAGAACCAGAGAGAAGCCCTTACCCTTCAAAAATATTCTTGTTTAAAAAAAGCACTCAAGCTAGCCAAAGTCTATTTGTATTACCCTACAAAAGGGCCACTATCGGGTTTAGAATTCATATGGTAATGACTAATGACAAACAAAATGTGCAGCATCCACCATACAGAAATAGTGTCTGAAGGGATGATATTGTCAATTAGAAAGCAGGGGTCAGATTCTACACCATGCAAATGCCATGCAAATCATGAAAGTGAAAATATTGCTGACAAGGTTAATATTATCTGCAGCACATTATAAATGGTTTATCTTTTTCCCTCTTCCATGTAAGACAGGAAAACAAACACTGGTATATTTGGTTAGAAGAAATGTACTTTAGTTGAGAATCAAAGCTCATGGGAACTGACTATGCTTTATGACGGTAGAAGGCATATTAGAATTGGAGCATGCAAGAGGTATTCAATGGGTTAAGCATTACAAAACATCCTCCAAAGTCTTTCCACTAGAAGCAAAAACTAGGAATGACATGTTGCAGCAAAATATTTTCAAAATCCCTAGAGAAAAAGAGGAGATAAGAAAATAACACAGAGAGAGGGAGAGGAGGGGCTGAAGATTTTGGCAGGCAATGTATTTAAGCCTTATTTATACATGCTTGTGTTTATAATAAAGAATAAGTCACCATATATACTGATATTATATGCCAACTTTCTAGTGAATTTTAATGGGCTCTGTATAGAGATCAATGATTTTATAGCATTTGTCATAAGATGCAAATAATCAAGCTAAAACATGCTTGATCAGTCTCGAATTGCTTCTTCTTCCGAAATTTTGGTGAAAATCAAGCATGGAATATGATTATAATTACTTTCTAGAACACCAGTTTGTTTAATCAGAAAATCCAAATAAAAATTCAAAACTATGATTTCTTTTGGTAAAAAAAGAGGATTTAAACATTGCATGTTTGCCATATATTCAGAAAGCATCGATGATTAATTACTTTTATCACATGCTTAATGTTATTCTCGAAAATATTTAGCACAATTCTATTAATAATCTTTCAGTTTCAGATTATTATTAAGTGACATGTACAAACGTTGCATTCTGCAGTTAGAGACATAATATTCGTATTCCATTCAATGTTTCATCCCTTCTCTTCTCTTTTTTATTTTTATTTTATTTTCTAAGCATGGCTGCAATGCCTGATCCAATCCTCTGTAAAATGGTGTCAATTTACAAAACAAGCAAACTTAGCCAGGAAAGGAGCAGCCCAAAGGGCAAGTTTCTATATACCAAGACCAACCTTGAGGTGATATAGAGAAAAGCAATGGAATGTATAAAAACAATGATAAGTACAAAACAAAAGCAACTTCCAAATCATTTTTAAGCTGATATTGGAATAGTTGGCCATTAGGAGAAAGAAAGGAAAGAAAACAGGAAGGAAAGCAAGAAAATAGCTAGGAAAGTAAAACCCAATAATACCTGATTTGTTGTGCACATATTTACTTTTGGCTGATAAAAGCTAAGCTGCATTTTGCTCATTCTAGCTTATAAATCATTATCATACAATGAACCCCCTCTTTCTCACACATTCATTAATGACTGTGAAGTCACAATGTACTTTCTGATAAATATTGCGTCAATACTCCACAGTCGGCATATATACAACCTCCATTAAAAGAAACATATGCAAGTAAAGAACAAAATAAAATAATACATGCTAACAGCATGTGAAGAAGTATGAAAGAATATTATAGGATATTCATCAGATATAGTAACCATACCCTAGAAAAAGAGGGGGGCGGGAAAAAACATAAAGAGGGAAAATAAGTTCTTCCGTATGCATTGTACAAAGCTAGAAAAGATACTTGAGAAAATATCATCATTATCAACAAAAAAAAAGAAGAAAGATTTAAAAGTGCAATAAGACTAGTAGCTATGAATGTTGTGAACTTTTAAACTACAATTACCAATGTAAGGATCAGGGTGCTGCCACTTCTCATATGCTGCTTCTCCCTGATCAATAAGCCTATCAATGGTGTTTAGATCCTCCTGCAAATTTACCATGTCTCGTAATTGAAAAAATTACGTATAACCATTCTGGATAATAACTCTTTTTCTAGATTTTTTAAAACATCACAGTGTTATCAAGTAGGCAACTACTTGAATCATATGAAACAACTAGTTTACAACTTGAAAAGACTCAAAAAAGCAAAAGAAAATAAAAAAGCTAGAGACCGATATGTCTTATTACTTCAAACCAGGATTGAGGTACCACCCACGATGGACAGCACCTTAAAGCTTGCTTAAAAGTTAAACAATGTTAATATGATAACAAGAGATTTGTGTATAAACACCATTTGTTCTCTAAGAAGCAATTTGAAAAATAGTACATGAAAAAGGCAAAACATAATCCAGCGAAATGTAGTTTAGTCTACAAAAACCTATTTAATATAACAAAGCAAAAGATTAGTTACAGGAAATTCATAAAATGAATATTTAGTTCCTTACAAAATATTTTCAAGCATATCTGATGTAGCCTGTTGCTAATGTAGATGCTACAAAGAACAAGTGGTAGCTGATTGCTGAAGATTTAGATTAATGTGAATCAAAATTCATGCTTTTCAACTTTTTTAACTTGCTAAGCATAAGAAAATGAATTTTTAAATCAACGATCGGCATCTCAATACCAGACCCCGTACCGATACTACACAAGCACTGTGTCGGTACAGTACAGTACAAAATTCTTTCGGCGTACCAAATATCGGTACGCCTCCCGTATTGGGTACCAGTATCGAACTGGTACAGTACGGTATGCCTCGTACCATCTGGTTTAGGCCGGTATGGCGAACCATATTTTAAATCAATATTCAATCTGAATTTCAAATGGATCTACTTTAGTGTAGCAGAAACCTATCAAAACAATGCAAAAAATTAGAAATGGACAAGAAAAGTGAATAGAGAAGAAGAAAAATAGGAGGAATCGAAGGAAGAAAGAGAAAGAAGACCTGTGGTTCACTTTCCTAAAACAACTAACCATATGACCCCTTCAATAACATGAACCACTTTTCCTTTCCTCATATGGCTCTAGAGAAATAGAAAGAAAACATGACTAAATCTGCAAATAAAATCCTTCCATATAAATACTAGATGACAACTGACTGACAACCTAATTCAAGTCCCTTTAGGGCTCCTAAACAAGGAACAAAATTGCCAACCAAAACAATGGACTATCGGAATGTCAATTTGAATGAAAGAACTCCAAAAGTCCAAGACAGACAACTGAAAAAACAATATGAAAATAATATAAAACTTGAGAAAAAAGCCTAAAACTGACAATAATTTCAACCATCTAGATCCTGATCTCAACTGAATATTCCTTATATGGAAAATCTTTGGTTAAGGAATCTAAAAAACGTCAAATCTACAAAAACTGATTCCTTGCTCCATGGATCCTTGTCACCTTCCAATTCTATGACATCCATTAGTTCCGTGATCTTCCCATCCTGTACTTGGACTGATCCTTTATTTGACATACTCGCCTTGAAACAATAAAATTCCTTTTGAATATCTTCTATTATGTTCTGGTCGGGTCAGACCTAGATTAAGTCAACATATGAACTTCAAATATATGTTGTTTTAACTGCAAGAAAGCTTCAAAGTGTGTGAATCTTTCATCTCTGGAACTCCATTATCTTTTATTCTTATGCATGATGGATATATATTAGGGTTTTTGAAGGTCTCTTCCGGCATGTTTGTTGCATGGATCAATTTGCTCTGATATCCTTTCTGATGTCGCCTTGCTACTAATTTGGAGGTCATAAAAGAACAAGCACTAGCTGATCAAGTGCAGATTTAAATTAATCTAAACAACGTCCCCGCTTTGCCGATTTTTTTAACTTGTTAGGAGGCCAAAACAAAAAACTTTAGATCTATATCAGATCTGGATTTTAAATGAATCTGGTTTGGTACAGCAGAAACTTGTAATAACAATGTAACACATAAGAAAAAGAGGAGTTAAAGAGAAGAAGAAGAAGATAAAGCAGAAGCAGCAGCAACAGAAGAAGAAGAGAAAATACTTGTCATCTATTTTATAGAGGCCATTACCAAGTTATGGTCCTGGCGATCCGAGATTCTAGATGGGGGGACTGTGGACAGACCTAACTTTTGGCTTTTTCTTTCCATAATGTGGCTTTCCGGATCATGCCATTGCGCATGTCAGCCCAGGGTCGGCGGAACCGTCCCAAACTAGGTGGTTCCAGCCATTCCAAATCGTACCGGTGGCTCACCGGTATGGTTTCGGCAATGAAAACGAAACCCATTGTCGGAGCCAAAGAAGGAGAAGAAAAGAGAGACCTAGCAGGAGAGGGGGAGAGAGAGAGAAGGCGGAGGCCGGCCTCGGCTGCGGGAAGCGAAGCTGCGGCCGCTGATCCTATTTCGATCGAAATAGGGTCTCATCGCGGCCTTAAAAGAAATCGCGATTTTTAAATGAAGTTGGCAAATCACTTGCCGACTATACTTAAAAATCGCGACATTAAAAAAAATTGCGATTTTTAAATGAAATCGATAGAAGATTTGTCGACTTCACTTAAAAAATAATAATTTTTTTAAGATCGTGGCCAGCCCCTATTTCGTTCAAAACAAGGGCAGCGGCCGCGGCCTCACTTCCCACAGCCTCCACCAGCCTCCTCCGACCTCCACCGGCACTCCGCCGCCCTCCTCCAGCCCTTCCTCCCCCACTAGATCTCTCTTACTCTTTTTCTCTCTCCCACGGTCCCTCTCTTGGTACGGGCCCGACACGGCCCGTACCGAGTCGTTCCCTCGAAAAACCAGTACGGTGCCTGGTATCGGTTCCTCCGATCTTGTGTCAGCCCAAACCTTTTACCAATACTCCAAGCAATGGCCCCTACCATGTCATCTATTTTACTCATGTAATTTTCAGCTCCATTAACTTCAGCAAAACAACCAGAGACATGTCTTCTTAAATAATGTTAACCAACCCATTCTTCTTCCATCTGTAGGACTCTTAAGAAAACAGAAACAGAAATGACCAAAGCTAAATCAATGGGCTACCTATTAACAACCTAATTTGATTCCGTTTAGGGATACTAAAAAAGGAAGAAACTGCCAGCTAAATCATAAAATATAAGCACTGATTTGATTGGCATTATCACTCCAAAGACCAGTAGGAAAAAAAGCAAAAAAATACAAAAATAGTACAAAAATTGAAAATAAAAGACTGGAAATAATTCAACTATCTAAACAACTAAATTCCAAATTGCATCATTGCAGCCTCCATGAATAGGCAGCACTACATAAACAATTTTGGTTTTTGTGATACTGAATAGGGCTCTAAATAATATGCTATATGATGGCTAGGGAAGGTGTTGATGGGAAATGGAAGGAATCTATAAAGACTGAAAAGTTTCAGAGTACCATAAGAATATGTCATATACTTGGAGGAATATATGCATGCAAGAGACTGAAATACGAAACCATTCCGCTCATGCACTATGTCAGGTTAGAACTGTAACAGATGATATCTTGAAAACTAATGACTAGATGTTCCTTTTGGAACATTGACATTTAGCAATGTTAAGGCATAATAACTAAAAACGCACACTGGTTGGGTTGGTTAGAGTTAGAGGCTAACCCAATAGTGACCCAATCCGGTAGGTTCTTAACTTTTGGAACCTGATCAAACCAATCAACATCGGAACCAATCCAACCTGACCAATCAAAATCAAGTTGGTTCTATTCGGTTGTTGGATCACACAAAGCAAATAAACTATTGATTTTATTCAACAAAACAAATTAATGATAGAAGCTTTACAAAAAGATAATATATAATAATATTAAAAGGCATCTTATAACAATAATTCAAAATATTTATAAAAATAGAATATAAATAATACAAACAGCAACCATAATAATTCAATACTCTCTTCAAGAAAAGCAATAGCTAACCAAAATCTTAAATCAGGAATCTATCCGACCATATATTATATAATATAAATCAATATTATTATAATAAACTTCATATATACATACATGTGTGTCTATATGGACCAGGTTGGCTGGCTCCAAGTTATTCTTAACAACACCTTAACCCAAACCCAAAACACTCTGAACGGGTTTCTAAAAATTGGAACCAGAATTAACCTGATCCTACCAAGAACCCAAATCAAACCAATCCAACAAGGCCGGTACAGTACAATTTCAAGTTGACCCAAACCCATGTGCACCCCTAATGATCACTGCCCTTTCATGACAGTAATAAAGGCCAATGGCAGCAAGTTATGTCAAAAAGGAAGAACATGATAAAACTTTTGAGAGAGTATGGAAGCTCAAGCAAGGATTCCATTGCTTTCTTTTAGCATCAAATCATAAGTAACTACTTGTATATCATTGAATTTTAAGGTTTGCTTGGTTTCTTTGGGCATCAGAGCCTCTTCGAAGCTTATTTGTTGTTTTGAAATTCTATCCCATATGTTCTTTGTAAAATTTAGGGTTGTCTTTGTAAGAGTTTTTACCACGATTTTGAGATGTGTTGTATTTTTTGAACTTTATCCAATCTAGGTGTCGTTTTTAAAATCCTAAAACTTAACTCAGTTTCCAAATTACAGGATATATTCAGAAATTTTGAATGCCTTAATCAGATTCAATTTTGAAGACATTCTGAATTTTGAAAATTTGCAATTAGCTGCCAACACTTTTCAGTTATTGTTCTTTGGAAATTTGATATTATATTAGTTTGAGCATTTCAGTTTCTATTTCACAATGGCATACTTGTAATTTTATACATATTTCAATCTCTTCTACATCCATATCTTTTCATTGGCCTTTTCTTAGAATTGTTCCATAAGGCATTTGTAGAATTTCAAATCTAGAAGCAACATCGTACTTGAAAGATATATACGGATCTCTATTGAGGTGGTATTTTTGGTCTTATTCAAATTATCAACGAGGATTTTTGCAGACCTCTAGCTCCATACTATGTGGCTGCATTCAAATTACCCATGAGGATATATGTGGAGCTTTCATCAAGTGTCATATGTAGACATCGAGGATATTTGTGGCCATATTCAGTTAACTGGTGAGGATAAGATGCGGGACCAAACAGGGATAATCTGCAATGTGTGGAGAACCTAAAAGTGCAGAAGTCCTGGGGTTTAGGCTCAGTTTTATGCTTGCTGTCAAGTTGCACGGAACATGATAGAGCGCAAATCGAGGATTATTGGTTGAGAGATTGCTGATCTAAACCTGCACTAATTGTTATAAGGAGTCTAATAGATCCTGGAAAGCCATTTAGTGCCAATCTAATGTACAAATTAAGGGAATAGTGATATAGCTTGCAAGGATTGCAGGTTTTATTGGACCACAGACTCAAACAATTGGGTCTAACTTTTAAGGGTTAATAGCATATGCAATAAAGAAGAATAACAATGACAATTAAGAAGTCCAAAATCTTAGACTATGACTAGTCCACATATCTTCTAGACAAATGTATTAAGCAACTTGAACAGAAATGTTTACTCAATAATTGCAGCAATATGATTAACTGTCAAGACATAATAAAATAGAGAGAAAGGAACAGACATAAATAACAGATTTAAGATATGAAGTAGAAGATTAAGACCCTGATTGGGTACCTTAAATTACTGGAGTTTAGGCAAATACTCTTGGACTTTTTTTGCCCAATATAAAAATTTCCAAAGTGGCATCCGAATATGACTTTTGGCAGGAGAAAAAACCCTGAAATAACCCTAATTCCAGAGTATTTTCTTTCCTCACTCCTAGTTCCATAAAGTTTTCCAGCAATTTTTTTCATCAGGCTGCCCTCATCACAACATCAACCCACATGACTCCTCCCACTCCATGAACCAACCCCCACAACCCCAACCCTCATTTCTTCTTCCCATTTCTGCCTTGGCCCTACATCACACTCACTGCTAAGCTCCACCGATGATGCCAAAGGTAACAGCAACTCTCTCTTCACCCAATCCAACCCGACCACCGACGATGGCTACCACTGCACCATTGGCCAACAACCCCCCACGGCCTGCCGCCCACCCAAGCGCTCCATGTATGTCCTAATAATCTCTATCTTCCTCCTCCACCTCATCTCTTGGACGATCTAACCCCCTGCAGCAACACCTCCCAATTCCCACTCTTTGGCAGTGGTCGCAATGGTGGTGGTGCTAGTCTTGATAATATTGGTGGTCATGGTGATAGTATAGGTCATGACGGTGGGTGTGATTGTGGTAGTTATGCTGGTAGAAATAGTGGTGCTAGTGGTAGTGGTGATCATGGTTATTGTGGTAGCGGGAGTGATGGTCATGATGGTTGTGGTGGTGGTAGTCATGCAATGATTGTGGCTGTGATGGTGATGGTTGTGGTGGGGGTGATTGTGGTGGTTGTGATGGTTGTGGTAGTTGTGAGGATAATTGTGGTGATTGTGATGGCTATGGTGGTGATGGTGGTCTTGGTGACGGTAGTAGTGGTGGTCGTGATGACAACGGTGGTAGTGCTCATGGAAGTAGTGATTTTGGTGGTGGCAATTATGGCGATGGTGCTAGTGGTTTTAATTATATTGATGGGCAATGTTGGTGGTGTCTATTATGGTCGTAATGACCATGTTGATGGTCATGGACAGTATTGGTGATGCTTGTGATGGATGATGATTTGGGTTGGCTTGAATGGAGGAACAAGATAGGTAAATGAGAGAATTTTGTGCTTAAGCAGCATCACCAAGATTTTTTTTTTTTAAAATCACCCAAATGGTTAAGAATATGGGATTCCGAAGTAAAATTTTCATGGAATATTAGTGTGATGCATCATTCTGTTACTAGAGAATTTTCATTCTCTAGAATCTTTAACTAGGGCACCCAAACAAGGCCTAAGTGATAAGTGAGAAGAATAAGACAAAATGTTTCTTTACTCCCTCATAAAAATTCCATTATGCAATAATATTTCAACTATCCCTTATGATATTGGTCGACTCAACCGATCCCTAAAGCTTCCTCATTTGAGTCGGATAGAGTTCCGACAGAAATATATTGAAATCCCCTAGAAATCCTACTAATTGACCAACTATGAACCTCTACTAGAACTCCTAGCAGGGCACGTACTATTCACATGAATAGAAATCACCCTCTTATTTTCTTTCACAACTAATCTAAAAGCCATACATACTAAAATAGAAACTAAAAGCTACTCAATTAGCAATAAATTTGAGAGCGTTTGAAGCAATTGTTTTTGCGCCTCACTCCACACATGTTCCTTACAACAGGATGGGGCCCTAAGGCTGCATTTGGTAAAGAGGATAAGAGGGGTGATATCCAGCCAAACACCCCAAAAGCACCCCGGAATAGGCCTGTTCGGATAAGTGCAAAAAGTAAGCAAAAGAGAGAAGGGATAAATTCTATTCTGCCATTGTGGCAGAATAGAGTTATCCCACGGAGTAGAGGAAACTTATCCCTTCCAATTACTATTTTGCCTTAATCAACTCTTTAAACACAACAAAAAGGAGAGGGAAATTATGTTATTATGATAAAATCCAATTCATTGTGAAAACCGATGCATTCATTTATTCCACACTTTACCTCTCCAACCAAACACCAAAGAAGACGTATCCATGGAATAGCCTATCCCTTCTACAACACAAAGGACAATGCATGTGCATCATGGATTTTCTTTCTAATTGACAAGTCGAGTAAGATATTACATTTTCAAGTTCTAAAAACAAATATGACAACCAACGGAGGTAATGGTCAGGATTGCCAAAATAATGAAACCAGCAGGCAACCTGATTCCATATAATTAATAAATAAAAGAGAAAAAAACTAGAGAAAACAGGAACATACCACATGCTTGTTGGCCTCAAATTTTTCTCTTAGGTCTGATGCCTGAAAAGGAATACAGCATGAGCAAAAGCAAACAATTGTTTCTCATATAGAATATATTAATTGGGCAATTGCAATATTTCCAGTTCTGGCCAGCAATAATACAGAATGAGGTCTTACACAAAATTCAGTGGTAGCCAAGATATCTCCAGTTCTACACAGACTAAAATACAAAAAAATCAGAAAGCAGCAAATCAACAGGAGGAAACAACTGTTCAGAAAGACACAAACAGTTGTCTGATCTCTTCCACAAAAATTGAAAAAAAAAAAATTAAGAGATTAAACCAGGTACCACAATGTCAGACGCGACAGAAGAACTTGAACAAAACCGAATAGCATGAGCTAGAATTAAAAGGATAAACAAGATAGGAGACAGAACACCCGGAGCTTTTTAACCATCATTAGAAACTTCTCTTCTCTTGTGAATCGAATTAATAGATCATCCCATCTCTTTCTTAAAAAAAAAAAGGAAAAAAAAAAGACACTTTGTATCAGATAAGGGGTCTACAGGTAAAGTATCAGAAAACAAAAATGAACTAGAACGCGTAAATCCGGCAAGAAGAGGAATATTAAGAGAGAGTGGGGGAGGGAGGAATACAACACACCCTACAAAGCATTTGAGACGCCGGCTAGATCGGATTTAATAGCAGTCAGATATAGAGAAGGGGAAGAGCGAAAATAGGGTAAAAGGAGAATTTGATCTGATGGAAGAAGAAGGGGACGTACATCCTGGTAGAAGAGGTGGCGGTGGACGGCCCAGTTGAGGGTGTCCCTGAGGGCTCGACGGTAGAGGATCCTCACGCGCTCCTTCTGCGCCGCCCTCCGGGCGAGGTAGCTCGCAGTGCTGGCGCTCATGCCGATAGATCGCCCTGCGCTCGCACTTCGTTTCTCTCAGCCGACCGCTCCTTCCAGACGAAGAGAACGAGCCTCGCTGAAGTTATAAGGACGAATCAGGGACTCGCATGGTTCAATCGGACCGACGGGTCTCTAAAATAGAGTCCGGTTTCGGCCCAGCCTATACTCAGTAATTATTAAAATTTATTACTTAATATACAACAAATATTAATAATATTTTTATTTAGTATGCAATAAAATTTTAATTATTAAAAATATTTATTTATTATAACTTATTAGATTATTAGGATATAATTTTAAACGAATGAGGGAAAGAGAGAAGCTAAAAGGATTCTAGCAACTCGTCCTCTTAGTCCGTGATTTTAGTGGCTCAAAGCCTATTGGTGTGGTAGGAGGATCCAAGGGGCAATGATTGCATCCATTTTTTGTTCCAAGATATTTGGACAATGGTGAGGGATGAAGAAGCTTTTCAGGCCAAATATGTGTTTCGTGAACTAATAAGGCTGCGAATTGGGTAGCTGCTTATGTAGCCAATCACTCCGGTGATGGAGAGTTGCTCCTGACACTCCAAGGTATTTTGTTTTTTTAATTTTATTGGATGCATCCGTACTCGTTAGGTATAATCCATCCATCTTATCGCGTGCACGCGCACACACACAAAAAAACCTATTGGTGCAATCGAAGATTAGCATGGACTGAATAATTATAGATAGTAGTTTCATAATGATCATGTATTTTTGCAGCTTTAGCATCTTCTGGGAACGCAAAGATTTGCATCAGATTTAATATTATGGGCAGGTATAATTTATTTTAACTGTCATGTATATTTCATATGTAGCAATGTCATGAATGAAAGATCTCTATCTTCCAATGTAAGTACTCTGAGGTTCTCCAGAATTCAATCAAAGTAGTATCAGCGCCCTAGATTGAGTTCTAGAATCAGATTTATGCATCCATAGCTTATTCTAAATTTTTAATAATGATTTTTGCTTTGCAATTTTTTAATAATTTTTAGTATATGAATGGGCCATGATCTTTATCTCTTGACTAGTTTTCATGCATAAAATATTTTTATTTGCATGTTATATATCTTTAAATCTATGCCGTGTTGTATTGCCGCATATGACTAAATAGCATTTTGCCAAACAAGATGTTTTTAATCTGCTTCTTATTAGATCTTGCCCTATTACATGCCTACTTTGATCAAGTGTAAGGATTACATACTAATAACAATTTAGATAATTTTATACAAGCCTCCCAAGATGGTATCGGAAGGGGTGGCAATCGGATCGGTCACATGCAGATCGGGTTAGAAAATCATAAACCTGAACCCGACCTGTTTATTAAACATGTCAGAAATAACAACTTGAATCTGTCATGTTTAATAAATATGTAATCCGACCCGACCCGTTTAACCTGTTTAATAAACAAGTAACCTGTTTGCCCAACCCGATCCGACCTGTTTAACCTGTTTGCCCAACCCGGTCCATTTAACCTGTTTAGACCTATTTAACCTGCTCAACCCAACCCGTTTAACTTGCCCAACCCGATCTGTTTAGACCCGTTTAACCTGTTTAGACTCGTTTAACATGTTTCGACCCGTTTAACCTATTTAGACTTGTTTAACCTGTTTTAACACGTTTAACCTGTTTAGACCTGCCCAATAGTTAAACGGGTTAAATGGTTTAAACGGGTCGGACATCTAAAACCCGTATCCGACCCAATTAATAAACAGGTTAAATGGGTCGACTTGTTTACGACCCAAACCTGTTTATGGCAGGTCGAACACGGATCGGGTTGGTAAGTCGAGTCATATTTTGCCACTCCTAGACTATCAGTTCGTATTTTATAGAAATTTCTGCATATAGTTTTTAGCATAAAACTAGATGATCCAAAGTTTAGAAAAGTTTTGGGCTTTATTTGAAGATGGCTAATAAGTATAGGTCTTGGACATGCCTGGGATACATGATAAAAATTTTGTTTGACATTTGATTGCATTAGATGCTAGTAATAAATTTAGATCTAATTAAGTCCAACATGTATCATGTACCAATGTTGATCATTTGTGGCATGAACATCAAACAAAGCATGATTATGTGTCTCTAATATCAACCAAAGCTCCACTTATAGTTCTAATAACAAAGCTATTTCCACCCAATTTCCTTCACTCAGAGCACTACTATTAAAATTAACTTCGAAGAAGCTGGGGGTGGTAGCTTCCAAGTGAAATAAATTCTTTGAAGGAATACATAACCTACAAACAAGGAGCCATAGTTTTCTCCAGCTATCAAGATTTCCTTTGGGGTAGTAACATTTATGGATTTATGTGCTTGGCTTCAAGCTCTTATTAAAATCATTACGGGACTCCTAAAAATATTTTGAAATATGCAATCATTTCTGGCCTTCCAAATTTGATATGTTACGTAAGACATTAAAATTGTCTCTGATTTCTGGCTATCTTTACTTAATCTCTCTAATGAAATGTAGAAAATCATTCAAAAAAGGTACAGGATGAAGCAATGCAGGCTAGACCATCAGGGTGATAGCCTAATGGTACTGAGCATATTTTCTATTCTTATGATTCTAAGTTCGAGTCGCTGCAGCGTCGATTAAAATGTGACTTCAGTCGCTACTTGGACATGGGGCTTAGGAACACTTATTGGACCTCTAGTAGCTTTGGTGGTGCCAAATGTGACGTACTCCCGCGTGAGATTTAAGCCGGAGCCCAGAGGGGTAGCCATACCGGGCTCACGGGTGGGAAGGGTATGAGTAAAATCGATCGAGGTGCCCAACACACGGCCATTTCTGTCCGCATCAAGCACTCTCCTAGTGGGGCGGGGGCCTAGTGGGAGCTGTTACGCGGGGGTGGACATGTCCCTTCCCATTTTTTTAGCAAAAAAAAAAAAGAGCAATGCACGCTAGTGTTGTTTATATTCTTTAAATATTTTTTAGTGAATTCTATGTTACTAAAATACATAAACACTTGGTAAATGACATCCTCAGCATATGCTTTGTCCGTCACACTTTCCATTTGTATATAGTTCAGGCCCATTCTCATTGTACGTAATTATGACCCCTCCTAGCTTATATTGTCATTCAGTCAAAGAACAGCTAAAATAATTGCCAAAAATGCAAATGCCTTTATTAAATCATAATTATATTAATGTTAAAAAATTAATTAAAACGTAAGGTTTTCCAAAAAATAGATGGACAATCATAACCGTTGATTCTTCTTATCCCACAGATGCTTGACAGATGCCAAACATTATTTTTTTTCTCTAAAATCAAAACATTAAATAGTAAAAAACAAACAAAAGTTAACTTCTGCTCCCTGACTCGTCCGTCGTGGCGGCCAGCCGATGCAACCAAAGGGAAAGAACAAGGGAAAAATCCCCGCGCATTTTAGCAGGGCTCCTGCTCCCTATTCCAATTCTCTTTTCTCTTGCGCGCGTCTGTCCTCCTCTCTATCGAACTCCCCACAGATCCTAACCTGATCCCAGATACTCTACCGACGGAAGGAAAGAAGGCGATGTCCAGACCCTGGGGAGGAATCGGCGCCTGGGCCCTTGAGGCCGAGCGCGCCGAGGCCGAGGAGCGCGAGGGGGCGGAGGCCGAGGCCGCCCCCCGCCCCCCTGCCCTCGCTGCTGGCGAGCTCCCCCAGAGCTTCCCCAGCCTCAAGGAGGCCGCCGCCACCAAGCCCAAGAAGAAGAAGGTCGTCCCCCTCTCCCTCTCCGAGCTCACCATCGGCGCCTACGTCGGCCCTGGCGGCCGCCGCCGCCACCCATCCTCCCTCGAGCCCTGCGGCCTCACCCACGACGAGATGCTCCGCCTCCCCACAGGCCCCCGCGTGCGCTCCGCTGAGGAGCTCGAGCAGTCCCGCCTCGGCGGCGGCTTCCGCTCCTCCGGCTATGGCGCCGGCGGGTTCCTCGGACGGAGGTCCGACGATGGCAGGAGGCCCTACGGCGGCGGCTTCGAGGAGGAGCAGCAGAGGGGTCCGCCATCTAGGGTTTCTGATCTCGACCAGCCGTCGAGGGCGGATGAGGTGGACAACTGGGCCGCTAACAAGAAGACATTCACCCTGGTGGCTTCGATGGATTCAGGGCGGCATGATCGGTATGGCTCGCTTGGCAGTGGCAGCTCGTCCAGGGCTGATGAGGTCGATAATTGGTCTCGAGGAAAGCAGTCACTCCCGTCCAGGTACCCCAGCTTCGGATCGGGATTCAGGGATTCTTCCGGTCCTTCAGATTCCGATCGCTGGGTCAGGGGAGGAGCTGGAGTACCGCTGCCGCGCAATGGGGAGCGCGAAAGACCGAGACTTGTTCTGGATCAGCCCAAGGGAGAGGCAGGGGCGTCGGCAGAACCTGCAAGGAGTCGGCCTAGCCCGTTTGGTGCTGCGAAGCCGAGGGAGGAGGTTTTGGCAGAGAAGGGATTGGATTGGAGGAAGTTTGACTCTGAGATGGAGCTCAACAAGACGAGCAGGCCCACTAGCTCTCACTCCAGCAGGCCTTTGAGCGCTAAGTCGAGTAGGCCTGGAAGCCCGGGATCACAAGCAGCAGCAGCAGCAGGAGGAGGAGCTGAAGGAGCTCCAAAAGCACGGCAGAAGATGGATCCTTTTGGTAATGCCAGGCCGCGAGAAGTTCTGTTAGAGGAGCAGGGGAAGGATTGGAGGAAGCTAGACCTGGAGCTGGAGGATCGCAGGGTTGACAGGTTCAACTTTCTTTGCTCTTCACATGGTCATATTATGACTGACACTATGTTTCTTAATATTGTTTATCTTTCAGTGGCACATTCCTGTAGTTTTCTGTTGGTAGTGACGGCAACCTAACCTGGATGTCTTCTTGCGTCCATTTCATGATTGACATTGTCTACTTCCTAGTTGAAAGTTATTTGCTGATGCAAAAACATCTTGAAAAGTTCGGAAGTGTATTTTTTTGTCATATTTTATTAAAATCGGTGCTTCAACTGCAGTGTTACAATTCTCCCCTAAATAAAAAATTAATATTAGCTGTAGAGCGGCGGAAGGGCGATAGATTTTCATGAATTTCTTTATCTTTATTTTGTTCTATAAAACATAATGCTTCTTATTTTCTTTTTGTAATTCTAGAGTAAAAGCTTTACAGCAAGGAAGTATAATTAGAAGGTAGTTGGTCTATTTCAGGCCAAGTAGGGTAGGGTTAAGGTATTCAGAGGGGATAACTCATTGATAACTCAGTGGAGAATTAACCACTATTGGCTTTTTATTAGCATGGATATCGTCTTGAAATTCACATTTAAATTCTTGGAATAAGCATGTCCTTGCTTTCTCATAGTAACCACTTTTAATTCATTAAGAAAGTCATTTGACCTGATATTATTCTCCTAGTTTGCCATAGTTTGTAGGTAGGGTCCATTGTTCTAAAATTGGTGCCCCTGGAGGCTGCTTGGGTTTGTGTTTGCCATATTATGCCTATAACCCATATGAAGATTCTTTTAGAACTTGGTTCTAATTTTGGTTTAGGTCGATTTGTGTATAATTTAGGTTTCAAAGGCTCCGGTCTGAAGTTTTAACCAAAAAAGTTAAAATAAAGTCAAAGAAATAGATGAATTAAGGGGCAAAAAGGAAATCAATTCAAGCTCACATCATCTTGTTGTATTAAATTTCCTAGGATCATAATATGTATTTTGGATAGCTTTAGGTTGAACTTAAATTGCATGGATACTGAATGTAGTAAATATATGATAGGAGTGTACCAATCTATTGTGAATCAATATCAAATATGACATAATTAAATCGATACTAGCAAGACATGCTCAGGTGCTAGTCATAATCATTATTATTATTGCAATCTTGTGGAATTTTTGAAGATCCATCCTTCAGACAAGGATAAAGTTATGAATCAGAAAAAAAGGATAACTACTATCCGTCCCAAGGTTCATCGTGTCAATATGTTCCACCTCATACTGGGCACACTGTACGACCGTATTGGTACCGAGATGAGACTCGGTACGGGAGGTATTCGAGTTTCGGTACACTGAATTGACTTTGTATCTGGCATGCTGACATTGTACTAGCATGGTACTGGGATGGGATCCTATAGCAAAACGACGAATCTTGATCCATCGTATCTTTCACTAGCCAACAACTAAACAAGTGGGGGCATTGAGATTTTGTAAAATAGGAAATCCCATACCACTCCCCAAATAGCAATAAAATCCTATTTTGAAATAGATTGGACAATTTTGGCCGAAACTGCCATTCAACTCAAATTGAAAAGTTGATTGAAACTAAGCAAAACCAAAAATTTTGGTTGGTTTTAAACTATCTCAAGTCAAAACTAATTTGTTTTGGCCAAAACTTCCAATCCTTGTCAAGATTAATGAATACAATACTTGGTTGATGCATTTGCTTCCTTAGCAAAGCTTACTTCATGCGGGTGATGACTGATGACTTGTTGTTTGAGATTTTCTCCTCTCTTTTTTGAAGTTCCATCACTTCAATATGAGTACATATATATATATATATATTAATATATATTATATGTACGTATGTATGTATGTATATATGCATGCATGTATGTATTTTAAAGTTCGGTATGCTCTTGATCAGATGTTTGTATCTTTATCTTCATCATATTGTTTGATCATGTAAATATATATTATATTTGCGCCATAACTTAGTTTTATTCTAGTTGTATCCTACAGTTTAATTTGAGATTTGGAAGTTTTTTGGTGAAGGAAGTTGCATATTTGGACCTTTATTTAAATGGATTGGAGAATTGGAGATCACTAAAATTTAGAATTGGAAATTTTATGTAGAGAAGATAGCTTGATTTAATCAATTTTGCGATTATCCTTTCTTTTATCGTGAGCTCCTTCTTTGAGCTCAAACTTTTTAATCGCCTCAAAGAAAACTTCAACTTTAAAATGCCTTAATTTTGTACTTGGACAAAATCCTTTTTATTCAAAAACATAAACACCAAAAGTAAGCTTATTCTAACTTCTAGTGGTTGATTAATTTAGAGATGTTGAACCTCCTCTGAATAAAAATTATATCTAATTCATAAATGTTCACTCTGCATTATCATACGTAGTCACAACTTCTTGATTATCAACTATGTTCAAATCATTTTTCTTTTTTTGTTATTGATTTCAACTCATATAGAGGCTATTTTGATGAAGAAAAGTGGAAGTGCCCATCTTTTTGATCTTATCAACTCCTTAAATTGGGATGACCTCGATAATTGATCTATTGTGAAGAAGCATTTACTTAGGCCTTGATGGATTCAAGCAAAATGGGTAGAATAGCTTGCTTAGGAGTGGCAAGGTTCACAATGTTTGTCTCTGTGTAGTAGAAGTTTCATCCATCTATGTGAGCCATAAATTGGATTTAGGTTGAGGGCACGTTTGGTGGTGCTTTAAAAGAAGTCCTTTTCTAACTTATAAAATAAAAAAGGTGTTCTCTAAAAAGGAGCATATTCAATAAGCTATTTTAAATTCTTATTCTAAAAGGAGTTGACACGATATCTTTATCAAAACTATTGTACATATTCAATAAGCTAAAAAAATAGGAAGCATGCTATGTACGTGCCCATTTTAGGACATCATCCAAAAGGAACGTCCTCTCCTCCCAAGATAAAATATAATTATGCAATAGTTTTTCTTTTAAGTGAAGTAGCTAAAGCACACTAAGTGGTCGGACAATAATGGCATATGATTTCTCAATAATTGCAACATACTTGAAAATAATTAATCCTGAAAATATACTCATGAGAAAACTATAATCATTCTGTTGCCTAAAAAAAATAAACAAAAATTAGTTTATTAAAGATTTTTAATTTTAAGAAACAAATTTCAATGAAAATATAGAAAAAATGGTTTAAATACAAATTTGTTGTTTTATTAAAAATTATGAAATGATTGGAGCTAGCTATTTAATTTTCCTATTTAGGTAAACATATGTTAGTCAAATAGTAAAATGAAATGTCCTTCATGAGAAATTTTTGATTTTCAAAGACATTCAAGATCCTAAGACCAATTCAGAATCTTTTATTTTTTTTAAAAAAAAATTGATACTTCACAATCTTTCACAATCTAGAATTTGTCAAGGAACAAGTTGACATTATTTCACAGTGATGTTCTTTGTACACAAATCTAGAAGTAGAAAAGCATACTCATCATAGTTTAATTCCAAAACAAATTGACTTGTGTATGTATTCTTATCAATAAAATTATTATGCTTCATTTGTATTTCATTTCCATATAGTTTAATTCTTCTTCTGATCATATTAATTCTTCTATATAGTCAAAAGGATATCGTTGAAATGCCTCTATTTTTAATATTATCTTTACTTTAAATCATCTCTTTCAGAAAATTCTATGGCTTTCCAGAGTTTGATAATTTGACAGCTATATATATATATATAGATGTGGTTCTCACACCTGATGGGCACAACCAGAAGTTCCTTTTTTTATTTTTTTTAAATTTTATATATATATATATGTGGTTCTAGTTGATGGGGGCAACTAGAAGTTCCCTATGGACGAACCAAATGCCACCTTCAGCGTTGCCAACGTGGCTATTATAAAATTATAGCCTTACAATCAAGAATATCCTCCCTTTAAATTTGGTGAAGTATTTTATCTTATTCCATCAACCTTTCGTTCTCCACACCACACAATACCTCGCTAAATGTAAAGATAGAAGTCAAACATCTGTATGACACTTAGGTGCATCACCAACTCCCAAATGGTAACGCCAACATGAAAGCCTTGGTAACAAATTAAAAAGGATTCAATAAAAAAAATAATAAAAAGGAATAGGTTTAATCGTTTGCCAAGTTCCCAAGGCACAGACCCCAACACCTTCTCCATTAAACCACACATTAGATGAAAAGTTTGGCGGACTAAAAATTTATATCTGTAGCTTTTAGCATCACAAAGTCTTTTAGCAGTCTTAAGTAACCAAAGAAGAAGACTAGTTCAATACGTGAAGGGCAACAAGGTTTCTAGGCACACTAGAACAGTATACACTCCATCCGTTTTTGCTGCAGTAATAAAAGCCATGCATGAGTTGCCTACTTCTTGGCCTTCCTCTTCTCCATGACAAAGAAGAAGAGCAGCGCCACCACCGAGAAGGCCGAGAAGCATCCTGCGGCGATGTCGAGCGAGGCATGGCGGCCGGTGATCCCGACGACATCAAACAGGTTGGTGGTCTTCTTGGCATCAGTTGTCTGCCCGTAAGCGAGCTCGGTATCGGAGGCATCGGCCGCGTATGCCCGCACGAAGTAGGTGGCGGTGGGCACGCTGCGGTCGACGGTGTACTCGAAGCTCCCGCCGCCGGCGTAGGGCTGGTTGGTGATCTTGAACTGGCATGTCTTGTCCTTCTTGAGGTTGTCCTCAGTCTTGCGCCACCCCCGGTCTTTCTGGCTCACCGGTGCATAGCAGAGCTTCACCTTGACCTTCTTGTATGCCGCATCGGTGCCGGCCGGCAGGGAGCTGTTCAGCTTCCATGTAACAGTGATCTTGTCTTCTCCAGCATACAGCACTGAATTATGTTCCCAAGAGGACATAACAAGATCAATGTTAGCTAGAAGTTACAAAGAGAATGATTTGTTCTTTGAGTGGATCAATATTTGATGAAGAGACTATGGACAGTTAGAGATATGCAATCTTAATTTTGGTCTGTTTAGCATGTAGTGACTGCTTTAATAAAGATTTCATATCAAACAAGAGAAGATTTCATGTGGTTGTATTGTATTTTTGTAGGATGTTTGATTATTCTTTCCACAGTAGCATATAAGGAATAACAAGTAAATATCCAGTGATCTAGAGTTGTTTTCCTTCCCCACCTGCATCTCCTCGGCTCCAGCATATCATCATTCTTGAGTTTTATAGGAGGAAGAGAAGTTGTATTCAAACTTTCTAAGCGAATTAAAGAGAACTAGGAAAGCTATGCAGTTACTAATGTTTCGGATCACTAAGACATAGATCAGGCAAAAAGGATGCTAAATGTCTCAAGGCATGTTTTGAGAAAATATCAAAGCTTTCTAAATTTCAGGGTAAATTTTGATGAGCTCATTTGATTTTTTTTCTAATTATTCTTTTTTATCATGATTTCCTCTAATTAATCGCAGTCCCACAAGATAAGAAGATAAAAGATGAAGGATCAAAATATGTAAACACCATCAAAGAACAAACTCAGGTTTTACACTCCTAAGATCTTACTGATGACATAGTGAAAATAATTACATAACAAAATTTTCTTTCCTTTTCTAGAAAAATAATAGATCTGAAAATCCTTTTTTGAGAAAAAGCAGATCCAAAAATCACATACAGATAATAAAACCAACATCTATTAGTATTATGGCCCATTTAGAGAGAGAGAAGAGGAGAGAAAAAAAAGAAGGGTACAAACCTTGACCAGATTTTGGAGATGCGGTCACTATGAGAGTCTCTTTAAGGTCGGAGAAGTGCACTGATCCCATGGAAGACCCTACATAGCAGATGAGGAGGAGAAAGGCAGTAGCCTGAGTTGAGAGCAGACGAGCCATTTCCCTTTCCCAAGTGAAGAAGAAGAAGAAGAAGAAAGAAAGAAAGAAGTCTTCTTTGTCTTCAACTATGGATCTCTCTGGTTTGGTGAGGGAAACAAAGGGAGACGACCTCTTATAAATAAAGCCCACAGTCCCAAACAACTGACCAATGGGAAACTGTCTCGTTAGGCAAAAGTCAGATGTGATGAAACACTTTGCCTCCTAAAAGGGACTCTTTAAGGGGCCCAAGGGATGGTGAGGGAGGGATTTTTCTCAAGTTTTAAGTCGTCGTCTACTAATCCTTTCTCTAATACTAATACAAGGAGATTAAGTCTTTGATGTCTCTTAGCTTTGTCTAAAGGGCATGGAGAACTTTTTGACTTGGCTCCTGGTGGTGGCTTCATAATGTAAGAATTGACGTGATACCTTACAACTGTGGGGTTGACAAATTAAGGATCGCGTGTTCGGCTAGGTATGTTAAACCAGGAAATTCAACCAATAGTTTACTGCCACTTGCGTGGCTCATGCATGACAGTGGTGTTTGTGGTTTTACGTGGCCGAGAGGATTGTGTTTTATTTTGGTCTTTGGTGTACAGGGGGAGTCAGCTGTATGCCTGTATTGGCTACAAGTATCTTATTTTATCCTTCGTTGTCGATGCCAGCTTTTTTCCTCATGTATTGGAAGGAAGGAAAGATCACAAGAGAATAAAGGATGAACAAAGCCAACGCGTGATTAAACTGCCGTTTGGCAGGATTCTAAAGTTGGTGGCATGAGATGAACATTTGTGTTATCTTTTCCGATCCATGGGAGCCACCTTTGATAAATAAACAAGAAACTTTGTGACGCTAAAGAATATATTCAATAATATATTCCTTAAATTTCTGATATCGTTTTTGACCTTTATTAAATTAGGAAGTGTTGTTTCCTTCTTGGAATCAACATGGCAAATTGACAATTAAGTGCATGCATGATACATTCCCATGATTTGTACTTTTGCGGGAAAGAAAATTAAGATGACAAATTATATCCGATCAAATAACTTATGTCAAAAATGAAAGGCTATATGTGTAGAGTGGCATGGAGCTCCTCTAAGCACAAATTTC
Organism: Phoenix roebelenii; assembly: GCA_025769935.1. NCBI lineage: Eukaryota > Viridiplantae > Streptophyta > Magnoliopsida > Arecales > Arecaceae > Phoenix > Phoenix roebelenii. The sequence goes on along the minus strand of JAOXJJ010000263.1, from coordinate 13,313,672 downwards.
GGTGAACAAGTAGTGATGAGTTACAAGGATTTTTATGTTTTTGCTATTGTATTGGTAACCAAGAAAAAAAAATTCTGCTATTTTATCTCATTTATTTTTTATTTTTGAAGAAAAATCTCTTTTTCTCTGTTATGATGTAAAGAATTGACAAAGGGTGACCATGATAATTACATGGCTCAGAATAGATTGGACTACATATGGGATGTGGTCGTCAAGCATAAATAAGTCATTGATTGATTTCTCATGTGATCGCAGTTTGATGGAGAAATTATTTGCTGGACCAGATCCACCGGCTCAGTGGTGGACCAATCCAACCATGGAGCAACATGCAGACACGAAGAAAAAAAAAAGATGAGAAAAATTGGAGCAATACAGAAATATTTGTGCATATTGCTATGTAGTTGGACTGGCCCACAACCAATCTGGTGGACCCGATCCAATCAATATTTTTTTAGTTTGATGAGCTGGTTCTACTATTTCTAGTGCCATTTCAAACTATGGGTTTTCTTGAATGGAATGTAATCAAAGAAGGAAGAGCATGAGCTCGAATTATCACTTGGCAAGACAAGATGAGGCATATATAATTGCATATACAGTGTTTCTAGGTTTTTTTTTGTATTTGAGTTGTATCTTTTATGTGAATGACTCACATTCTTTCGTGATGTCAACCGTTGGTTGATCGTGCAATTGCCACTTCGTGACCTTTGTAAGTAGATAAAAGAAAGTTTGGAGTGCTTTGCGATATGTGCAATCTGCAATCCAATGGTTGATGTTACAAAAAAAAATCAATTATTTTTTCGCATGAAAGATACAACCTGAACCCTACAACACACGCACAGAGAATAGCGCGTCTCTTAAAACTTTCAAATATTCAATCTCACTAGACATGTCTTGGGCCATAGCCTATTATTGCTTTTGGAGATTAATTACCTTGGGCTCAAAAAAGGATCAAGGATATGATCATTAGGGCAAGCCCCAATTCATATCTACAAATAGCTAGAAGTGGTCATAAGTTTGAAGCATCCCCATTATAATTTGCAAAAAAATATAAGAACTAAATTAAAACTTCAATTAACACTCTATTTTAATCCAAACTTATGCTTTATGCACTCTAATATGCATCCAAGTGAAGCCCTAAATGATCTATGAGAATTTAAGAGCTGAAAAACAAATGGGGAACCACTCACATCATCACTGAAGTAACTTAGTAACAATTATGCTGTTACTTTAGCATTGATGTGATATGGAGCATTGTTGTAGATATCTCACAAAGTCTTAGAGACATTCAATTTAAAAATAATGTTTTGGAAAGTTTAAAAAACCAAATTGACAAATTGAAAGTAACAAGACTTAAGAACCAATATTGTAATATATGCTATAAATTACTCTAAGGGTGCTATTGCTTCACTTTTGCAGAGTGGACAATGCAATCATTTCCACAAAGCAAACAATTTCGGCTTAATCTAGCTCTCTCTTAGTATTTAACATGAGCATATGGAAAGGTTATACTAGGATGCAACCTAATAATAAGGCTATGCATGACCAATCAAAAAATACAATAGAATCATTAGGCTTTCTTTTAAGATCCTCAGCTACAACATAGTTTCAATTCTAATTTTTGGGAATACTTTCTACTAGGATGTGAAACCCTCGTAGGACTCCATAGCCTTGGAACTTTGTAGCTCAGTAGTGATAATCTTAGATCTGCAAATCAGTGGCCTTACCTCTAGATGGTAGGTCCTAGAGCTCAACCTATCATCTAGAAATCCTTTCCATCTCCTACTCCAAGTTATTCATCAAAATTAATAAATAAGAAAGTTAGGGTTTTACCTCAATTTAAGGAAATAAAGTGCAAAATTCCCTGCTAAACTTTTTCTTGTTTGGATGACTCCTCTATGTAAAACCATGATCATTAATTAGAGGAGATTTGCATAGGAAAAAAAATGTTGCAATAAAAAAATATGAGGAAGAGATTGAAGAAGGAAGGCCAGCCTAATAGTAACATCTAGCAGCCTGAGTCAATTTGATCTGGGTGAGAACCGGCTATATTGCAAAATGAGAGTTTAATCAGAGCAAAGTTAGTAACATAGTGGTTGTTAATGGTGGAAACAAGTGATGCCCAACAAAGGGTGTGGTGGAGGCCGATACGATGAGCGGTCACAAAAATCTAGTTTTGAATCCTCTACTAGGTTTAATGAGAGACACATAAAGAGAAAACGAGAGAAAATGATCCTTTGCTAGGGTATAAGGGAGGGAAAGAGAAAGATATTAGAAAAGGAAGAATGGAAGCTAGAAACATGAGAGAAGAAAAGGTTGATTTCATTCCTTCTTCTTACTTCATCACAGTACATATTGGTGGTATTTATACATCTTCGAGCTAGATTAAAGTGTAACTAATCTAGCTATTAAGCAATGTAAATTGTAACTGAATGTAACTAATCTAAAATTCAAAAAGAAGAAGCTTCCGGATCATAGAGGTTTGAGTTAGTTTCAACTGGTTTTCATTTCAACAGTTACTGTTATGAAACGTTTAAACCGTTTGAAACGTTATGGCTGTTTACACTAAGAGAGTCGTTGGAGCTCTCATGGGAAGAGGTTGCGTTGCTGGGAAGAGTTGACGGCAACACAAACACAACAGAAAGATTTTGGAAGGAGTCGATGGTGCTGCTGGTAGTGACCTCGGTGGCTTTGGTGTTTTGAGACTCTCCCTCAAGGTGGGCATGGATGGTCAACGTGCCCATCTTGGATAATAAGAAATGAAAGAAGATAGCAAGCAGAGCTTTTGTGAATATATCTGCTAATTGTAACTTTGAGCCAAAATGTATTGGATTAATAACTCATGCTAGAACCTTTTTCCTAATAAAGTGGCAATTCAGTTCTATGTGTTTGGTCCTTTCATGGAAGACTGGGTTCTTGGTAATATGAAGAGCAACTTGATTATCACAATACACAAGTGTTGGTTGTGCATGCTGTATCCTGAACTCCTTTAGCAAGGCAAGTAACTAGATAACTTCGCAACTAGTGTGAGCTAAGGCCCGGTACTCTGCTTATACAGAGGAACGTGATATAGTAGCTTGTTTCTTGATCTTCCAGCTGACCAATAAGTCTCTAATGAAGATGCAAAAACTAGTAACAGATCTTGTTTCGGAACATGCTGCCCAATCTGAATTACTATAAGTTTTAAGATAAAAAGGGGATTGAGAGGAAAACAATATACCTTGGCCTATAGAGCCTTTCAAGTATCTCAAAACTCTATGAGATGCATGTAATGGATTTGTGTTGGTTTATCCATGAACTGGCTGAGGACATTCACAGCATACGTTATGTCTGGCCTTGTAATTATTAGGTAAATGAGTTTGCCAACCAATCTTCTGTAACTTGTGACATCAACCAATGAATCTTTGGATGAATGTAATAATTTGTGATTGATTTTTATTAAAGTTGTGACTAATTTGCTACCGAGAAATCTAGTGTCTTCTAGAATTTCGAAGTATACTTTCTTTGACATAAGTGAGTGCCAACAGCCGATCTTGCAATTTCTAATCCCCAAAAGAATTTCAGAGTTCCCAAGTCTTTTATCTTGAATTAGGTATGTAGATATACCTTGATTGAATCAATTGCTGTCAAACTATTGTTGCCCACAATAATATCATCCACATAGACTATAAAAGCTACAAACCCATGCTCATCATCTCTTGTGAATAGGGAGTAATTAGATTTTGATTGTTGAAAACCACTGGCAATAAGAGAAGAGAAAAATTTTGTGTACCACTGCCTAGAAGCTTGTTTTAGACCATAAATGAATTTGTGTAGTTTGCAAACCAAATTCTTGTTAAACGACTCTCCCTTAATCTGAGAACCTGAAGGTAATTTCATATATATTTCTTCATCTAACTCTCCATGAAGAAATGCATTATGGACATCTAACTGTCCCAAATGCCAATCATGAATTGCTGCTAAGGCAAGAAACACCCTGATGGTTCTAAGTTTTGCTATAGGACTAAAAGTCTCTCGATAATCAAATCCTTCTCTTTGTGTATATCCCTTAGCTACCAATCTAGCTTTGTATCTTTCAATTGTTCCATCTGATTTAAGCTTGGTCTTGTAAACATACTTGCACCCTACAGCTTTCTTCCGCAGAAGTAAAGGAGTAATGGTCTAAGTTTCATTTTCCTCCAGAGCTTTTATTTCAGCTCTCATTGCATCTTTCCAATGCTGAGAAGTTATAGCTTCGGTATATGTTTTGGGTTCTTTGATCAAAGAGAGGAAGAGTGTGTAGGCTTTGTGGGATGATAAAAGATTGTCATAAGATAAATGCTTGTGTAGAGGGTGGAAGGTGGAACATAAGCTTGAGTGTTCAACAAGTGCATTTATGGCTAACTTGCAATAGTAGTCCTTCAAATAGCTCGGTGGAACTCTGATTTTACTGGATCTTCTAAGGGGAATATCAGTGTTATGATGTTCATCCTGTGATGGTGACTCATTTTGCATGTTTAAGTCTATAGAACTAGATGCTGGAGAGTTGGAAGAATGATTCATTTCTGTTTGAATGAATTGATTTGGTAAGTATATGTCTGGTAAGGCTAGTGGTAAGTCCGGTTCTGATGGAGTTGATGAAGTTTCAAGTTCTTCGGCACTGGAATTTTGAAAAGAAAAAGTGGATTCATAGAAGACAACATCTCTGGAAATGATACATGACTAAGCTTCTAAGTCGTAGACTTTGTATCCCTTAATCCCTGTTGGATACCCAAGGAAAATGCATTTGCTAGCTTTGGGACTAAGCTTAGTTCTGTTGTGTTTGAGTGTGGAAACAAAGCACAAACATCCAAATACTCCTAAATGGGTATAAGAGGGAACGGAGCCAAAAAGGGTTTCATGTGGAGATTTGTTTTTGAGAGTAGGAATGGGTATTTGATTGATTAGATAAGTAGCTGTTAGGATAGCATCTCTCCAGAATTTTATTGAAAGTGAAGCTTGAAAGAGAAGGGCTCTAGCAACAGTGAGTAGATGCTGGTGTTTTCTTTCTACTATCCCATTTTGTTGTGGTGTATAAACACAATTTTTTTGATGTATAATTCCCTTGGAACTATAAAACTCGGGCATATGAAATTCCATGCCATTATCAGTTCTAATTTGCTTCACCTTGGCATTGACTTGGGTTTGAACCAAGTGAATGAAAGTTTGCATAAGGTATCTAGCTTCAGATTTGAACTTCATGAGATATACCCAGGTTACTCGGCTATAATCATCAACTATGGTTAAAAAATAGTGATGACCTTGAATTGATGCTTGAGAATAAGGACCCCATATGTCACAATGTATTAAATCAAATGGAGAAGAAGTAATATAGTTGCTCATATGAAATGGTTTTCTTTTTTGCTTGGTTAACTGACAAACAGTACATTGCATTGGCTTATTTTCTTTTACATCAGAGACATGAGATTGAATTAAATTCAATCGACGATTGGATAAGTGTCCCAGTCTAAAATGCCAAAGATCAAAGGAATATTTAGCTTTAGCATGAAGAACCTGATCTTTGGAAAATGAAGTATGCTTGGGAAGAGTAGTTTAGTTGATTGCAGAACTTGGAAGGAGGAAATAAAGACCATTATGAACTTTTGCAAGTCCAATCATCATCCATGAAGAGGGGTCCTGTATAAAATATAGTTTTTCCAAGAAAATAAGACATAAGGAAGCATCATGGGCGAGCTTACTGGCCGAGAGAAGATTAAAGGTAAAGGAAGGTACCCATAAAATATTTGTGAGTGTTAGATATTATGATAGCTCCACATTGCCAATATAAGTCACTTTTGCCTTAGTTCCATTCGGCATTTGAACATGGGCATGTGTTTCAGAAATTGTGGATGTAAAAAAGAAAATGGAGCAAACCATGTGGTCATTGGCTCTTGTGTCAATTATCCATGGAGTTTCTTGTTCTTTGACTAGTTTAGAATTCTGATTGATGGCAGAGTACTGAAGAAGTAATAATGGAAGCGTAAGGGAGTGTAGTACCTGCCTTGTTGGCGTAAGAGTGAGTGTTTGATGATTCTATGGATGGCTTGGTCATCAGGAAAGGTGAGTCATTTGACTTAGGTTGATGAAGCATCTGAGCATTGAAAAGATCAATGAGTTGCTGCATTTGAGCTTAAGTGAGCACTATCTGAGATGAAATTGGCTCCTTTTCGTGGCTCTGAATGATTGCTTGATTTACTGAATATTTGTTTGCAGGAATACTGTTGGGATTTTCAGATTTAATTTTGGTAAATTTGAAGTTGGGTGGAAATCCTATCAACCTATAGCATTTCTCTTTAGTGTGTCCAATTTTTCCACAATGATAACTCACTAATTCAGACTTTTCTATCATTTTTGTATGTGCCATAGAAAATGCAGAGGATTCAGAGGTAGAAATCATTAATGTACGTGCTTGCCTTTGCCTCTCCTCTTGTAAAACTAATGAGAAGGTTTTATCTAAAGAGGGCATAGGGCTCATAAGAATTATCTGACCTCTTATACTGTCGTATGAATCATTCAATCCCATTAATAATTTGAGCACATAATCCTTTTATTGGGCTTCACTGATAGTTCCTACTGCATTACATGTACAATGTCCACAAATACACAAAGACAGTGGTCTATAGTTTTGTAATTCTTCCCAAATGACATTGAGTTGAGTGAAATAATTACTTACTGATTCGGTTCCTTGCATAACCAAGTTGAGTTGTTGTTGAAGATGGTATATCCTCACATTATTTGGTTGTGCAAACCGGGTCTCTAGCTTTTCCCATACTTTGTAAAATTTATATATAAAACACTAGATGCGATTTTTCTTGAAATGGAATTCAGAATCCATGAAAGGATCAAATTATTGCATCTCAACTAGGATAAGTAAAAGGGACTAGTTGATTTTGGTGTGGGAATAGTTCCATCAAGAAATCCCAGCTTATTCTTGATGAAAATGGCCAATGTGAAGGATATGTTCCATGAGAGATAGTTGGATCCAGTTAAAGGAGGAGTGATCACCATAGTGTTAGCATTATCACTGTGGTGAAGGAAAAATGGACTGTTTGGATCTTCGGAGGGAGAAGGGATGTGAGTTAAAGAGTGGGCAGGGGATACATGAGCTGAAGATTCTCCATCTGCCATTTTAGAACAATCTTAAGAAAAAGGAATGGTTGATACAACTTACTGCATCTTCAAGGAAGAAGAAGAAGATTGATTTAAAATTCTAGCACTCACTCTGATACCAGAAGAACGAAAGCTGGAAACAGGGGAGAAGAAAAGGCTAATTGATTTCTTATTCTTACTTCATTATAATAAAGATTGGTGATATTTATACATCCTTGAGCTGGATTAAAGTGTAACTAATCTAGCTATTAAGCAATGTACATTGTAACTAAATGTAACTAATCTAAAATTTTTAAAAAAATGAAGCTTCCGGATCATAGAGTTCTGAGTTAGTTTCAACTAGTTTCCATTTCAACAGTTACTGTTATGAAACGTTTAAACTGTTTGAAATGTTATGGTTGTTTGAATTGAGAGAGCCGTTGGAGCTCTCATAGGAAGAGGCTGTGTTGCTGGGAAGAGTTGACGGCAACACAGACACAGCGGAAAGATTTTGGAATGAGTCGATAGTGCTGCTAGTAGTGACCTTGGTGGCTCTGGTGTTTTGAGAAAAGAGAAAGGATCCACATATCCGACCAAGTCTAGAGAGAGAAAATATTAGAGAGAATTTGCAAGAGAGAAAGAGAGAGAGGGAGAGGGAGATTGTGAGAGAGAGTAGGAAGGGCTTTTTTGTGAAAAATAAGAGAAGGTAAGGTAACGCAAGGGAGAGAGAATGACAAAAGGAGCGAGGAAGAAGGTTTGATGGTCGAGGTAGTGGGCGACAATCGAAAGACCGATGATAGGCAATGCAGTGGCAACGTGGTCTTCGTTTTAATCCTAAAAATTCAATGAGTGAAATCTCAAAGTTGATAGTACATATTTAATCCTAAAAAAATATGTTGAGTCTTCGTTTTCTTTTGTTTGGATGAGATTTCGCTTGTTGAATTGGGATGTTGTGTTGACTTATGAGTTATAATTGTACAAGTTGAGATAGACCGGGTTGGGTTAGAATAAATCTAAAAGTTATGTCAGGATGGTCTGGGTGAGGATGATGCAAGCTTTTTTTTTAAAAAAAAATAGAAATAAGTCTGGTTGCATCAAATAAATTAGAGAGTTCAAGTAGAGATGGTATAAGCACATTATGTAGGTCAGTTATGGGTCAATTGGTCATGCAATTATCATTGATCATAGTGTACTGATAATTAGGGTTGGTAATTAAGATGGATCGAATTAAATAAGGGTTGAATTGAATGCAGGTTGAGAAAAATATATGTCAATATAAACCCAACTCATTTCTTAAATGGGTCAAAAATCCAAACTTGAACATCACCTTTTTGACTAAACAAGTAACTTGACCCTACCTTGATAACCCATTTAACAAACAAGTTAAATTAGGTTAAATGGGTTAAACAAGTCTTAAATATATTAACCATGTTAAACATATCTTAAATAGGTTGGGTTATAATACAATCCGACTACTAAAGGAGTAGAACATGGTTAAACAAGTAAATAGTTTAAATTAGAAACCAGTCTATTGAAGAAAAGGGTTAGGTTGAGTCGATCTATTTATAATCCAAACCTATTTATGCAAACCTAAACCTATTAACCCACTAGATTGATTTTGATAAGTACAAAATATTTGACTATGATACTAATGATTTTGTGAAGTAGTCAAATTGTTTTATAGGGAGCTCAATGAGCTTGAAATGCTAGAGAAGTAGAAGAAGCTTAAAAAAAAATATCTCAAAGTTGGAAAAGTATTTGAAGCGTTTCGAAAGCTTAATTTTATAGTGAAGGAGTTTACCCCAAAATGCTACAGATTGAAAACAGAAAGCAGTAAAAAATAATCTTTCATGAGTCAACCCCTGAAGATCAAGAGTTGACTTCTGAATATCACGAGTTGACCCTAAAAATCACGAGTCGACCCCTAAGATCACCGGTCAATTCATGAAGAAGACCGAATGAGGGCCCCCTATTTCGGCAATTTTTCGGTGATTCGCCGGCTCCAATCATGGCAAATGAGGCTGGAAACAACAAAGAAGAAAGAGAAGGAGAGGAAGGAACCTTACCTCAGTCCAGTGAAGCATTCCAATGACTCTTTCCAGCAGAAAATGGAAGAAAAATTCGAAAAGAAGAACTTAAAATCAAGGTGATTTTTTGCCTAATGTTTGATGGATCTCAAAGGAGGAGGATGAGGGGTCTCAAAAGGCGGATCTGATCATTGGATCGCCTTAAAACCTCCTATTTTTTGGATGACCGATCGAGATCAGGGAGGAAGAAGACTCCCAACTAGAGTCTTGCTTCCTCGTTTAACCCATACATGAGGTTTTGTGGGCCTGGTCACTCCGAGCTGGCCCACAAGCCTATGGGCCTCTACGGGCCATTACACCTAGCCCACCAAAAATACCACAAATTAAAATCTTTAACATAGTTTCTAGGACCTTAGAAACATTCACATCTACCCCATGATCCTAATTCTATTCTTTTTTTTAGATTTTTATTCTATCGTTTTTTTCTCTTGTGCATCCATGTTTCCCAACCTTGCATTTCTCTGTCTTGCACATGTTTACAACATCAAAGATCATTGCTTACTCTACCATATATTGTTCATTTATTAAGATAAACTTTTATTATTTAAAAATAAAATTACTTGGCTATTTTACATGCTATACAAGAGGGGGCAAATGATATGAACAACTCGGTCTCATCTCAGAAAATACTCGGTTTAAAGCAAAAAAAATCAAGATTGAACCAGCAATCTAGGTTAAAAATTAGTTTCAAAGAGAGCCAAAAATAGACCTGACTCGATCAAGCTTTGCTCAATTAGGCTCCAAAGTATATTACATATATAAGTAGAGAGAGGCTTTTGGATGTTAAATCTAACAATCCACAATACTAGGATCATTTCAAGCTTAAATATTTATCTAATCTTTGAGTCAATGAAATGTTAATTTAGATTTGATCCAACCTTGAATCAAGTCTTAATTTGAGTTTGAGCCGAGCTTGATTTAAGCTGGAATTGATTTTTGGATTATCAAACTGATGAATTGGATTTATGTTTGGTTTGGTTCAAAATTAAGCTGCAATTGTAATAAATAGATTAAATTTGATCTCAATTTGAAGCTTCAAACTAATTTCAAACCAAAGTTCCATGAGATCCTGGCGTGGATCAAGCTCGCTCCGCACCCCCTCCACCCATACTAGCGTGAATTGAGTTCCCGAGAGAACCTGGAGGGTTTCGCTTCACGTACCTGCGAACCGCCGCAAGGTTACCATCAGCGCCGCAGAAATGGGAAAGAGAGGCAAAAAAATGGAGGTCGAAGGCGAGGGAGAAGAACGAAACTCTGGCTCCATTGGAGAAACCCAGCATCGCCATGGCCTCAAGGACAAAGAGGAGGAGAAAGAGAAGGAGGGCAGCTTCTTGCTGGGCTCGCCGACGTTCGTGGACATCGGGAATGGGCGGTTCCGGTGCGTGGAGACGGGCCACGAGCTGCTCGCGAGGGACAAGGACTCTTACGCCCGGTCCAAGGCCTGCCGGCTTGCCCTCATCGACGCTGCCATCACCCAGAAGAAGCCCCCGCTCAATATGTTCCAACCCCATCCTCTCTCCAAGTAAGATGAATAAAACCCGAGTCTCTGTGTAGGGGGATTTTTTTTAATTAATGAAAGTGGATTGGTTGCAGGTCACAGCTGATTTGCAAGATGACAGGAGACACAGTCAATAAAACGGAGGAGCACATCTGGAAGCATATCAATGGAAGGAGATTTCAGAACAAATTAGGTAGTTCTTCTTGAAAAAGATGATCTTTTCCCCCTTTTTTGATTGGGTTAGTGGGTTTCAGCATATGATAGCTGAGTTGCAGATATTCTTATCAACAAGGAGATTCGAGAATAACATGGTTAGATTGCTTGAAAGAAAATGATGTTTTTGATGTGTTAGTGGAGTCTGAAATCTTGAATTCACCATTGTGGAAATGGAGAATGAAATTTACTTTGCTAATTGGTTTTGAAAAATTTGATATTGGGGTACATATGTTAATTTGTGTTGACAGAAGAGGAGAACCTTAAGATTCTTGAGTTGAGCATTTGCCTTTGCTTAGTCTAAATGCTGCAGCTCATCTTGTTCTGTTGAGCATTTGTATTTCTTGAAGGTTTAATGATATGAACTCCAGGTTATTTAGTGGTTGCAATTCTAAGATACTCTATCCCCGAGTTCCATACTCATATAAATCTCCTAGTATGATCGAGAAATTCTAAAATCTCCTGTTCCATACACAATTAAATCTCCAAAGTGTGATTGAAAAATTCTAAATTCTGTTAATTTTTTTACTTCTTGTGATATTTTTGGAAGCATATAAGTCTGCATCTCTCTATTTATCTCTATCTCTCCTCTTTCTTCCCTCTCTCCCCCTTCTCTCTCCAAGTCTGCTTTTAGAGGTTTAGATTTTTTTTAAAAAACAATCATGATCCTATTTGTTTCAAGAATTTAAAATTTGGAATTTTTAAAAGTTGAGATTTGTTTTAGAAAAATATTGGTTGCTATTCGTTAACTGGAGAAAGTTCAAAAATGAAAAGGACATTGAAGATACGAAAGCAAGAAAAATGTGAATATGAAATATTCTACTCAAAGTAGAAACTTTTCAATTTCATGATTGTAGGACCTTTTTGAGATCTCATCACACTACCAAATGCTCCACATAAGAAATCATGATTTGCATTCAAAAAATATGAAAATACATGATTTTCCAGTACATTAAAACATACCCTAAGTTAACCCAATTTCCTACCCCTTTTCTCAAACTTTTTGAAAGTGATGACTAAATACTTTACTATGTTGTCATCTCTGAATCATATGAGCATCTTTTTGAACAGAACAAAAGGAAGCAGAAAAGCTGGCCTCAGCTGAAGTAGCGGAAAAAGATACAAAACAATCAAAGAAGCTATCAAAGTCAAGCACAAAAGCAACAAAGAAGGATAAGAAGAAAAAGGATGGTGAGAATGCTCCTCCAACAAGGAAAACCAATGCAAACAGCAGTAATTCAGAACAGCCTGATTTCTGGGTCCCTCCTATTGGAAGTCGTTGGGATTTTGATGATGGAAGAGATCGCTGGGAATCTTGTAAAAGCTCAGGTCGTGAAACAGATGATGGCACTGGGTTAGGTAATATCAAGTTGCCTTTCATGCGTGGGCGCGTATATATAATTTTTTTCTTTTTCCCAGGGTTTTCACATTTGATTCTAATCTGCACAAGTTGTTAATATTTGCTTAACCACATACTGCTTTGCGTCTATAAATACAATCTATCCCTTTTTGAAGGGGCTAAAACACAATTGAAGTTCTAAACTCTACTGGCACAAGGTTTAAATCTTTTATTTTTAAATTCTTCTTATATGACCCTTTTGGTGTAACTATATTGTAGCTTGTTCTTGGTGTGGAGATTGCACAAACTTGCTATTGAAGCATGCATGATCATAATTAGATTAATTACCTTGCTTGTTGAATGATTGAACTCTGTCTCTCATGAATGCAAGTAAATTATTTTTGTATCTTGTGTAATTAATAGTAGATGTCATATGTTGGATAGCTTCTGTAGAACTTAAGCAGGCTTTTATCAGTGAGAAATTTGGGCATATTGTTCTCTTCCCATCCAAGGTTATAAACTGATTAGGATAGCTGTGAACTATGAAAAAGATTTCCAATGCCTTTTTAATACGATGATACTATTAGGTGGCTCAATAAGCTATAAAGAAAGGAATGATCGGTATTTATGACCAATGCCCCATTAGTCCCGTTTGGTAGTATCTATATATATCATGGTCGCCATGGTTCTTTTGGAAAAACATGGAGGGAGTTCTACCCTCTTTTCTGCCTCACTTCTCTCTCTAAATATTTAGGCAGAAACAATTTTCATAGACATTTTCTTGGTTTTCCAAAAGGTTTGCATGCAAAGATTGATAGTTAACAATACAGAATGTCAAGGCAGAGCTGTGGAGAGCGTAGAGCCATGCCGACTGGAATTTCTCATGGATATTTTTTATTAGCCTTGCTTTGGATATCAATTGCTACGGTATAAAAAGAAGTGCGCTCTTTGATGCATTTCTCCAAACCACATAAACAATTCTTTGGTTAGTTTTTGAATTTTTAAGAGCTTTAATTTTGGGGATAAAGTGACCTCATCTTCTCTTTCCAAGGTCATGGACTTCTGAAATACCTAAGTAGAATTTAAAATCTCAGTAGAGCCAGAAATCAGAATTATTGGAAGAAATCAAGGTCTAGTAAATTGGAATTTCTATATTTCATTTGTTCTCTCTGATAATGCAATGAACATTATGTCTAGCAAAGGAGAAAAGATCAAGGCTATATGAAAAGAAATCGATGATTCGTGCATCTATTCAAATTATGTATGGTTTGCCAAGAAAGAGGATAAAAAAACTTCAAGTTCATTGCAAGATCCATGGATCACAAATATTTGAATGCTATAGTAGTAAGGTGAGAAGAATATATTAATATAGTTGATTCTGAGATAGGATGGGTGTTCTTTAAATTGGGAAAACCTGTCAAGTTACTTGCAAGACCCATGGATCAAAAATATTTGATTACTATAGTAGGAGGTGGGAAGAATTATTTGATATAGTTGATTGTGAGATAGGAAGGGAAGTTCTTTAAATTGGAAAATATTTCATTCTTTAGAGAAACAATATTTTCCATTGACTGATCTGCAAGCATGCTTATCCACTATTTATGCCTCTCCATAACACCCTATATAGTTTAAAGTTTGAACACACCCAAGGTTCTGTGTTTGTATGATATAGGAGACAGATAATTGTGATGGTAGAAGAAAACATAATGAGAATAAGACCTGGGATGGGAAAGCAAAATCAGACTGTTAATGAGTTTCTTGTTGGTTTTGGAGATGATGTGATAAATGTTCTTTGCCTGTATACATCCCAGGATGACTATTTAAACAGGAATCGAGTTATGGGGCAAGTGATATCTTCAAGATCTTCTCTTTGGAGGAAAAATTGTGGGAAAAGTGATAGTTTAAAGGGGAAGTAATGGTTTGAAAACAAGTGAAGATGGAAGAATTGAAGTTGGTTGTTACTTTTTGATGCTTATGTCAGATTTAGGATCTGGTCTGGAACAACATGGGTTCAAATCCCACTGATATCAATTATTTAAGTCAATCGCAAAGTTGGTAAAATGTTAGATAGGTGTGGTTATGGTATGAGAAAATCACCACAATCATGGAGATGATGCTTTTTGTCGTGGTTACATGTCATAATTCAAATCTTTTATTCGGAGGTAGAATAAAGGAGAGAAGGAAGGATAAAAGAAGAAGAGATAGCTTACAGGAATCTCACAATCATAACAGTGTAGATGCTTGAACATTCTCCTACTGCTTCAAACTAAATAAATATCTGTCATCTTCCAATCCTAAATATTACTCATCATATAGAAACAATTATTATAAAAGAGACCTTGATAAATTGGCTTAATGACTGAATCCAAAAGTGTTCATATTTACTTAGACTTTAAATATAACCTATATCGCAGAGTAAAGATATATTATCTCCAATGAAATGTCGGGGGCTTTCCAAACCAAGAAGTAGGAAAAAGTCATGTATTTTGTTTCAAAGGAAGAAGACATGTTTGCTGTTTAATTTTGACTTTGAAGGCAATTAAAAGACATGTTTTAAACACCAGTATTAGGGTTGTTAGCAGTTTTGAGCCAGAACGGTATAGTACCAACCTGCCCCATACTGACGCATGGTGTGCTTCATAACGGTCCCATACTAGGATGCTAAAATATGATTTTTTTAAAAAAACATTTTTTACTTTTTTATTTTTTTTTTGGTTTCTATGCATGATAAGGGTATTGGGGTGATTTTGTTTTGTACTTTTAGTGTTTCAATTGTGTTTTTTAACAGGTTTGTGATATCGGAATGTTGATATCGGTACCGACACTCAATGATCAATAAGCTAGTAACATTTATAAGTGATAGTATTTTAAATAGAAAATGCATAATAACTCAATTTATAACTTTAATACCATGGAGTGTCACTTTGATATACAAGATAGGAATTTTAAAATTCATCTTGTCAAGTGCCGATGCATGTTCTATGCTTTTATATTTATTCATTTTTTTATTTTTAAATATTTTTCTTAAATAGTTTAAGGTCATGAAAAATCTATTATTCGCTAAATGCATGACAAATAGTTTTATAAATTACATTTATATTTTAGGAAATTTTGATATTTGTTAGTCATTTTTTAATGAACATATAATTAAATAATTATAAATATTTTGAAAGGTGGATTTGAGGCAAAAAATTTTTGTAGCATGCATATTCAATATATGCAAGCATACTACAACTTTTCAAGTCAAAATTTCATTTATTTTTAGCTCATATCCTAATCTAGAATTATCAATGATTTATAAAAGTAAAATATTCATTGATAAAATCACCATGTTGTAGGGTGTTGTTGGTCTTATGACATATCTAAAATTCAAGTAAAACAAAAAAAAAGTACGTGCATTCCCCTAATTTTTATTGTTTTTATCATTTTTTGGTTAGAAAAAGAGGGAAGAATGGCCTCTCTTGGTTTGATTTCCCTCTATTGCTCATCTACTAGCATCCTCTCCCATTCAAGACCTTCCTCCACTCTCTCTCTCCCCCCCTCTCATAGCTCGGGCAAAAGGAGCTCAGCCTCCTCAGGAGATGCCTTAAGGCATTGAAGGACAACCATGACCACCAACCATTTTTCTCTTAAAAAGTTACCCCTATTGGGATGCCTTCGAATCACACAAAATAGGGTCCGCACTTGGAGTTACCAACCTGTTTTGGCCAGGGTGCACGATATGTGCATCATGTAGACTGAACCTTGGTACTAGCGAGTACCGGCCTGACCAAATTGGGATGCCTAGTTTTATATGTTTCGACGACCTAGGGGTGCCTCAGTGTTGGAATCTGTTTGGAACGATACGGTACCAGTTGTAATGTCCCATTTGATAGTATTTAAAACCCTGATTAAAAGCTTTGTTAGTTTCATTCATTAATTTGTTGCCGGGTCTTTATGGAGTTGAACTTTTAGCTTGCTGGTAAGCTTGTTAAATGGACTATCTATAGATGCAGGCCTTTATTTCATGTCAAGCTTATAGAAAGGAAGCTTAGAAGGTCATATTTTGCTTACCTATAACTTGATCAACAAAGTTGTCATTTCTATCTTCCAACTCCATCATGCTTCTATTATTTTTGACCATACACTTTTGCTTCTCATAGATTGTCCGTTAGCTATTAATTTCTCTTTGTGGTTAGTCCTCATTGAAGCATTACAAATCCCATATGGAAATTCCGGGTATGGTTCAACTATGTACTTTTCTTTGATTAAGGTACGTAACATATTAAAAAAGATGGTTGGAGTGAAACTTTTGAATCGGTTGCCTTACACCTTGCTTGCTTGATTTCAACTTCCATTTGGCTTTATTGGAGGATATACTAACTTCTAATGATTGGGTAGTGCATGTATTTAGTAGAGTTGACTATTTCACTTCACAATCATATATGCATGGTCTTGCAGAAAAGAATACTGTAGTAATTATGGGTGGCGCTGAAGGTGGTTTTTGCAAAACTAGTTGTAGTAGTCATGAACGAGTGAAATAATCACCAGCAAAAAGACAATTGCTTGCTGGAGGAAATTACAATGAAGATGACACATTGTAGCTTATTCAACCTTTTGCCCTCTATACCTTCCTCCTTGTCTGTACATGTGTCCCATGTTATCATTTAAAGAGTAATTCAGTCAGTGTAAGGATTGTTCTCATCTACTTCTCTTCTTGGCTGTAACATATGCCCTCTAAAGGCTTCACATCACATGCTTAGCAAGGAAGTTGATGCCAACAGTCATTAATGCATTGCCTTGTTTTTTTCCACTGATGAGATCTTTTAAATTCTCTTTTCCCACTGGATGCTACCTTTTCTTCCTCTCTAGATACCCAAATCTTCTTCTCTCATCTTTGTTTTGCCATTACCATCTACTGTTGTCGGAACTGTTAAATGTTTTTCAACTTGCCTCCTTGTCCTTCTACTCTCCATAGTTTGCATTTTTTTTTTATGTTGCCTAAGCATTATTTTCATATAAGAACCCACTTTGAAATACTAGTCAATTTTTAAGGTTGCTGATGCTATTAAATCTTTTGCTTTCTTCTCTGTTCTGATCCCACTCATGCCGCAGAAAAATCAGAACGCAGCGGAAGGGCATGCGCGAGATCCCGTTCATCGCATGAACGTATTTTAAAACCGATGTTCGTAGATAGATTAGGATTAAATACTTTTTACATAATTAGGAAGATTAGATCTTCACCTTGTGCAGGTAGATGATCACCGCAAATCTGATGATCGTGGATTTGTTGGAAGGTTCGCTTGAAGCCGCACACGCGTCTGGCCTCTAAGGGTATCCACACGAGGCAGAGGACCGATCTAAATCTTTGAATCTCTCCGGGGTGCTAGCTCCCTTGCAGATAAAACTTTGATGGCTGAAATCCTCTTTTTTGAATCAACTCTTGATTGCCTTGAGAGGAGGAAGAAGGATGGATCAAAAGGAAGAAGGCCAAACCCCTTTGCAGC